>CM053785.1:495543118-495920618 GCA_028749045.1 Cupressus sempervirens
GTTTATTCTTAAATTTATCTATCATCTTTGCTACTTGAATAGCTTTTGGTAAATTGAAAGCCTCATACTTATCCTTTACTACATGTCGATAATTATTGACTTCTATTCTTGTCTTTGCAAAATCTTCAAGCTTGGTGTCTAGATCCAACAATGCTTCTTCAGTTGTGAATGTTTGTCTTATGTCATCGCCTAACGAAGTATCTTCAGATGTTCCTCTAAACCATTGGATTACTAATTACACCACAAAAAGCTTGGTCTTTGACTCATCCTCAAAAATCTCAAGGCTAGCAACACTTTAGTACCTTTTCGCTTCCAAAAATTGCTCGTGAGCTTTGTTCTTTATTTGTTGGATTTCATTAAAAAATCCCTCCATTATTTTATTTCGTGTTGATACTTTTTGATCCAATCATTGAGCTTACCTAGCTCCTCAACAATTTATACCTCCATAAGCATCTAATACCTTTGATCCTTTATTGATCTTGTGAGAATTTTCCTTAGGAAAAAATAACACCAAGATCAAGAGGCTCAAACACTAGCACAATATGGACCAATAGTGGATGATAAAAATAAAAATAATGAGAATATCATATGTATATACATACTAGAAGTGCTTGTATATGAAGGCATCTAGAATGACTAGGAGTTAGCAAAGTGATAAGTCTCACAACTAAGCACATGTCCACCATGAGTGGATTATCCTCCATTGAGCATAGAAGTCAGTGCGATTGATAGGATAAGCTTACATAGGTGTATCTCATAAAGAGATGTTGTAGACACCATGTGCTTAATTAGAGTGTGAACAACTATGTTGTCTACATGACAACTCTGATGAATATGCAAACTCCTATGTTGTCAACAAGACAACTCATAGGACTACGCATTCTCCTAGGTGTTTATATGATAACTAATAAAATAATACATTTAACCTAAGTAAACTTAAGTAAAGTGTAATATTAATTAATTATTTACACTAACACCCCCCTTTATGTGCAACTTAGGGGAATGCACTTAAGCTCACAAAAGCTAGATGAAAATGCATGATGGGTCCTGGCTACTAGGCCATGTTAGATACCCATGTACAAATGCAATGCTCTACATATAATGTGATGCAATGCAATGAAATCTCTCTAAAAAAAAAGAAAGAGGGAAAACCTCATGGGAAAAACCCTCCCCCAAAAAAGAGAGATAAGTACAATAAAGAAGATGAGAGAGAATCTTAAGACCTTATGTAAGGAAAAAATACCTCCCATAAGAAAGAAGAGAGAAGTCAATGTACTCCCCTTTTAGAAATATCTCGCACCCCCAAGAGATCTCGCAAATGGATATACTCGACCTTAATGAAGGGTTTGGTGAAGATATCTACAACCTGCTTTGTTGTAGGACAATACTATAATGCAATGACCTGCTCATGTATTAGCTCTTTGATGTAGTGCATATGAACCTCAATGTGTTTGGTCCACTGATGCTGAATTGGATGTTTTGAGATCTCAATAGCACTCTAATTATCAAAATGAATGACTGTGGGTTTAGGTATGTGAAATCCAAACTCCTTCAGAGTATGTTTTAACCAAATAGATTCTATAGCTGCAGTGATAGCTCCTCGATACTCAGCCTCAATAGAAGAAAGAGCAATAGTTTTTTTCTTCTTACTCTACCAACAAATGGGGCCAAAACCAAGGTGAAACATGTAACCTAAAGTAGACTTGTGAGAATTAGGATCCCCTGTATAGTCTGAGTCTGTATAGCCAACCAACTGAAGTCTAGTACCTATTGCATAGTGTATCCCATGTGTATGTGTACCCTATATTTAGTGCAAGATGTGTTTGGAAGCCTTCCAGTGAAGCTCATGTGGATCTTACATGAAGTGAGAAACCATGCCAACTGCAAAAGCTATGTCAAGGGTTGTATGTGTCAAGTAAATGAGACTCCCAACCAACTATCTATACAATGTAGCATCAACAAGTAGAGTGGAACACTTTGCCTCTAACTTAACACCTGAAAGAAAGGGAGTAGGTACAGGCTTACAATCACTCATGTGAAATTGAGAAAGTAAATCAAGAGCATACTAGGGTTGAGAAAGTGTGATTTCAGCTAAAGATTGTGTGATCTCAATACCAAGGAAATAATGAAGTAAACCCAAGTCTATCATAGCAAATATGTCCTGCAAAGAAGTCTTGACACTAACAATGATGGATGACTTACTTCCTGTAATGATCAAGTCATATACATAAAGAATGAGTATCAAGTGTGAGTCATCCCTCTAAAGAATGTAGACATTCAAATCTGAATGACACTTGGTGAATCCTATTGAGAGTAGGAAGGAATCCATCTTGGCATACCAAGCTCGAGGAGCCTGTTTAAGGCCATAGATAGACTTTTTCAACCTACAAACCATAGTAGAATCTTGTATGAATCCGTGTGCCTACTCCATATAAATCTCTTCAAGAAAGAATGCACTCTTTACATCCATCTAATGAACAACCCAACTAGTCTACCTCACAATAGGTGTATAATAATCATGCTCTAAGTCATGCTTAGGAATAGTGTATTCATTCTAACGATTATTTTTCCCACTATGAGGTGCATTTAATCTTGTCAACCCAGGGTTGTATACTTGAAATGGTCAGCACAATATGTGCACTAGGTCTCTTAATGATTCATTATGCTTATGTTGGAGAAAAGTAAAATGCAAGGAAAATAACCTACACTATTGCTGCAGGAAACTAACATGTTTAACTCTTTATTGAAATGAATACTGGAAATGCAATGAAATGCTAACATATATTCCAACTTAGTTTATCTACTATAATTGTTCTTACAGATGTTGTAGGAACATTCATAAAGTATTATGCTACAGGAAGGAACTTACAACTTGTACTTGCAATACTAGAAATGTTTGAAAACAAATTGATACTACTCTAACCTAATCCAGCTCCCAATCTTCATATGAGTACTCATATGACTACACATACTCCTAGGTGTCTATATGATAACTAATAAAATAATTCATTTAACCTAAGTAAACTTAAGTAAAGTGTAATAATAATTAATTATTTACATAATAGATCTCAATGCATGTAAGTCCTTGGCTCTGGTATGTACTTCATCCATTAGCACAAAATCTTGGTTCACTATAGAAACCAAATTTTTGACACTTGACTAGATGTGGTGCAATAGGTTCAAATTACCCTGTATTATTTGCACTCCTTTCTCCTCAAAATTGTGATGCCATTTCTAACATGCCTTAAAAAATGAGTCCATTTATGGGCCTATCTATTTTCTACTGTAATGCAGCTCCAAGAGTGACCTCTAGATTTTCCAGGTCAATAGGTCCCACTAATTTTTTCATTTAGCCTTTGAGTAGCTCATTCTATTTATGCACTGTTATTAATTTAGTCTCATCCTGATCCATATGTCAAAATACCTCCTTCATACCTATGGTGATCATTACTTTGGTTATGTCCACCGTGGGCTTTCCCAACATGACCTCCTTGATTTAGTAATCTTTTGGAGTTAGTTCTTTAGTGTCAGTGTGAGGAGGAGGAATGGAGATATGTACAAGAAGGTCCTGGTCTGCAAGAAGGTCCTTGGTTCTTCATTATGAAGGCCAATGTTCTTGCATCACCCTTAGGTGTCCCAGGCCTCTTTACTACTTTAATAAATTCATTCATTTCTTCATCTATTGTAACCTCTAACTGCCTCTTCTGTCAAAACATATTCTCCCTCTTTAGCCATGCTAGTGTGGTGCCCATAGGTGACATGTACTTAGCCAAAGAGGTTTGTTATGCAATAGGCTCCTTTCCCTTATTAGTTCTCTATGGAGTCTTCTCATGTCAAGAAAGATCTACAAAAGGAGTCTCTATGTTCTATTGGGTTAAGGATCTAGCCTCTATATCTAGGGGAGTTTTCTATGTTTCTCATATTTTCTACTCTTCAGATACTTCATTGGCATGAAGCTGTTGGTATTCACCTTCCTCACCTTCTAGTTGAGCTTCTTCTATTGGAGGTGGTGGAGCTACTAACCCTTTATCCTGAATGGTGGCTATATCTTGTAGTGGTGGTAATGGAATTCCTAGAGGTCCTTGTGGTAGAGGAGAAAATTGATTCCAATCCTCTCCTAAAGGCTTGCTTATGGGAGTATCTCTTATCTTTTCACTCACCATCTCAGTGCCCTCTGGCATAAAGTCTAAGTCTAAGAGGTCCAAGACATTAGTTCATTCACTCTCCATATTTTCTATCCACTTTTGTTGTTCATCTTCTGAAGTTGATATTTAGATAGGCTCTCTTGGAGTAGATGGAGATTTCTGTGTAGAGCTTCTTCTTCTCTCTTCCTCTACAAATTTGGTTGAGTTCGTTCTTTGGCTTAAGGGGACAATCTCCATTTGTTCCACTTCTTCTTCATCCTTAGCTTCTAGTATGGTCTCTGGAACCTATGGGGATGGAGTACTTTTCTTCTTCAATTTCTTCCTTTGTGTACCCACAATTGTTGTTTTGGTCCTTTCTTTCTTTGGAGTTGAGGGGGAGGTTTCTTCCTCTATAGTTGTTAGCGGTAAGACCCTATGTTCCTCTACTTGTTCCTCCTCCTATATTTTTGGTTGTGCCTATTATGCTTGCTCTACTTGAGGCTTTTCTTGCTCAGTCTAAGGTTTAACTTTCTCTTGTTGAGTTGGTGTTGTTTGGGCCTCATTTGCTTCTTTCTTTTCCTTGGGGGTACCATCTTTCTCTTCTTTCCCTTATCATCCTCAAAGTACTCAACCTCTCACTCATGTTGATGTACCATTTTAAACCTTTTTGGAGATTGAGTGTGGTAGGTTGGTATAGTGACCTTTGCACCTTTACCTTTGATACTCCTAGTTGTGGCTTGTAGAAGTATGGCCTAAGGAATTTGATCCATTCAAAATGGCTTGAAAATTCATTCCCTTGTCATTTCAATTATATGCCTAGCCTGATGATCTATCTCATCATTTTCTTCTTGCCCTATGTCAATGTTCATGATAAGCTTTTCATAGATTTTATCTCTATTGTATAAAGGATCCATAACGTATGGGGCATCCTTTTCTATGACCTTAAGAGGAATCTTCATTTTCAACACATTTTCCACTAGATATAGAATTATCCTACAATAGTCCCTTATATGGACATCATAGTCATCTACTGCATTCATCCAATGATCTTCCAGGGCTTTAACATGAACAAACTCTTTCCCTGTCAAATGTTGGACCATTCCAATGTTGTCAAAGAATGAATGAGGGGAGTTGTATTCTTCCAAGGGATATTGATCCCATTCAGAGTCAAAGTTGGCAATGTCTTATTTCTCTTTCACCTTGAATGTGCCAATTATAATTGGCCTAATCCATGTCTTCTTATGTTGTTTCCTCACTCTATCACAAGTAGAAGTGAGTTGGTAGACTATCTTAAAGAGTATCGACCTATTTAAGGGGTATCTCAGAAGCTTTTTAGGGCACAAAAGAGTACCAACCACCCAAAGGTACATGAAGGTTTTGAATTAAATGTAGTAGGCACCTATTTCTGTAATTCTAGCTACCACCTCTACTGAAATTCTTTTTGTGTCATCACCTTTAATGAATGTAATTATGGGAAAGATGAACCAATAATTAACCACTCTATATTCCAAACTCTATAGTGGAAGCTTCTTTTTCACTAGTTGTGGGTATACCACATAGGGAAAAGCATTCACATCTTTCATGCTTCCATTTTTATACAACCTTGGATAGTCTATGGTTGTAGCTACTAACAAGTACACCATGTATTATGTCATGTAGAAGTGAGGGTCTAGTTTGTCGGTGACTAGTTGCTCATCCAAGTTATCGCTTAGGATGGTGGCCCAATCAATGGGCATCTTGGAGGTCCTTATGGTTTCAATGAAATTAACCATCTATGTCAGTAAGTGACCTACTGTAGGAAGATTCATAACTCTACTAAGGAGGACAATCAAGTATTTAATGTCATCTTTCATGTAACCTCTAGTCATATCCACCTTTCCTACTCTTCAACCCAAAGGTGTCCTGTCAATTAGAAATGAAGTCTGCACTAGCTCTTTTGTCTCTTTTTCATTACCCTTGTACCACTACTCAGATCCATCATATGATATCTAGTGGTATTGTTCTGGCCTTGGAAGGTGAAACACTTTCTCTATGTTTTGGGGTCAAAGGACTAAGACTATCTCTCCAATTATGCTCTTAACAACCTCTTCCTTAGTCACATAATGCTCTAATAGTGTCATTATCAATTTAGAAGATTGAACTGATGTGGGATGGCATGTTGCATTAACTAGCTTAGATCAGATCAATGTATACACCATTACTGACCTTTTCTTGGGTTTGTTATAAATTGTTAGGAAGGCATTCTAGTCGATGTGACCCAACTCTATATCTTTGATCTTTGTGTGTCCATCTTAGAACCTTGACTTCTTTAGTGCTCCTTGGTACTTGAATACAATAGGTTTTGGTCTCATTTTCTCTTCCATGGAAGATGATGATGATGCCATTTGATCTATACAAAAGTGATAAACCTTAGTATTATGGATATTGGAAGGTAAGAATGAAACTCTAAAAAAAACTCTAGACTAGCTTGAAAATGGGTCAAAATAAGTTAGAATGGACCAAAATGTGTCCCCCCCTTAGAATTTCCTGTTATGCCCTTCAGTATACCTAATGCACCTTTGTAGGTGTGCTAGTGCGCTTCATTTAGCCCTGAAATGGCTTGGTGCATGATTGCACATCAGTGCACATGCACAACTTAACAAGGTGCACACATGAATAATGTCATAGTGCAATTGGGGGGGGGGGGGGGGGGGGGGGTGGTGGTGTGGGGTGGCTATCTTAGCTTTTCTTTTGGTTTTGTGCAGAGGTGCACATGTGCACCTCACAAGGGTGCATATGTGTGCACCTCCTATGAAGTCATTAGGTCTTAGTTTTAGGTTTCTTTATTGTTTTTAGTTTCTAGGTTTATGTTTTGAAGTATGAAGGTGTGCAATTGGATACCTCTTAGAGGTGTGCATGTGTGTACCTCATGGATGTCTAACCTTGTCATTTGTTTGTGTTGTAGGGGATCAAGCAAGCAGAGTTGCGCAAGGTTTCTAGGTGCAGAGGTGCAACGTCAAAGGGAGAGTGGGAGTGGAGTGAGGTAAGATTAGGAGGGGGGAGAAATTCTTATATAGGGGTCAAGGGATGCACACCTATGATGGGTGCACATGTGTGCACCTCTGGAAGGTGCACATGTGTGTGTCTCTGAGAGTGCACAAGAGAGCAACTCTAGAGGGTGCGCATTTGCGTGCATCGAAAGGGTGTGTATCTGTATGCCTCCAAAGGGTGCACATATGTGCACCTATTTAAAGATGAACAATTTCCCTACATATTCAATTTTTTTAGCTTCCCACTTTTGCTTGACTACGCTTGTTTTGAAGGTCAAATTTGACCTAGACCTAGGGTAGGGTTCAAAATGACCAATGATCCAAATTAGGAGCCTAATATGGGTATTTAAAACTAGGGGGTCCCCATTTTCTGTGTGAAAATGGGGCATATGTTGTGAAACCACAACAATATGCATTTTCACATGTAATATTTTCATTTAAATTTTTTTCCTCTTACAGGACATGGGGCATCATTTCCAAGTTTAACAAATCCTTCATCATAATGTTTGATATCATCAAACTTTCTAATGTCTCCAATTATATGATATGAACAACCACTATCAATAATCCATGTATCATTCTTACTAACTTGAGAAATAAGAGATATTTCATCTTCATACCTTTCTTCTACTCTAGATTAATCCTTCATAACAACATAAATAACTTCCTTGCCTTCTTCTTGATCAGTAATCGCACATTCAATGCCATCTTCTTCTACTAAATAACAAGCCTTGTTTCCTTTGTCCTTGTAGTCTTTGTTAGTTTCATATTTATTCTCCCTTTTTCCATTCTTATCATTCATATTCCTATCAGGATATCTAGATTCAATATGATGAATATTTTTATATTTAAAACAAATCAAAGCCAATTTACCTTTATACTTGCCTTTTTCTCTCGGTAGCCTCTTTGTCAAGAGTTTTTCTAGATCTTCTTTATCTTTATCCTCTAATTCATAGTCACTATTATTTCAATTATAATAAGTATTATTTTCTCTTGTGGAACTTCTAATGGTTAGAGATGACTTGAAAGTAGTTTCAATCTTAGGTAAAATTTATCAAAATTATTAAGTTGAATGTAGTCAACCTACCGACCAAAACATTAAGAGTAATAACATTACTAGGGGTGGATCTTAATTCCTAAATAGTAGAAACTATAATAGCATAGATAGGTAATAGAGTTCTATAATTTTTCTTACCGCAACTTCTTCACTTATGACTCCACTAGCTCGTTTGATAACGTTAACCACTTCCTTGATTTTGTTACTGTATTGCACAATATTTATCACCTTCTTGCATTCTTATATCATCAAACTTTCCTTTAAGACTTTTAATATTTTCCCTTCGTACATTATGATCACCTAAATGAAAAAGTATACATTTGTCCCACATTTCCTTTGTAGTAACACAAACTTTGACATCATCAAACTCAACATTAGTTAGAGAAGAAGGAAGCTTTATCATCAGGGTGTTGTGCTCTTATTTTTTCTTCATTTGCTATATTTTCATTGTTCTAATGGGTGGCAACTAGTACTAATTATCCAAGTATTTGTATAATCCTAAATTGGAAGTACTTCAATTTGTGAACATTTAACACCTAATTAATATAATTTAATCATAAAAATGTGTTTTAAGTCTCTCACCTCTCCTCCTCTTAAATAGGATCTAGGTAGGACCTAATAAGTCCTCCTTGGTATTCATTTTCTAAAACACAAAACTTAAGGTATGATCTATTTATCTAGGCCCTCCCCTTTCCTTTCTCTTCAAATCAACTTAACTCATTTTTGCACCAAAATGGAATTTCCTCAGAATTTGGATCCGATTTCTAGATTCTAGCAACTATTTTGGAGTCTCAAGATAGTCTTGAAGGCTTTTGCACTTGATCAGCTAGGGTTTTCACCTAATCAATTAGGGGAACACTTTTCTCATGATGGGCCATTTAGGGGCACAATTTTCCCCTAATTTTCTCTCATTTTGGGTCCTGACAGTTGGAAACTTCTCACGGTTTGGTCCAAAATTAGGTCATTGAACACGATTGATATGTGGGACTAAATTAATCTAAATTTGATATAAAATCATGAATTGATTCATTTGGCATGAATCATATCTATATGGACTATGAATCAAGCAAGCATACTTAGGCTCAAGCAAGATCAAGCAAGCATTTCTCACGTGGACAAGCCATTATGGACATCCCAATTTGTCCTAGTATATTTGCAAGGTGGAAGTAAGTAGGCTTGGAAACATCCTTTGAATTAAGAGAGTTATTCATCTTCCTTGTCACATTCAATCCAAGCATTCAACATTCAATCATAGAGTAGTAAATATGGATTATGATTATGTCTTAAAGTAAATCAGCCTTAACAACTTGGTATGCTTTCTATGCTACTGTTAGATCTATACATTTCTATTCATTCACTTTTGAGTATAATAATTCATATTAGGGTTTTAGATCTAAGGATTTGGGTACTTACATTTCCATATTCAAAGGCCATACACAAGCATTATACACATTAATTTTTAAATTAACTATCCATGGAGGTGGAAGTCACCAATACAAGGGGTTGACTAGGTCAAACCTATACATAGCTACTAAACACCCCATAATTCAGCTATCAGTAAATCTTAGAAGGAAAAAAAGTTGCAGATTAGAGTGCCAATTTTGTCATTTAGCAGAATTGAAAAATCAAAATCAACATCATACACTATCATCAGAGGTATATTGTACCCCTGATGACTATTTTCACCCCTGAAGAATCAGTTCACCCTTGTTAGATCATCAAAATATTTCTAGGTTTTGTCTATTTGACAATTTTAGGCTTAGATATAGTTTTGTTCAATCCTAGCAATAACACAACTTGTAATGAAATAAATTGCACAATGAAATACATAATATGCAATATTCTACAAATACTTGATAATATCTTAGAGTAATAGGCCACTTTGAGGGGGCAACCTCCAAATATCTCCAATGGGAAAACACTTCACAGCAATATGATCTTGAAATAAGACTCACAACCTTCTATATATACCCAACAACCCTATATAAAACCTAGGCCAACCTATCTACCTAAATAATAATATAATAATGACAACAGGACTTAATAAAGGATTAAGATAGCCACAAATTGACTATTCTTAACCCTATATACACCAATGTTAAGGGCATAACATGCCCCCTCTCTTCAAATAAGCATTATACTCAATGCTAACCAAGTGAGGATTCTTTTGAATGAATTCCTCATCCTCCCATGTGGCCTCTTCAACTAATAAACTCTTTCATTAGATGAGATACTAGGTGAGGGTTCTATTCCTTAGCTTCTTCATGCATGTTTGGAGAATGCACTTTGGTTCCAAAATTATTATTCCTTCTTCATCAAGCTCTAGTAATTGTTTGAGTAAGAATATTCTACCCAATTACTTTCTTCAAACAAGAAACATGAAAAATTGGATGTATCTTTGTTGTTGGTGGGAACTCTGGCTTGTAGGAAATGCTATCGATATTTTGCATGATTTGGTATGGTCCATAATATCTTGGAGACAATTTTTTTTTTGTTTCTTCATTGAGATTTGTTTATAAGGTTACAATCTCAAGAATACCCAATCCCCAACTTCAAAATTTCTTTCACTATGATGTTGGTCCGCTCATTGTTTCATTGAATGTTGTGCCATAGCTAAATTCTCCTTGAGTCCTAAATGTACCTATTGTTGATGAAGCAAGTGGTCCTCTATTGCCTAAACGGTTGGTGACACCTTTAATGATGATTTTATGAAAGGAGGATGATATCCATAAAGTGCCAAAAATGGAGATATTTTTGATGAGTTATGAAAAGAAGTATTGTACCACCATTCTGTAAGAGGTAGCCAATCTACCCATCAAGATTTTTTCTTTGAAGTGAAATAACACAGATATCCTTCCAAAAATATATTAACAACCTTAGTTTTTCCATCTGATTGAGGATGGGATGAAGAACTATGAGCCAATTGAGTACCCAAACATGAGAATAAATCTTTCCAAAAGTGACTAGTAAAGATAGGATCACGAGCATTGACAATAACCTTAGGTGTACCATGTAGCTTTTGGATATTCTCCATGAAATTTTTTTCTACTATACTTATTATAAAAGGATGTGATAATGCAATGAAATGTGCATATTTAGTGAGGCAATCAACTACTACCATGATGACATTATGACCTTTAGATTTGGGAAGCCTTGTGATGAAGTCCATGGATACCTCTTCCCAACACTAGCTAGGAATAGATAAGGGATGCAAGAGACTTGTTGTCTTAATTGTCTCCCCCTTATTTCTTTGAAAAACCAAATATTCAACCACAAATTTTTGAACATCACCTTTGAGCCCTTCCCAAAAAAATCTTACTTGACCTGATGATATATCTTCAAAAATCACAAATGAACACCAACTAGGGACTAATGTAGCTTTTTAAGAATCTTGTATTTAAGTGTGGAATTCTTGCAGACATACAAGTGCTCTTTATATGAAAGAAAATCCCCCTTTAAACACAACTTATTTGAACTACTAGGATCACTTTTTACTCATTGGATGAGATTACATGTTGCAACATTATTTTGCCACTCTGCTTTGGCTTCTACCACCCAATTTTCTTGTAATATTGAAAGGTTGCACAATAAGGTTTCATCTTTTTCATCCTTTCTGGAAAGTGCATCGACCACACTATTTTCCTTCCCTTTCTTAACTACAATCTCAAAGTCATATCCCAACATTTTAGTGACCCATTTTTTTTGCTCTTCTAAAGATAGTCTTTGTTCCAAAAAATATTTTACGCTATCATGATCTATCTTAACCTTGAAGTGTTGACCCATTAAATAAAGCCTCTATTGTTTAACTACATGAAGGATTGCTAGCATTTCCTTCTCATAAATAGGTTTGAGCTGATTTAAACCTTTTAATTGATGACTCTCAAAAGAAATTGGTTGATCTTCTTTCATGAGAATTGCTCGTATCCCATTTACAAAAGCATCACATTCCGCAATCAATTCCTTAGTGAAGTTCAGAGTGGAAACATCTGGATTTGTATACATAACCTCCTTCAACTGCTCAATTGCTACATTAGTGGATTCATTCCAATGAAAAGAATCCTTCTTCAATAGAGTGCCCCTCCTTGCTCCTTGTTTCATACTTGAGGGATTTGAAATCTGCCATATCTCCTCCATTTTGTAGTCTTTTTAGTCTTTATTGGAAGGTAGGGGTATACCTCTTGAAGACTACTTCTTCTTCTTCATCTTCACCCAATTTCAACTTCTTCTTTGTAAGTCTCCTAGTGAATACAATAGGGGAGGACTTTATAGGTATGGTTACGATAACCTTTCCTTTCTTCTTAGGAGGTTCCTCCTCTTTAGGTTCTTCTTCCTATGTAGGTTCCTCCTCTTCCTCAATGACATCTCCTTTGCCCTCTATTAGCAGAAAAGGAGAGCTGGACTTTTTGGTTTCTTTCATAATCTTCTCCACCTATTTTGGTGTAGGAGCACACCTAGAAAATATCCATTGTTTGTCTTGTAGTTGAATCTAGCCAAGTCAAGATCATAGGTTAATTTTTTTTGGACCTTAGATGGAAATTTGCAATGTTGGCTAGGTGAGTTAGTCATTAGGACTAAGGTCACACCAATAGCCTTTGTTAGTTGTTTTTACATTTCATAATGTTAGGAGTTAGGGAGATTGAGTCTTTAAGGTGTCTTAGATGTTAGAGTTGTTAATGGTATGGACTAAAAGGGCTTTGGATCCTCAAGAAATGGATATTAGAGGTCCTAGAAACAAGGCTAGAGGCATAAGTGCAAAGATGCCAAATGTTGCTAAAAAAATTTCATGACAACATTTGCAATTATTGCAAATGTTGCATGCAACATGGGCAACTTTGGATTCCCTAAGTTATGGGAAGTTATGCTCAACTAATAGGCAATATAATTATGGAGATATAATCATATGTTAGCCAAGACTAAAATCTAGAAATGAAAGAAGTTACTTTGTATAATTTTGGTGTGAGGAATAGAATTTTGGACTGTGTTATAGCAACATTTCAAGATTTTGTGTGAACAGTACCATCTTAATCCATTAAGAATATTGATACAATGATTGGAACATGTTCTAAAATACATGAGAAGAAGTTTTTCATTTTATAAGTTAAGGGTTTAGATTAGTTTTAGTGTGCTTAGTAAATTGTTTTAAGTCAGTGATAGTTTGCTAGTCTCAGTCAGGAAAATTTAGGAAAAATGGCTCCCACATGATATTCAACCATGGGAACTCTAAATAAGTGGTTGAATCTTCAAGTGGGGCCTC
This sequence comes from Cupressus sempervirens, assembly GCA_028749045.1. Taxonomy (NCBI): domain Eukaryota; kingdom Viridiplantae; phylum Streptophyta; class Pinopsida; order Cupressales; family Cupressaceae; genus Cupressus; species Cupressus sempervirens. The sequence continues at coordinate 495,556,583 of CM053785.1, forward strand.
TATACATGTTCTATATAAATCTAGGAGTCTAGGGGAGTCATACTACTATTTTAAATGTCAAGCCCTAGGCGAGGTAGGAAGGTCTAGTTAGTGGTTTGACAATGCTAAATCAATAATTTCATGCAGGGGATAGAAGTACTATACAAAACAAGCACAATTTTAGGAAGGGGATAGTCCTATCTTGACATATCTTGGAGGTTGAGGTCTTACCAAACAATCTAGGTGAGTTTCTAAACAAGTTTGTGGTCTAGTCCTAAGAAATAGGTCTTTTAGTCCTATTTGTCCTATATAATAGGGAGCACCTATACAAAAAAATTGGAGTTTCAAGAGTTACAAAATATTTTAGAGAATCTAAAAGGGTGTTCAAATATAGAGTTTATTTACCAGGTTGTTTGGAGAGTTTTTGCAAGAAAGAGGAATTAGTAGATTCTAAGGGCTAATTGAATTTGGCCTAAATAGGCTTCTTTGAGGTAAAATCTTGAAATCATTAAGGAAGATGTCTAAAGATATTTCCAAATGGCCAAAAATGGAAGTAAATGGAGTGATCTATGATGTTGGATGACCCTACAATGAGGAATGTAGTTAGAGAGAAAGTTGCACTTAGATCCTTCTAAGTGAGTGTGAAGAAGAGTACTAAAAATAGAGTGTTAGTCTTCTGAGGGTAAGCACAAAGGATTGAACTCTTGGAGAGGAGTTTGGATTGGTGCTAGTTAATCACCTAAACCAATCAAGGACCTAGGTGGATAGCTTCTTAGAAGAGACAAGCTAAGTCTCTTAAAGAGTAGTGCAAGCAACCCTTGGAACACTTACATCATATTGGTATCAGAGCATGTTTGATTAGACTTGTGGTGGATGTTGTAGCCTACAAAATTAGTTGGAGATAATACACCAAGTGGAATAGTAGAAGACACAACCATGGTGACTAACATTGAGTTAGCCACAAAGGTTAAAGAACAAGAAGAAGATAAAAAGTCACTAAGGGAGAGAATAGCTCAAATGGAGCAACTCTTGGGTGAAGTCCAAGACAAAGGTAATAGGGCCAAAGAGAAAATTGACCTAAAGGAAGAAAAAAAAGCAAGGGAGAAGGAACTAAAATTGGAAGAAGAAGCACCAACTCCTAACCCTGTTCTTCTTGAAGAGCCATTCTTAAAGGCATGAAAAGCATTGAGTGGTAAAGCTCTAGAAGGAGTACCACTATTTAGTGGACAAATAGATCTAGACTCAATTATGGACTAGATTGACAATATTGAGAACCATTTTGAATGTGATGGTATCTTTGAGGCACAAAAAGTTGTGGTGGCCAAGTCTATATTAAGAGGTTCAATTGTTACTTGGTGGAAGTTTGTACAAATTGAAAGAGAGAAGGATGGGAAAGGTCCTATTGTTACATGGAAGAGTATGGTAAGTAAAGTAAAGCAGACCTATCTTCCTAATGACTATGAAATTTAGCTTTATAGGAGGAGACAAAATCTTAGACAAAAATATTTGGATGTCCAAGAATACACTAAGGAATTCCAAAAGTTATGTTTGAGATCTAAGGTGGTTGAAGAGGAAAGCATTAAGCTTGCAAGGTACTTGAATGGCCTTAAATGACCAATTCAAGAAGAAATGAGCTTGGTGAACTTCAAAACCATTAGGAAATGTTACCAAATGGCCTTGAAGATAGAAGAGAAAAGAAAGAGAAAGAAAGAAACCTCTAAAGAAAAAGCTAAGAGTAAAGATAATAGAGGTCAATGAGGTGGCTATGGTGGAAAGAGTTCAAATTCAAGGACTCAAGGTGAGATGAAACTTAGTGAACAACAAGAAGGAAGCTCAAGTAGAGGTGGTAGAGGAAGAAAATCTAATTCTTGAGGAAGAGGTGACAAACAAGGAGGAAGAGGCAACTAATTTGCTAGTACGAAGTGCTACCATTGTAATAAAATGGGGCATCTAGCTTATAGATGTCCAAAGAAAAGTGGTTCATCACAAGGAGGTGAAAAGCAGACAAATCTAGTTCAAGATGAGTCTAGTATAGTAGACAAGCATACTGAAGTACCACTAAATTTAGAAGAAGGGGAGAACCTCATGATGAGAAGAACTTTAATCAAAGACCCAGTGAAGGAGGATCTAAGAAAAAGAATATTTTTATTTAGGATAAAGTGAAAAATGATGGGGAAAGCATGTAGAGTCATTATTGATTCAGGGTCTACTAACACTATTGTGTTAGAGGAAGCAGTCAACAAGATAAAATTGACAAGGATACCCTACACTAATCCTTATAAGGTCACATTGCTAAACAAAGGCCAACATGTTTTAGTAAATGAGCAAGCGTGGGTGGAGTTCTCAATTGGAAGGTACAAAGACAAAAGTTTTATGTGATGTAGTTCCTATTGATGCATGTCATTTGCTCCTAGGTAGACCATGGCAATTTGACCACCAAGCCATACATGATGGAGGAAAGAATTCCTATTCTTTCAAGAAAGACAATATAACTTTCAAAATTTAGTCATTGTTGGAGGATGTTGAAGCAAAGATAATAGGTCCTAATGGTGGGTGAAAAAGAGTTCCTACAAACCATGGAAGAGAGTGAAGGCATAGGCTATGCATTGGTGTTAAGGCCAAAAGAGGAAAATAAAGACAAGGAGACTAAGAAGATAGAGTTACCAAAGGAGATTCAAGGTATGCTGCAAGCTTACCAAGGTATTGTAAGTGATGGAAAGCCATCAACTTTACCCCCTAAGAGAGCTATAAGCCATAGGATAGACCTAATCCTAGGAGCTACCCTACCTAATAAAGCATCCTACAAGATGAACCCTCAACAAAATGAATAAATAGCAAGACAAATACAAGAACTCCTAAACCAAGGCCTAATTAGGAAGAGTATTACTCCATGTGCCATACCTACTGTACTTGCACAAAAGAAATGAGGAACTTGGAGGCTTTGTATGGATTCAAGAGCCATAAATAGGATGATCATTAGATATAGGCTCCCTATTCCTAGGATTGAAGACCTAATGGATTGTCTAAGTGGTTATCACCAAATAAGGATACATGAAGGAGATGAGTGGAAGACAGCCTCCAAGACCAATGATGGGCTGTATGAATGGCTTGTCATAACATTTGGATTGTCTAATGTGCCTTCCACATTCATGAAACTCATGAATGAAGTTCTCAAGGACTACATAGGAAAATTTGTAGTAGTGTTTCTATATGATATACTAATTTACAACAAGACCAAGAGTGAGCACCTATAATAGCTTAACATTATTTTCAAGAAGCTACATGAGGAGAAGTTGATGAACAACTTAGAGAAGTGCAAGTTCATCAAAATAGAGCTAGTGTACCTTGGGTTTATTCTAGCATATAGTCAACTAAAATTGGATACAAGCAAGGTTGAAGCTATCATGAATTGGCCTACTCCAAAGTCAACAACTGAGGTATGAAGTTTTCATGGTCTTGCACAATACTATAGGAAATTAATAAGACAATTTAGTGCAATTTGTGCTCCTATGTTAGATACTATCAAAGGAGGAATGAAAATGAAGTTTGTGTGGAATGATAATGCTAACAAGAGTTTTGAGTTAGTCAAGTAAAAGATAGCTACTCAACCTATTTTAGTGTTACCAAGCTTTGAAAGGTTGTTCACTATTGAGTGTGATGCTAGTAATGTAGCAATTGGGGTTGTTCTAAGCCAAGAGGAAAACTAGTAGCTTTTCATTTTGAAAAGTTGATTGAGGCTAAAAGGAAGTACTCCTTATATGATCTAGAAATGCATGCATTGGTCCAAGAACTAAGAAAGTGGAGGCATTATTTTCTTCCCAAGGAGTTCATTATGTATTCAAACAATCAAGCACTTAGTTTCTTGAATTTAGAAGAAAAGTTAAGTCACAAGCACATGAAGTGGGTTGAATACCTACAAGAATATACCTTTAATATCAAGCACAAGAAGGGTGTTCTAAAAAAGGTGGAAGGTGCATTGTCTAGAAGGGCACTCGCACTCCAAGAAATTTAGTTGAAGAGCATGGGATAGATCATTTCAAGGATCTATATGTAGATGATGAGGACTTTGCTGACATATATAAGATATGTGCTAAATATAAGAATCATTTTCATAATAGTTATGTTGAGTATACTTTGCAAAGTGATCTTTTGTTCAAAGGGAATCAATTGTGTGTTCCTAGAGGCTCTATTAGAGAGTATTTGATACAAGAAAATCATAATGGAGCTTTCAGTGGATATTTTGGAATCAATAAGACCCAAGTTCTTGTTTCAAGGCTTTACTATTGGTCTAGAATGAATCTTGATGTTAGGAGGTATGTGGAAAGTTGTGTCATATGTCAAAAAGATAAGGGCACTTCTACAAATGATGGTCTTTACCAACCACTACCAATCCCTACTAGGCCATGGGAATGTATAAGCATAATTTTTGCAGTAGGGTTACCCAAGAAAAGAGGAGGAATGGATAGTGTGTATGTAGTTGTATATAGGTTTAGCAAAATGGCTCATTTTGTTCCATGCAATACCACTAGTGATGCCACTTGCATAGATTCCTTATTCTTCAAAGAAATTGTCAGAATCCATTGGTTACCTATCAACATTGTGTCAAATAGGGACATTAAGTTTATGAGTCATTTTTGGAAGACTCTTTGGCAAAGATTGGGCACCAACTTGTCCTTGGGATTAGCCTACTATCCCCAAACTGATGGTCAAACTAAAGTTGTTAATGGGAGTCTTGGAAATCTTCTATGATGCTTGACAAAGGAGTATGGACAAAAATGGGACCAATTGATTGGGTAAGCTAAATATGCCTACAATGACACCACAGATAGATCCACAGGGAAGAGTCTTTTTGAAATAGTTTATGGACTACATCCTAGGGGTGTCTATGAGTTGAGAGATTTGAAAGATGGAGTGAAAGCAAGTGGGTGTGTTGATGATTTTTCATATACCATGAAATAAGTTCATGAGAGAGTGAAGAAGACATTGGTAGAGAATACCATGAAACACAAAGCTAAAGTGGATGAAACTAGAAGGGTAGTTGAGTTCAATGTTGGTGATTTAGTCATGGTGCATCTTAACAAATAAAGACTAAAGAAGGGAGTCCCTCACAAGTTGTAGATGAAGAGGATAGGACCCTATCTTATACTGGCTAAGTATGGTGACAATGTATTCAAAGTTGAACTACCTGAAGATAGTGGACATTCACCAATCTTCAACATTACAAACCTAGTTCATTATAACGGAACACACTAGAATAGTGAATAGACCATACATGAGGTGATGAAGGATGTTAAAGACTTACAACTACCTACTGCTATAGCTACAAGATTAGACAACATACTAGACACAAGAATCTACAAGAAGACTAGAACAAAAGAATGCAAGGAAAACTTGATAAGGAAGCATGGACATAGAAATTTTGATGAAGTATGGATAAAGGAATAAAAGTTCAAGAGGTTGGGGATAGAACCAAATATCCTTAATCTAAGGGTGGATTGATCTTTTCATTTTGGGGAGGATGGTGCATGAGCAAACCTAGAAAACCTTCATTATTTGGCTTGTACTTGACTCTATTCAAGTCCAGAGCATAGGTTAATTTTTTTTGGACCTTAGAAGGTCATTTATAATTTTGGCTAGGTGAGTTATTCATTAGGACTAAGGTCACACTAATAGCCTTTGTTAGTTGTTTTTACATTTCATAATGTTAGGAATTAGGGAGATTGAGTCTTTAAGGTGTCTTAGATGTTAGAGTTGTTAATGGTTGTGGAGATGCTATTATGGCCAAAAATGATTTAGATCCTTGAGACATGGAGGTTAGAGGTCCTAGAAGCAAGGGTAGAGGCATAAGTGCAAAGATGCCAAATGTTGCTAAAAAATTGTCATGACAACATTTATAATTATTGCATATTTTGCATGCAACATGGGCAACTTTGGATTCCCTAAGTTATGGGAAGTTATGCTCAACTAATAGGCCCTAGAATTATGGAGATAATATCATATGTTATCCAAGACTCAAATCTAGAAAAGAAAGAAGTTACTCTGTATAATTTTGGTGTGAGGAATAAATATAGGACTGTGCTACAATGACATTTTGAGATTTTGTGTGAACAATACCATCTTAATCCATTAAGTGTATTGATACAATTATTGGAAAATGTTCCAAAGTGAATTAGAAGACTTTTTCATTTTATAAGTTAAGGGTTTAGATTAGTTTTAGTGTGCTTATCGAATTGTTTTAGGTTAGTGATAGTTTGTTGGTCTTAATCAGGCAAATTTAGGAAAAATGGCTCCCACATGAGATTTAACCATGGGAACTTTAAATAAGTGGTTGAATATTTAAGTGGGGACTTTGTACATGTTGTATATAAATGTAGGAGTTTTTTGGTAAACAAATTTGTTCTTTGATTATGACCCTTGAATGGAACAATATTTGGTTACAAACAACTGAAAAGCCACTTATGGATAAACAAGCTTTTCTCTCAATTGATAGGTATAGCTCCTTGTGATAGATTTTCAACGAATTATGTTTTTTTCCTAAAGCTAATTTGGGGTATGTTCTTAACCCAAGAATAGAAGAGGTAAGGCCAAGTCAGACCTAAATAGAATCTAACTTAGGCAAATGAAGATTTTTGAAGATTTGGTTAAGTTGATGAAACCACACATATTATGTATTCACTAGACTTAACAGCTCTCCTGAAAACATTCAACTTATCAAATATGAATCTAAACTATAGTTATTTAAAGGAAAAATCTTAAAGAGATTTCTCTTCGAACAAACAACAACAATTCTTATCGCATTCACTCGCTGTCTCAAAACAGGGGAGTGAAACTATGTTCTTCCTTGCTTCAATTCAAGCAAAAGAGAAAACACCAACTAAAAATGATAGAAAATGGAACAAGAAATAATTGACAAAAAATACCATTAATTGTATCTACAACATCAAGTATCTCACACCAAAAAATTTCTGACCTTTCATTAATCTTTCAATTTCATACATATAGAGTTTTGAGATGACTATTACAATAGAAGCTTAATTGGTTCATCTTTTGAAAATGACAAATGGCAAGATGCTAGTTTTTCATATTTCAAAAATTACAAAATAAAATTAAAAGAGGGCATAATATGAATCATTTAGACTTCTTCCCCTTTTCTATTTTTTCTCTATATGCCTTAATAGCAGCTATGATTGGAAATAGCTCTTCATGGTTAGGCACATGTATATTGGTGAATCTCAAGAGCCATTTTGAATGTTCCCTAGCCAGCTCTTTCATAGCATTCAACTAATTTGGTAACTCTTTTGTGGCCACGTGTATACAACCACTGAGTGTCTGGAGTTCTACAATTCTATTTTGACTACTGGAAGTCACTCTAGACAAATTATCCAAAAATGTAGAAAAGTTATTTTTCATTATATCTATTCCAATGAGAGCCTTTCCTTCACCACTAGTTTGTGAATTAGTGTGTAACCCTTTCATGAGTTTGAATCCTCTATCTTGAGTCTTCTTTGCTTTATCCTTTGTTTCCTTGAGTCCCTTTTCAGCTAGTTGGATCATTTCTAGCTTAAAGTGCATGCTTTGGAGCCATTCAAACAAAGGTTCATTTCCCTTCTTTAAAATGTTTCCTTCAACTACTTCTTTCACTTTCATTTGGATGATCATCTTTAGAAGAGATATGCAATCATCACATTTGACCCTTTCTTTAGCAAGAGTATTGCTATTAGACATGATGTTTTCCTTTTTTGTTTCCAATCTGAGGATAACATTACCGATTTGATCTATGATAGAAACTCCTCTTGATTTGAGTTTCTCAATCCATTCCTTTCCAATTTGGCTGAGGTGTCTATCATCATAAAGTTGAGAAATGAGAGCTTGTACTTTAGCAACAGTAGGATTTTGGGTTATTGACACACCAGAGATAGTGGCCATCGAGGTGACCAATTGCTTGACGAACTTGTTCAACTCTTCTATCTCAACTTTCATCCTGATCTTTGATAACTTAAGACTTTCTAATTGCCCTTCTATTACTTCATTACTTGACCTCTACAAGCCAACCTTTGTGTCATGTTTGGCCTCTCCAAGATCAATTGAATGTAGAGTGAAATCAGCAATCGTCATGTCCTCGATTATCCCTCCTTTGTTTGGCTTGACTATTTCCATTGTCAAATGCCCTATTTTCAGATCTTGCCCAAGTCTTGACAAAGTCTTCTGCTTCTTAAATTTTGTCAATGCAGACCCAGAAAAAACTGTGAGAGATATAATATCTTTTGTGGAAGCACTTTCATCCTTTCTCTTTCTCTTCCTTTCCAAAGTATCTTCTAACCGACAATCTATTTCTATCACTTTGGAAGCCATTCAAAGTGATTCAATACTAAAAATCTTTTTCTTAACTAGAGTTATTGTTACAATAGTTGAAGAGAAAGGATTTTTTGAATCTTTAGAGATGAACCTAGAAGAAGTTTGGCCCTTCTCCAACTTTGAAGTTTTCTTCACTGCCTCATTTGACTCGATAGACTCACTGCTACTACTCTTTCCATCCCCTAAGTCTACTATCTATATAGGGGAACCACTTGGCCTTGGAAGTGAACCACTTACTGATGGAATATGCCTACGATGAGGAGATTGAAATAGAGTAGTATGAGGGGAAGGAACTAGGGTAGTGTGAGGAGATGGAACTGGAGTAGTATGAAGGGATAGGACCAGAGTGGAGGCACTATCCTTTGGCTCTTCTGTCTTCTTCTCTTCAATACCAGTCTGGGTTCCTATAACTGGGATGGAACCATCATGACAAGTCTTAGCTATAGGGAGATTCTTGTCTAGAGGTTGGTCACCTCCACTTGAAGGTTGAGCTAGCCCTTGAGTGGAAGATAATGTCATGCCTGGTGTAGCACTCTGAGATGAAGTAGGCATTGCAACTGTTGGAGAAGCTTGAGTGGCTACAACTTTACTCTAGCTCTTCTTAGATGTCCACTCAACCCATTTCCCTATTCTCTTGATGATCCTAACCATCATGATATCAAGATTATTTTCCACATCTACATATGGCTCAGAACTTATAGGAATCCCCCTTAACTTAGTTAAATAGGTATTGCTACATATATTTTGACCATCATCCTCCAATCCTTCAACATTGAGATCAATACCATATGTCTTTACTTGTTCCACTGCGACCCTTGCAAAAGCATGATCTTGGCTCTCTAACTCATCCTTACAATCTGCCCAATAATCTTCTACAATGGTAACATGCTTGATCACACTCCCAATTTGTAGCACCTCCCTTGCATATCCATTTAGATCAAACATAGGTCTCACAACCTCATATTCTTCCAACTTGTACTTAGTCTCAAATGCCTTGAGCATATTTTTAGAATCAGACTGAGACTCACAACTATAAGCTCCAACCTTCATAGAGAGTTCATACCCTTTTTTCTTCAAGACTGCACTTAGCACATTCACCTAGATTTCTTTCCTCACGATATTTATTAGCACAATCAGATCACTTGGGTATCTGGGCAGCTTAAAAGGAAATCCATCAAAAGCTACAAGATTCAAATACAAAAAGGATGAGAACTAAATAAAATAACTACCAAACTGACTGATGGCCACCATTGCCTCTAAGCTGAACCTCCTCTCTAGGCATCCTTGGAGTTCCTTGCAAATCTTCATTGTAAATGAATCATTGACTCTGACATATTCTGCTTAGCTATTCTGTAATTGCAAGCATGAATAAAATTCATAACTTTTCACATCATTAGGGAAGTTCTCTATTCTAGGAAGACCTAGTCACAATTGTAGAGAAGATAACATATAAATTAGGAATGAAGACATGTAGAAGGTATTGTAAAACTTTGTGACACTGAGGGCTCTAGACAGATGTTCACTTACCTCATAGGCCCAATCAACATAATGTGTATCTAAATAGATAATTTGCACCAAAAAGAAGTATTGTTCAAGAAAATTGGGTGCTTGTACCTCACCTTTCAGGCTATGTAAGAGAACCAGAATGTCTACGGTATCAAGCTTGAGATTAGTGTTGAATAAAGTCTTAGGGACCTTAATCTTAGCTCCTCATGGCTTTTGGAACTAGGAACTCATAATTACTTTTCTCCACACTATTTTCTTCAAGAAGAACTCAAACATGGCTCATCCTACTATCAATTTGGAAAATTCTTCTCGCTTTGGGACCAAGAGGAAATTTACTATAGTTTGCCTATCAATAGAGATTAAGATTATATGGTTGGGTAGCAACATTTTTTTGGTGTCCAGGTTGTAATGATTTATACATTTGACAATCAACTCGGGAGCTTGAATTGCCACCAAAAATCCAACTACCTCCACTAGCCTGCTTCCTTAGAGCTTTTTAGTTATGGGGCGAATTGGCTCTAACCTTAGCCTCCTTTGAAAATCTTGCATGTCAAAGAAATAGAGCAAGGTGTCTATAACATTCTGCAAGGTAGACTTGATTCCATTCAACCCATTGAACTTGATGAATCTAGTTAACATTTTATCTAGGATAGAAGCAAATTGAAACCTTAATATTGAAAGCAGTGTAGAGAGTAGAATTTGCAAGTATGAGAGCTTTGAAAATGCTATATAATTCAATAGCATAATAGTTTAATTAAAAGTGATAATTTGAAAAATTGTTATGTTTCTCTCTATATAGAAATCCTAATTCACACATTAATCTTCAAGATCCGTGTCACACGAGTAAATTAAAGGATAAACCTGTTGGATTAGTAAATGTAGGAGTTTCTAACAAACTTTTCCATGTCTTTTCACTATTTCCATTAGCATAATGGTAACTTTATTTTATTACATACTTACCTTCTCACTTTTTTACCAAGTTTCAGAGAATTAAGAACGGAGTACTCCATAAGGAAATATTTGCTCAGCTAAATTTTGCTGAAAATACATTTCCAAATGTGATTATCTTGTTTTCATTACCTTTTTAAAAGTATCTTGTGATCAATTTATGTGCCTAACATGCTTGTAGAGTTGATTTCTTACTGGATGTGAAAAATCACCTTCAAGGGTTGGAAACCCGTCGAGAAGAAAGCGATTTCTATTTTTCTACCCTTGTCTTTATTTTCACTTTACCCTTTAAATCAATATGTCTCTACGTTTTAGAAAATCTCAAAAGGGCTATGAAAGTGGAAGAGGGAGCCACTTACATATTTCTCTCTCTCATAAATGCCTTTATCAAAAAATTGACTTCATGAGTCAAAAGCCCATTGTAGAGAAGTCACTTTAGAGTTTTCCACTAGAGATGATTCTGAGCACTATGATGAATCCCAAGTGCCTCCTGTTGTGGTGTCCACAACACATGCCCCATTCCTCAATAGGAATGGGGACCCCCTACTTTTTTTTGACTCTCGGACTCATAGTTCAGGAGTCGGGAGAAGAAATTTTAGAGTCAAAAAAAAAAAAGCATCATCTAGCGCGCATGCACCTCGAGGCACAATGCGCTTGCAAAAGGGAGAGAGGGTTATAAAAACCCTCCCTCCCCTTCTTCCTTACTCATTTTTTCATCCAAGGAGATGAGGAGGGAGAGGTAAAACACTCCCCCCCTTTTTTCAAATGCCACGCACCCATGAGGCGTGCGCGCTGCCCTGTGCCCTGTGCACGAGTGATGCGCTGCTATGGTGCCGCTCACCTTGCCCTTTTGGGCGTGCATGCCATGTGCCCTTTTGGCACATGAGCAGTGCCTACACTGCGTGTTGCTACGATTACACCTACAGCGTGTGCCCTTTGGGCACACTATTGCGACCGCACCGACGTGCCCCTTTGGGGGCGCACGCGCGGTGTCATCTTGTAGCTCGTGGCCTAGCTGCGCCCCTTTTGGGGCACGCGCATGTGTGCCACGCCCCTTTTGGCACGTGCGTGCAAATTCCCTCCCTCAATTTTTCTTAAAAAATAAATAAAAATGAAATATATTAAAAAAAATTAATTGAAAAAAAATAAAAATAAAAAAAACAAATAAGTCCCTAAGGGGGACCTTTTTTTTAAAACATTTTTCTTTTCTTTTTTGATATCTAATAATTAATCATGGTCTTTTTTTCTGTGACACATAGGTAATATAATCAGATGGCGTCCACATCCAAATCAGCAACAAAACCAGTTGTTTACAAGTTCCAAGGCATAACCCCAAAATCATCGTTGCACGATGAATACTTTGAGATCGAAGACATAGAACTTGGACACACAGACTTGGGAGAGTTCTTAAGATTTTGTAACAATCCAACCGAAAGGTCATCCTTGAGATCCACCCTAATTTTTTTTGGATTAGTAAATGCAGCATCACAACCCAGGACCATGCAGTCAGCTAAATTGATTATGACCCTATCTCGACATTTTGTTCCTGATGAAAGGGTGGTAAAGAGAATCACTGGGGAAGTGGTCTTGGATCTACAACCTAATAATATCGAGAGGGTTTTTCATCTACCCAGAGCTGATCAATTCATTAGGCTTTGCTAAGAGCTGGCATAAGGATCATCATCAGGAGGCCATCGACATCATATATTCCTCATACTTCATTGAGAAACCACCTCGAGGGAAGAAAATCAATAAAGTGGATATGACTCGAGGATACATGAAGGATGACATTGGATATTCAATCATTCTCCTGAGTAGAGTTATGGGATTGCCTGTAGCAGGTCATCTCGCTCCATTCATGGTCAACTTTATTGAGGCCATTAGACATGCAAAGATACCACTGGATTGGGCCACCACACTTAGTGAGAACTTGTGTGACCAATTGTGGATAATAAAGGATAAGAAAAAGTTATATGACTTCTTATGTGGTATATCTACTTGCAGCAAGGGCAACCGACTATCCTGAGTTGTATAAGAAAGGCAAGATCCTAATGCATGGCCATATATAGTCTATCCTCAACTAGTGAAGAAGAAGCTCTCACCACAGAGAAAGGAGTATAGAATTGTTAATGATGCCTTTGTCTTTGCCATCATTTGATTCATTGAAGGGGATTATGGGAAGAGATTATTCAATGAAGCCAAGATGTAGATTATAGCTCTTGATGCATATGTCATCTAGTTCTAGACATTCACATACATTTGGGTTGGTGGTGCATTTATCCATCCAAAGAAGCTCCCAAGATACCCAAGTGACAAGTTGGTTCTAATGGAAATTTCCCAGCAGATTGAGTCAACTTATGAGAGGATCAAAAGAGGCCTTGTTGGGAATGGCCTTTTGTAGTAGGAGCATACCAAGTAAAGAGAAAGCAGGATATCTTGACTTTCAAGTGGGAATGGGAGAATTATCCTCTTGAAGAATATAACTCTCCCTGACCATTCTTTGACAATGTTGGTAAAGTGGAAAACTTGGTAGGAAAAGAGTTCTATCACGAGGATGCCATTAAAGATCATTGGATGAATGCCACAAATGACTATGATGTTTGTATCAGAGACTATTGTAGAATGACTTTGTATTTAGCAGAGAAGGCTCTCCATTTGACCATCCTGAATGAGATAAGGCTACAAGACTCATAGGAGCTATTGGATCCCTTATTCAATATAGATAAAGTTGGCAAGAGGCCCATCTTTAATGCAGAAATTGATAGAGAGGAAGGAGATGATATTAATCATCAAGCGAGACATGTCATCAGAATGACAAAGAGTTGGATCAAGAAACCCTTTCCACTTGATCCAATTCTAGATACGGTGATATTCCATGCACATGCTTACCCAGAAAGGGTAAAGGGGAAAACGTCATAGTTCCTATCTTCATGCTCCAGTCTCCTATCAGGCCAGAAATAGTCTACTAGCTTGATCATCTAGTGGGATACTACCATCCTTTAGAGAAGAAGAAGGAAAAGAGGAAGAGAGCCTCTCCTAAAAAGTTTCAGACAGAGCATGTTGAAGAACATGCCCCTTCCTAGCAATAGGAATCTAGTCCCCAAGATCCCCAAGATAGTGGAGCTCCTCATATTCAAGTTGAATTTCCATTGCCTCCTATTTTTTCAAGTCAACAAGAAGAGGGAGAAATTCCAAAGACATCCATTCATCCGGTGCATGAAGAGTCCACTTCTCCTATGGTTCCACAAAAATAAGAGAGGATCAAGGTTAGAATGAACAAGAGATAAAGAGTTCGTCAAAGATTAGTGCCTAATTTGTCTATTCCTAAAACCATTGGCGAGGAAGAATTAGATGAGGGGGAAATAGAGTTAGATAAGGAGGAGGAGCAAGTGCCTCTACAAAGGAGAACTCGGCTAGCCAAAGCTACAGAATTAGAAAGAAGGAAGAGTGTCATGAATACCCCACCACCCACCTAAGCTGAAATGGTATAACTCTCTTCTTCAAAAGATGAAGTACAATGATGGGTGAATGAGCAGAGGAAATTAGGTGATGATGTTCTCTCCATCCCAAATTTTGATTTCATGCTAGTGGGTACAGAATTGGTTGGAGATAAGATTAGAGATACTCCTATAGGTGAAATTCAATAACAAGGTTGGATGCAGATGCCACCTGAGATGCAAGGTCCTCATCTCACTCCCCCATCTTCACCTCAGGTCATGATGATAGATAAGGTTTTAGTGACACCTCCACCTCCAAGTTCAGAAGAACATGTTCACAAGGAATCATCATTACGTGGAGAAATAGAACCAAGGGTTACTGATGAGCCATCAAAAGAGGTAGAGGTAGTAGAATGTATACAAAAACCTTCTCAGGAAGTTGAGGATCAAACTACAAAATCTACAAAAATTGAGACTACAGAAGAAGAACCCTCACAATAGGAGACTCCAAGCAAGAGTGATAGAGGGAAGGAGGTAGTTGAACACATCCCTTCATCATCTAGAGCCAAGGTTATAGAAAGACATATCCCAAGATGGTTTCAAAAAGAGATAATGAGGAGTGCCAAGCATCATTTTTGTGCCTCAGAGGATGATATTTGTGACATTGCAAAGATTTTGAACAAGCCTGACTCTCCATTACATGATGGAACGCCATTTGCATTCATTACTACTACTCGAAACCAAGACTTATTTGCACAAGTGGCTTACCCTCCAAAAGGTACAAATGAAGAAGTTGTTAGCCTTCAGGACTATGAAGTGAAAGATATCATGTTAGGAAAGCCTACACGATATACTTCTTGATAGATGATGACTATGGGAGTCAAGGAGGTTCTCAGCCATATGGAACAGGATGAGGTTGAAATTAGAACACTTCGCAAGCAAGTTGAGATCTTAAAGGGATATTTAGCTAAAGTTATTGGTCCTCTTGATTCTAAACGCCCTGAGGAGACTTTGAATACCATTCTTAGAGAAGGGGAAGGTGTATGACTTAGTCCATTTTTGAGAGCTTGTCAAGATTGGCGAGACAACCTTGAGGATGGGGGTATTACTATAATTATAGGAAGTCTAAAGTTATTGCATGCTACACTAGAGAATGTTGATAAGATCATGGCAATTTTGAGGTAGGACTTCAGTATTATGGATGAGGTACAGGTATGGAGCAAGGATTTACAAACTCTACAAGCCATAAAAGGGAAAAGGTACCGCATTCTAATTGATGTAAATATCGAAGAAGAGTTAGACATGATAGATGATTGGATAGAAAAGATTGTAGATGGAAATAAAATTATGGAAACATTACATGATGAGATACATAGGCTCAAGGACCAAGCCCGAGAGTGAATTTTGGAAGCAGAAAAGTTGTACAGTGATGCATGCTTGGACATTTTTGAAGATGAAGAACAAGAGAAGCTTTTACCAGTTGAGGTAGTTGTGGAAAATTTTAGAAAGGCTTTAGAGGAAGCATCCAGTGATGAAGACATTAGACAAACCTTCAAGATAGAGGAAGTACTGTTAGAGTTGGACACCAAGCTAAGAGATTTTGCAAAAACTTGAATTGAGGTGGAGAACTACAAACAGAAGGTCAAAGACAAGTATAAGGCTTTGGATCTTCTGGATGCTACTAAGATTACTGAGATTATATAGAAATTCAAGCACAAACATCCAAACATATCTTTAGGATAAAGATGAGCAAAACCCATATGCCATAATTTCAATTTTGACACTTAGTAAAATTTTGAGATTTTTGACCTAGTCAAGGTCCGTAGGTCCACAGCTCTGCAAGTCTACAATTCAGAGGTGCATTGATAATTGACTGCCAGTTCCAAAAATAGCACTTTCCATGCATCAGGAACACATTTTGATGGCAAGTTAACTCTAACACATGCCTAGTGAAGGGCCAATTTCCATTTTTGATGCCTCCATGCACTTCTACTTCGACTGATGGCTTCCTCCTACTTTCTCTCTCATGCTTTCATTGTTTTTGACATGCAAAGGGCTCATGCATCCAATTAATGAATAAGATATGGATGAAGTCCCTCTAAGCACCAGTTAGATTGTCAGTTTATATATATTTAGTTTGTTTAAATATTTTAAAAGCATTTTATTGCATCAAGATATCTCTCACTCTCAACACAAATTGAGGAGATAATTTCTTATAAATACCCCATTGTAAAATGTAAGAAGGGCCGCCATTATTATGCAATAAAGTTATGCTTTTGGTGCTAGCATTCAGAGTGTAGTTATTCTTGCCTAAATGTGTCATTGTTTTGTGAATTTTATTGATGAGAATGTGATTGAGCCAAATTTTTATCGTGTTGTTTCTAGTTGTGCAATCTTTTAGTTCTAGTGTTTGCTATAGATATATGAATTCCGCTAACGTAACGAGTTTGAGAAGAGATCACCTGATTGTGTCTACATAGCTTTTTATCTTGCATGAGCACACTTTCTGTGGCCTTGCAATTTGATGAAGAGTGAAACATCGTTCAATTTGTTAAAGATTCTCACTGACGATTGCATCAGTGGATTCTAGGAAGCGCTACTCTTATTTTCATTGGTTTCCTACTGATTTATTCAAAGGTTTAACTTGTAGCATATTGTGTTCTATAGGTTATGTCTGTTTAGGAAAATTTTTCAATTTCAAAGTCATTTTATTTCATGTTATTTGCTTTCAGTTTTGTTATTTGGTTTTCTAACCCCTTGTTAGAGTAGGACCTCATACTAGCTGCATTGTTAGAATTGCATACATTGAAAAACAAAAAAAATAGAAAAATATTGTTCTTTTGGTGTGATATTTTGAGACAGTGAACAAATTTTACTCCAATTCCAAGATAAAAGATTTTTTAGAACCCTTGTGAACACTCACATTTATCTTGTACTTAGCAGATTTTGGTACATCGCAAGACAAACACTGAACCTTGGAGTGGATCCTTAAAAAGATTTATTTTTCAAGAGAGGAATTACACTATCGATTCCTACCATTGACCTTGTGCAAAATGAATGCCCAACACCTCTCAAGGTGGAAGATTGTAATGTAGAGATGACCTACCTATAGAACAACTCATTTCCTTCTTGCTTCAGTTTGTACACCTTATTTGTTGATCTCTGTAGAAAATCACCTTCACAGGTTGAAAACCCGCCAAGGAGAAGGTGATCTCTATTTTTTTGCAAGCTTTGTACTTTCACTTGAAAAACATGATGAACCATGAACAAGTCCATTGTCAAAAACCACTTTTTGAATCACCAAAATATCCATCAAATTATTTCCTATACTACCCACAAATTCATGACAAACAGGGAACTTGCCCGCCCATGTGATGCGAAGGAAGTGAAGAATGGATAATCTGATGGAGAAAATTTATACCTAAGAAAGATTAAAACTAGACCCCAACACACCTAGACTTAACCAGTGACATGACATTTTTCACTTTGCATTATGGACTTAGGATGAAAAGTGGGGCAACAATTGGCTTTGACTGCGGACTTGGGTAGAGCATACCCAAGTGAGGAACTCAAAATCTCTGGTTTCACAAACAAATAAAAGGTGGAAACACAACAAAACAAAAATAGGGGAAAAATAGGGAAAAAGAGGCAAAGGAAAGAAAACTACCTAGGAAAAAAAGAAAGAAACTAAGACTAACTAAAATACAATACAGGGGTTACCTATTCTCAGTTTGTAATATGGTTAAGTTTCAAATCCTAACCATTATAGGTCAGGGGCAACACTTCTCCATCTTGATAAGCCAATTTAAAAGAATTATTTCCAAATGCCTGATGAATTCTGAATAGGCCTTTCCATAAAGTATCAAACTTCTTATGCACACCTTTTGAAGTACTTCATTTATCCTAGAGTAACACACTGTCTCCTATCATGAATTTTTGGGGTCTTGCTTTCTTATCAAATAAATCCTTCACTTGCATCTGATGTTGTGTGATATGATCTACAATTTCTTCTCTTTCCTCTTCAAGTTTTCTTAGGTACAAGATCCTCTTCTCTAGACCATCTTTATAAAAATCATCTTCGATCATTGTTTTGAGTTTATTCATGGCTAATTCCAGAGGTAAGGGGAGATTAGCCTCAGTCCCGTAAACCAATTCAAAAGGAGATATACCAATAGCCCTTTTAGGTGTCACTCTATCTACCTAAAGTGCTTCATGAATCTTTTTGTGCCAATTCTTTTGATTATTTGAAACCAATTTCTTAATGATATTCATCAAATTCTATTACTAGAATCAGCTTGACCATTTCCTTGAGGGAAATAATTAGATGAATGACTAATGATGATCCCATACTCAATGTAGAAATTGGTAAGTTCAATTGAAGAGAAATAAGATGCATTGTCAATCACAAATTTAATGGGAACACCAAACTTGACCAGTATGTTATCCTTTATGAATTCGCATACCACCTAGAAAGTAGTTTTCTTGGTAGCTTTAGCTTCTACCCACTTAGTGAAGTAGTCAGTTGCATTTATTACATACTAGTGATCGGCACTAGATGTGGGACTAATTAGACCAATAAATTCAAGATCCCATTGTTTAAAAGGTCCTTCGATGATGACAGGTCTCAACGGTAGAACAACTAGTTGAGGGCGCCTAGAGAACATCTTGCACTTCTCACATCTTGCTACCCAAGCATAGGCATCTTTAAACATTCTAGGCCAATAATAACACTGACTTAGTATTCTAAAAGTTGTGACTGAAGATGAGAAATTTCCTCGTTAAGCTTCATCTTGAAATGTTCTCAACAAATTTTCTTGTTGTTTTTCTACACACCTAAGGAAAGTGCCATCAATGGATTTTTTGAATAATTTACCATCCCAAATCACATACTCAGCTTCTTTCAATCTAAGATCTCTTCTTTGTTTTGTAGTTAGGCCTTCTGGACATTCACCCTATTTTAGTAGATAAGAAATATTCTCAAACCATGAATCATAGAGATCTATAGCTAAAACCAATTGTTTCTCTCTTGATTCTTCTTATTCTTCAGTGATCTTGTTTTTTGCAATTGCCTTGCATAGAGAATTTACCCTTATTAGCTTGGTAGGCTTGATTTCTATATCATAATCCTATATTTTTTATACCCATGCTCCTCTGACATTACAACCAACATCTTGCTACGTTAACAAACTCTTTACTACTATATCTAGGACAAAAACTAGAGAATGTGAATCTAGGATATAGAATCAAAATTTTTTGAGTGCCTTGACCATTACATAAGCATGCTTTTCAATTTGTGAATATTTCAATTCATGATTTTTCAAAGGTTATCACATGAAAGCTATTGGGGCCTATACCCCTTCATCATTTTATTGCATAAGTATCGCTGATAATGTATGTTCAGAAGGATAACGGTAAATGAAGAAATCTCATTTATAATTTGGGTGAATCAAAACTAGGACATTAGCAATAGTAGTTTTTATATCCTAAAAGGCTTGTTTTCCCACCTCATTCCATTTAAAATTTGAATTCCCTTTCATCATATCCACTATATGCTTAGTGGTTTCTTTGAAATCAGGCACAAACCTTCTGAGGAAATTCACTTGCTTGAAGAATGATTTAACTCCCTTTTTATTTGAAGGCAAACTTAATCTTTGAATGGCTTCTACCCATTTAGGATCAATTCTAATACCTTCTTAGGACACTATATGACCTAGGAGTTTTCCCTCTATCACATTGAAAACTGATTTCTTTGGATTGAGAGAGATTCCATTTTCTCAGCATCTTTGTAAAACTTTCTTTAAGTCTTCCATATGATCCTTCCTTTTTTTTGAAAATACGATGAGGTCATCTAGATATATAACTATAATTTAGTCCTTCAAATTAGCAAATTTCTTGCTCATACATCTTTGGAATGTAGCACCAGCATTGATAAGCCCAAAGGGCATTCTATGATATGCAAATGTACCCCAAGGAGTGGTGAATGCTATCTTATGCTAATCCTCTTCTTCTACTTCAACCTGATTGTAACCTGAAAATCCATCAAGCATGGACATCATTTTAGACCCCACCACCATTTGTAGTAAGTAATCCATGTTGGGAAGAGCAAAGTTATCCTTCAGAGATGCCTAGTTCAGATTGCAAAAATCAACATAGATTCTTATGTCTTCGTTCTTCTTTCTGACAGGTACTATATTAGTTATCCAAGTGGAATGATGAATGGGATAGATGATCCTTGCCTTTAGCATTTTATGTACCTCCCCAAAAATGGCATCTGCAACCTTAGAATTATAATTCCTTTGTTTTTGCTAGAAACTGACTAAATTGGGCTTAAGTGGAATTTGATGTTCTACCTTCCCATCTCTATAGCTTTTCAAATCTTCATAACTCCAAGAAAAAACATCTCTATATTCTATGAATAAATTTCTTGTAGCTTCTTTCTCTTCCGGCAAACAACATTTACCAATATTAATAATTTTAGTATTATGAACATCTCTAATGTTTACTCCCTCATACTCACCCCTGGTAGGCCCTTTTTCTGCTCTCTTTTGCTTAATTTAAGCATCATGTCTATTAAATAGTTTTTCTAAAGCCACAAAATATGGGGGAATAATATTACCTTTTAATTGAACTTCTCCATTTTGATTCTATTTCCTATTGACATTAGATCTCTCATGATCACTTCCACTAGATTAATGTTCAAAACTAGACTTATCATTTTCCAAGAACAACTACAAACTCTTGTCATCATTGAAGACTTGCCAAGATTCTACATTGTTTGGAATGGAGGATCGATACACAATTTCAATTTGATACCTTTTATCTTTAAAATCTAGATGTGGAATTAATAGAGAGGCAGAGACTATAAGGGAATCAACCTTAGTGTTCATCTCCCTTGGTACTACTTCAATAGAGAAGGCATCTAGGCCTTCTATCTCATTGCAAACTCTATTCCTATAGTTTTTCAGCTTGTGATTTTTCACATAATGTTGTCATTTTATTTGTCTCACAATGAGCTCTGCATCACCTTGAGCTTTCAAGATCTTTATTCCTCTTTCTTTTGCTATTATTATCCCTAGTAATAAAGTCTCATACTCTGCAGTGTTATTTGTATTCTCAAATTCTAATTTGAAGGCCATGGGTTTAGGTTCTCCTTCTGGGGATATTAACACTACACCTACACCAGACCTTGAGGAGGTACAACTTCCATCAAATTCAAGTGTCAATATGCCTGTTGTATCTTTATTTTCATTAGGAACTTTTCCCAATTGATTTTCATCTCTCTGTTCATCCAAAGCTTCTTTAGTAAATAACATGTAGTTGTCAAATTCTAGCTCTTGATATAGGATCTAAGCTTTAGGATCATCTGATTTCAAGACTGTAAACTTCGCCTTTTCTTTGAGTTCTAATTTGACTTTCTTATTCTCGATAGATATCACTACTTGAGACTAGTCTAGCTTTATTTCTCCTCCTAAGTCTTGACAAAAACTTCCTACTTAAGAGTAGTCTATAGCTCATTGGGATATCGGCTACGAGAATGGTCAATAAGAGTTTTTTTCTGGATGTGAAGCTAACGCTATTTGAGCATCAAGGGGACTTGTTTAGCATCCATAGAATAACATTTCCCATGCACTTTAGTGAGGTTGAGACCTAGACCCTTGGCCACAGAATAAGGCATAACATTATCTGACACACCTAAATCTATTATGTAGTTACTTAGTTTACACGCATTGATGTACAGTGAAATATAAAATGGGTCAGGTTTTTGCCCAAGAGATGTTGATAAAATTGTAGAATCTTCTTGATTAAATAGACTAGATGTCAAGGTTTCATCCTCTTTTTCAATGGTCATGCCATGATTCAAGTTTGATGTGTTCCCTTTACACTGGTCTACTAATCTCTTTAACTTAGAAGGATGGGACCTCAAATAATCTATAGGGAAAATTTGAATTTTTGATTCTTCATAGAATTAAATGAAATCAAAAAGTATTTTTTCCTTACCCATTTGTGAATTATGGGTTCCTTGATCAATGTACACATTACTTGCCAAAGGACTGGAATCATTCTTGTGAGCATGACTAGAGATTTAGTTTTTTAGCCTTTGGCCCCGACTAAGCACTGTAAATGAAGTTTCATCAATGGTTGCATAACATTCACCATTTGGTTTGAAATCTAATTCATATTCTAAAATTAAATTTCTAGAGTCGCCATTTTAATACAAATTAGTATCTGAACAAGGAGTTGTAGTGTTCAATTCATTGGTAGTTAATAACTACATCATATGAGTAGTCTTCAGAAAACTTTTGCTATCATGATTTGTGGTTAAGTGAAAGACACACATGTTTCCTTTCTTTAGTGTTGCTTCAATCTATAATCTAGGTTGCAAGCCTACAAGTTGCGAACATTTTCCATCGTTGTTCTTTCCAAGAAAATTTTGATAATTTTGGCTGGTAGGAATTACAGAACCCATGTAATTACCTTTTTACCGCTATTAATTCATTCAAAAACTTTTGAATCATCTCATTAGATGATGTGGTATTACTAGAACTTCCTTTAGTTTGAAGTTCTCACTTCCATTTTCTTGTGGAAATCAAATCATCTTCAAGTTCAATTGCCCTCTTTTGTGATTTTGCTAAATCTTTGGGATGTGCTCTTCTCAAATCATAATTGACATCTGGAGGCATCGCATAGATGAAGAAAGTCTTCAAATTACTAGCTGTAGGTCTATTAGTAGTTGGGATTTTGCTAATAATCTTATAAATCTTAGCAAGAAAATCTCTCATACTCATAGTGGATTTCTTTTTAATTGAAGTCAACTGTCTTAATAGGGCATGTTCATCTTTCACAATTTTGAACCTTGTCTCAAAGGCCATTCTCAATGTATCCCAATTAGTTATTGAACCATCATCTAGGTGATAGAACTAGTCAACTGCAATATCTATGAGGGTTTCTACAAACAACCTTACAATGATGTCTTCATGTCTAACTCCTAAAATGTGAGTGGATGCAAAGAAAGCTTTAATGTGTTCATCTATAGTAACTTTCCCATCACTTGAGAATTTAGGGAAATTCTTCTTGGAACCAGTCAGTAGGGGATGATAAGTATTTAGCGCTAATGGCCCTATTGCTATAGCCCATGGAGCAGCCATGATTGTCCTAGCAATATATGGTAGGAAATTAACAATTGGGGGAGTAGTAATTCTGTGAAGGGCTAATACCTGGTAGGTAGAATGTGAAGCACTAGCATTTTGATTCCTAACAGGTGAAGGTGGCTTGCTTCGGCTTTTATTCTCACCTTTCTACTTTGGAATGTCTAAGATGGGAAAACCAAGCTCTGTAAGGTTATCAAAGATAGGGTCTTGCCCACCCTATTCCTTGGTACTTCTAAGGAACCTAATTTGTTCCAGGATGTTGGGTTAGGTTTATCTCTAAGCTTCTTGTCTTAATTGTCTTTCTACTCTTTGGATGATTCTCCTTTGAATAGCTCTTTCTAAGGCTTTAGCTCTTCTTTCTTCTTCCTCCAATACTTGGCTAGCATTCCTATAATGTTCAGTGTTCCTCCTATGTCTCTAAATGAATATGTTGAGGGATGAAATTATGTCTTCTTGGTCGTCTTGAAAACCAAGATTAGGTTGGAGCACTAGAATAATGTTTTCATGAGGCAATACCATCTTTCCTCATGATATATGCTTTTTAGTCAAGGGACTGTTCATTTCCATAGTAGAGTCACCAAAAATCTATTGGTAAACAGATTTATTCTTTGATTATGACCCTTGAATACCCAAGTTTGGAACAATATCTAGTTACAAATAGTTGAAAAGCCACTTATTGATAAACATGCTTTTCTCTAAATTGATAGGTACAACTCCCTGTGATAGATTTTCAATGAATTGTGTTTTGTTCTTAAAACTAATTCGAGGTATGTTCTTAACCTGAGAATAGAAGAGGTAAGACCAAGTTAGACCTAAATAGATTCTAACTTAGGAAAATGAAGATTTTTGAAGATTTGATTAAGTTCATGAACCCACACATATTATGCATTCACGAGACTTAACAACTGTCTCGACAACGTTCAACTTAGCCAATCTAAATCTAAACTATAGTTAGTTAAAGGAAAAATCTTAAAGAGATTTCTCTTCAAACAAACAACAACAATTCTTATTGCATTCACTCGTTGTCTCAAAAAAGGGGAGTGAAACTATGTTCTTCCTTGCTCCAATTTAGGAAAAAGAGAAAACACCAACTAAAAATGATAGAAAATGGAACATGAAACAATTGACAAAAAATACCATTAATTGTCTTTGCAACATCAAGTATCTCACACTTTTCATTAATCTTTCAATTTCATACATATAGAGTTTCGAGATGACTGTTACAATAGAAGCTTAATTGGTTCATCTTTTGAAAATGACAAATGGCAAGATGCCAGTTTGTCATATTACAAAAATTACAAAAGAAAATGAAAAGAGGGCATAATATGAATCATTTAGACTTCTTCCCCTTTTCTATTTTCACTCTATATGCCTTAGCAACAACTATAATTGGAATTAGCTCTTTATGGTTAGGCATGTGTATATTGGTGAATCTCAAGAGCCATTTTGAATATTATGTAGCTAGCTCTTTCACAACATTCAATTAATTTGGCAACTCTTCCATGGCCACATGTATACAACCACTGAGTGTCTGGAGTTCTACAATTCTATTTTGACTACTAGAAGTCACTCTAGATAGATTATCCAAAAATATAGAAAAGTTATTTTTCATTATATGTATTCCAATGAGAGCCTTTCCTTCACCACTAGTTTGTGAATTAGTGTGTAAACCTTTCATGAGTTTGAATCCTCTATCTTGAGTCTTCTTTGCTTTATCCTCTATTTCCTTGAGTCCCTTTTTAGCTAGCTGGATCATTTCTAGCTTAAACTGCATGCTTTGAAGCCATTCAAATAGAGGTTCATTTCCCTTCTTCAAAATCTTTTCTTCAACTACTTCTTTCACTTTCATCTAGATGATCATCTTTAGAAGAGAGATGCAATCATCACATCTGACCCTTTCTTTGGCCAGAGTATTGCTATTAGACATGATGTTTTCCTTTTCCATTTCCAATCTGAGGATAACATTATTGATTTGATCTATGATAGAAACTCCTCCTAATTTGAGTTTCTCAATCCATTCCTTTCTAATCTGACCAAAGTGTCTATCATCCTAAAGTTGAGAAGTGAGGGCTTGCACTTCAACAACATTAGAATTCTGGGTTACTGACAATCTAGAGATAGTGGCCATCGAGGTGACCAATTGCCTGACGAACTTGTTCAACTCTTCTATCTCAGCTTTCATCCCAATATTTGATAACTTAAGATTTTCTAATTGTCCTTCTATTACTTCATTATTTGACCTCCACAAGCAAACCTTTGTGTCATGTCTGGCCTCTCCAAGATCAATTGAATGTAGAGTGAAATCATCAGCCGTCATGTCCTCGATTCTCCCTCCTTTGTTTGGCTTGGCTATTTCCATTGTCAAATGCCCTATTTTTAGATCTTGTTCAAGTATTTACAAAGTCTTTTACTTCTTAACTTTTATGAATGTAGAACCAGAATGAACTATAAGAGATACAATATCTTTTGGGGAAGCACTTTCGTCCTTTCTCTTTCTCTTCCTTTCCAAAGTATCTTCCAACTAGCAATTTGTTCCTATCACTTTAGATGTCATTCCAAGTGATTCAATACTGAACATCTTTTTCTTAATTGGAGTTATTGTTATAGTAGTTGAAGAGAAAGAATTTTTTGAATCTTTAGAGATGAACCTAGAAGAAGTCTAGCCCTTCTCCACCTCTGAAGTTTTCTTTGCTACCTCATCTGACTTGGTAGACTTGCTTCTACTACTCTTTCCATCCCCTAAGTCTACTATCTGTATAGGGGAACCACTTGGCCTTAGAAGTGAAGCACTTATTGATGAAACATGGCTATGATGTGGAGATGGAACTAGAGTGGTATGAGGGAAAGGAACTGGGGTAGTGTGAGGAGATGGAACTAGAGTAGTATGAGGGGATGGGACTAGAGTGGAGGCATTGTCCTTTGGCTCTTCCATCTTCTTCTCTTTAGTACCAGTATGGGTTCCTATAACTAGGAGGGAAAGATCATGATAGGTCTTAGCAAGTCTTAGCTATAGGGACATTCTTGTCTAGAGGTTGATCACCTCCACTTGAAGGTTGAGCTGGCCCTTGAGTGGAAGCTATGGTCATGCCTGGTGTAGCACTCTAAGATGAAGTAGGCATTGTAGCTGCTGGAGAAGTTTGAGTGGTTGCACCTTTACTCTGGCTCTTCTTGGATGTCCACTCAACCCATTTACCCATTCTCTTGGTGATCCTAGCCATCATGATATCAAGATTCTCTTCCACATCTACATATGGCTTAGAACTAATAGGAATTCCCCTTAACTTAGTCAAATAGGTATTGTTATACATATTTTGACCATCATCCTCCAATCCTTCAACATTGAGATCAATACCATATGTCTTTACTTGTTCCATCATGAGCTTGGTGAAAGCATGATCTTGGTTCTCCAACTCATCCTTGCAATCTGCTCAATAATCCTCTATAGTGGTAACATGCTTGATCACACTCCCAATTTGTAGCAGCTCCCTTGTGTATCTGTTTGGATCGAACATAGGTCTCACAACCTCATATTCTTCCAACTTGTACTTAGTCTTGAATGCCTTGAGCATATTTTTAGCATTAGATGGAGACTCACAACTGTAAGCTTCAACCTTCATAGGGAATTCATACCCTTTTTTCTTCAAGCTTTCACTCAGCATGTTCACCTAGATCACTTGCCTCATGATCTCTATCAACACAATTAGATCACTTGGGTATCTAGGTAGCTTCAAAGGAAATGCATCGAAAGCTACAAGATGAAAATATGAAAAGGATGAGAATTGAATAAAATAGATAACAAATTGACTGATGGATGCCATTGCCTCCAGGCTAAACCTCCTTTATGGGCATCCTTGGAGTTCCCTACAAATCTTCATTGTAAATGAATCATTAACTCTGACATATTTTGCATAACTATTCTGTAATTGCAAGCATGGATAAAAATAATAACTTTTCACATCATCATGGAAGTTCTCTATTTTGGGAAGACCTAGCCACAATTGTGGAGAAGCTAACATATAAATCAGGAAAGAATACATGTAGAAGGTATTGTAAAACTTTGCAGCACTGAGGGCTCTAGACAGATGTTCACTTACCTCATAGGCCCAATTAACATAATGTGTATCTAAATAGATAATTTGTACCAAAAAGAAGTACTATTCAAAAAATTGAGTGCTTGTACCTCCCCTTTCAGCCTATGTAAGAGAACCAAAATGTCTACAATCTCAGGCTTGAGATCAATGTCGAATAATGTCTTAGGGACCTTACTCTTAGCTCCTCATGGCTTTTGGAACCAGGACCTCATAATTTATTTTCTCCACACCATTTTCTTCAAAGATAACTCAAACATGGCTTTGCCTACTATCAATTCAAAAAATTCTTCTCGCTCTGGGACTCAAAGGTAATTTACTACAGTTTTCCTATCAATAGAGATTAAGACTGTATGGTTGGGCAGCAAATTTTTTTTGGTGTCTAGGTTGTAATGATTTATACATTTGATAATCAATTGAGGAGCTTGAATCACCACCAAAAACTCAGCTGCCTCCACTAGCCCACTTCCTTAGAGCTTTTCAATTATGGGGTGAATTAGCTCTGACCTCAGCCTCCTTTGAAAATCTTGCATGTCAAAGAAACAGAGTGAGGTGTCTGTAACATTCTACAAGGTAAACTTGATTCCATTCAGCCCATCAAATTCGAAAAATCTAGTAGCCATTTTATCTAGGCTAGAAGCGAATTGAAACCTTAAAATTGAAAGTAGCACAGAGAGTAGAATTTGCAAGTATGAGAGCTTTGAAAATGCTATATAATTCAACAGCATAATAGTTCAATAAAAAGTGGTAATTTGAAAAACTATTATGTTTCTCTCTATATAGAAATCCTAATTCACTCGTTAATCTTCAAGATCCTTGCCACATGAGTGAATTAAAGGATACATCCATTGGATTAGTAAATGTGAGAGTTTCTAATGGACTTTTCCATGTCTTTTCACTATTTTCATTTGCATAATGGTAACTTTCTTTTATTACTACTTAACTTCCTACTTTTTTACCAAGTTCCAAAGAATTAAGAATAGAGTACTTCATAAGGAAATATTCACTCAGCCAAATTTTTCTCAAAATACCTTTCCAAATGTGATTAACTTCTTTCCATTACCTTTTCTTAAGTATCTTGTAATCAATTTATGTACCTGACATGCTTGCAAAGTAGATTTCTCACTAGATGTGAAAAATTTCCTTTAAGGGTTGGAAACCTACTGAGGAGAAAGTGATTTCTATTTTTCTACCCTTGTCTTTATTTTCACTTTACCCTTTAAATCAATGTGCCTCTAGGTTTGGGAAAATATCAAAAGGGCTACAAAAGTGGAAGAGGGACCCACTTACTTGTTTTTCTCTCTCACAAATGCCTTTATCGAAAAACTAACTTCATGATTTGAAAGCCTGCTATGGAGAAGTCACATTAGAGTTTTCCACTATAGATGATTTTGAG
Source organism: Cupressus sempervirens (assembly GCA_028749045.1). Classification (NCBI taxonomy): domain Eukaryota; kingdom Viridiplantae; phylum Streptophyta; class Pinopsida; order Cupressales; family Cupressaceae; genus Cupressus; species Cupressus sempervirens. The sequence goes on from CM053785.1 coordinate 495,585,441, forward strand.
AACTATGATAAATCTCGAGTGACTCCCAAGGTGGAAGACTATAATGTAGAGATGACCTATCCATAGAAAAAATCATTTTCTTCTTGCTTTAGCTTTTATGCATTATTTGTTGATCTCTACAAAAAATCACTTTCATGGGTTGGAAACTCGTCGAGGAGAAGGCAATCTCTATTTTTCTGCAAGCTTCATACTTTCACTTGAAAAACATGATGAACCATAAAAAAGTCCACTATCAAAAACCACTTTTTGAATTTCTAGAATCTCCATTAGATTAGGTCCTAAATGACCCACAAACTCATGACATAGAGAGAACCCACCCGGCGATGTGATGCTAAGGAAGGGAAGAATGGATAATCCGATGGAGAAGCTTTACATGTAAGAAAGATTAAAACTAGACCCCAACACACCTAGACTTAACCAATGATAGGAAATTTTCCACTTTTCATTATGGACTCAGGATGAAAAGTAGGGCAACAGAGTCCAAGGGAGTCATACTACTATCTTAAATGTCAAGCCCTAGGCGAGCTATGAGGGTCCAGTTAGTGGTTTGAAAATTTTGAATCAATGATTTCATGTAGGGAATAGAAGTATTGTATATAAAAAGTATAGTTTTAGGAAGGGGATAGTCCTATCTTGACATATCCTAGAGGTTGAGGTCTTACCAAACTACTTAGGTGACTGTCTAAACAAGTTTGTGGTCTAGTCCTAGGAAATAGGTCTTTTACTCCTATTTTCCCTATATAATAGGAATCATCTATATAGACAACTTAGGGTTTCAAGACTTCCAAAATATTTTAGAGAATCGAAAAGGGTGTTTAAATCTAGAGTTTTTATAGTAGGTTGTTTGGAGAGTTTTTTTTGAGAAAGAGGAATTAGTAGATTCCATGGGCCAATTGAATTAAGCTTAAATATGCTTCTTTGAGGTAAAATATTGGAATCATTAACTAAGAGGTCTAAATATCTTTCCAAATTGCCAAAAATGGAAGAAGATGGAGTGATCTCATGATGTTGGATGACCCTACAATGAGGAATTTAGTTAGAGAGCAAGTTGCTGTTGGATCCTTCTAATTGAGTGTGGAGAAGAGTATTAAAAACATCGTGTTAGTCTTCTGAGGGTAAGCACAAAGGATCAAACTCTTGGAGAGGAGTTTGGATTTGTGTTAGTTAATCACCTAAACCAATCAAGGACCAACATGGATAGGTTCTTAGAAGAGACAAGCTAAGCCTCTTGAATAGCAGTGAAAACAACCCTTGGAACACTTACATCACATTTCCTTCCTCTCTTCATGGTCTGAGGAAGCTTGATCTCCAATGAGATCTTAGCCTTTGCTTCCTCATAGGTACCAAAGTATGGTGCCTTGGGGTCTACTAGCTCATTCACAAGAGCTTCAATTATATGTCTTGTATAATCTATGTTAACTTCATATCCAAGAGGCTTAACCTATGCCACTCTAAGCCTTACTACATGGATGTGCACTTTGTCACAATCTATTAGAAAAAAAATATCTTGCTCATAATATTCCACAAGTTTCTTTGGAATCCTATATCTACTTTGCATTTTCTCCTTGAAGGTTTCAAAATATGCATCCATGATGCTTTCAAAATTGTCACCCATTTCTACTATGAATTTATTGATTTGATAGAAGACTAGTGTATCCTTCTTCCATGGCATAGTGCCTTTGGAAGGAAAGAAATTTTGTACATAAAAGAATAATCAGGTCAAAAGAGATCCAAAATTACACAGATCATTCTTTGATGACTAAATGCTCTGCATGTTTTTGTTGATTTGAATGAGTTCTAGCTCGACAAGGTCAAAAGACAAGTTGTTCTTCACAACTTTGAAAGCTAAATCAACAACTTTACACAAAATGTTGTTTAGAAGGCTTGAGTTGTAGATCTTGTGGGAAATAACATGGATGTTGAGCTTTATCTCTATGTTAGTTACACCATTCAACTTCATGCCTCTGCCATCCCATTTGACAAGAGTCTTCTTCATCAGTTCTAACTAACCTAGGGTTTTAGTGGTTTTCACTTTGTTCAACATTGGAAACCTTGTAATTCTATGAATCATCTTCTTGGTGAATTGAATAAGTTGATCCAACTAAAAATGCATGTCATGAACTCAGTTGAGGATTAACCTAATCCATTTCCATTGGAAATCTCTTGGCATATGCAAGATATGTGTTAAACTTTTCATCTCCAAATGCTTGTGGCTAGGTCTCAAGCTCCCATCCATACACAACTCATTGTACACTTGGTTTATTTATAGGGTTCCTAGCTCTTGGATAGAATAGTGATAATATGACTGAATATCATGAATTAAAAGTACCTTGGGAGGAATCTGGGATTGAGCTCTAACTGGGTCAACTTCTTCTACTATCGCTGGACTCAGTTTGAATATAGGGGCTCTACAATCAACACATTGGACCAACATCTTCGAACCTTTCTTTAATTTTTTTTTGGAAGATGCCATACAACTTGGTAATACTTCAATTATAGGAAATAACTTTGATGAAATTTCTCTAAATCACTTGGGGGCTTTGGAATACTCTTCACTCTATGTTCTCTAAAAATCACGGTGAAACAATAACCTTCTATTTTCCTTTTTAACAAAATTTTGTCTTCAAGTCCCCATTAATGTGTTGTACAATAGTTAGCTTGGTGATAGACTATCCAACTAGGCTAAGTGTTCAATAATTAAAAGATACCTTCAATTTAGAAAAGTCTCCAACTCAACATGAACTCCAATCTCTCCATTTGCATCCAAGCTCAATTGGGTCTTATAACCTGACCATGCTTGGTAAGGCCTTGTGACTCGACCTTTCTTGGTATGGTCTAAGACATCACTTTAGCTAACATCTTAACTCAATGATCCTTATGCATCTAGAATGTATATACAGATCTTTTGCTTTCTGATTGGAACTAGTATGAGATATCTCCTTCTAAATCATAGTTCCAGTAATCTCCATACATATCTAGTTTGAGATGTTTGTGTCACCTAACTCATTGACTTTGGTGTCAACACTTTCATGACTTTGGCTTGTATTCTTAGGAGATTTCTTCACCCATTGCTTCCTCATTTGACTTTTGATATTGTCATCCTTTACTTTCTTTTCATCTTCAACTCTTCCTTGGTTTACTCTTTGTAATGTCTCTGTTCCTTGTGTGATGTTTATGTAATTTTCTCCAATGTGCCCAAACTCACCACAATAGTGACATTTGCACCATGTGTTGTAATCCTAATCAAATATAGCTTTGAAAATTTATTTTTCTAGGTTCCATTTCTTGGTCTTTCATTCTAAGGATTTGTGTCATTGTTTGTTGCAATTGAAACACTTTCCTTCAAACTTGGGTTTCTCTGTGCATTCACTTGTTCTATGACTTGGTTTGTTATAACTTTAACACTCTCCACTAAACTTTGATTTTCCATTTCTCCAACACTTGTTTGATGTATCTCCTATCTTTCCACAATGATTACAAGTAGGCCTTTTATTATTTCTAGCTCCTTGCTAAGATGATTCACCTTCTTCTATGTATCCTAATCCTTCTTCACCTTTGTGTTTAAATTAAGTTTTCTTATCCAACTGATTCATGCTTTCTTGAGATTTCATTATCCTCTCATTAGTTTGCTTCTCTATGCTAACATAATTTTGCAATATTTCATTCTCTGTCCTCAAGTTGATAAGCTCTTGATTTCCATCATTAATTTGATCAATCAAATCTTCTTGTTGAAAAGATAGTTGGTGAATTTTATTCTCCTTTTCTTCTATCTTTGTAGTTAGCAATCTTTTCTCTTCTTTGGCTTTATCCTTTTGTTCCATGTCTTCACACATTTTTACTAATTGAGTTTATTATTCTCTTTTTAGCTTTCTAACTTCTTCATGAAGAGTAAGATTCTTTTTAAGTAGATCTTTGATTGATGCATCAACTTCACCTGAATTTCTATCTTGACAAATGTCTTCGATTCTTTCTTCAATGTAGAGATTGTCCTTCATCTATACTGCAAGGTCTTTTCTTCTTTTTAGGGATTGAGAGAGCCACTCCTTCATTTTCTTGAGTTGTTCTATGGCCAATGGAAAATCCAACTTTTTATTTTCAATAGCTTTCTCCAATCTATATACTTCCATTTCCTTTGATCTTTTCTCAAGTTGTTAAACTTTTGATGTGAGAACCAATGGCTCTAATACAAATTATTGGAAATGTAGTATAGAATGGGTAGCTAAGGGGGGGGGGGGGGGGGGGGGTGTGTGAATCAAGAACCAATAGAACTTATACTTTAATTCACCAATTTAACATTCACCATATAATTTGATCTAATTTCATACATGAAAGATTGAAAGCAATAAAATATTCATAACACTTGACACGATATTTGGTAACTCAAAAACCTTCCAAATAGAAAGTAAAACTGGGGTGGGGATGATACCCAAAAGCTTTATTACTACATTATAAAGTTAGCATATTAAAGATTACAATTGATCACTTTTGGTGATCTACCCTATTAGGAGCAATAAGGACTATTAGGTTCACCTTGTGAAAGCATTTACAAGATACAATGAAGTATGCACTCGGTCAGGAGATTTGAAAAAGACTATTAAGTCCACCTTGTTAGAGGATTTGATTGATGCACCTATTAAGATGAATCAGTGGTTGATCTCTAATTTATAACTTGGTTTATTGAATGAGATTCCTTTGAAATACAATGATCACATTGTTGTGATAGATAAGACCTTGTTTTCCTTATATTGCTTGTAGCCTTCTTAATTTGCACTCGTCTACTTCTTGCTTTTTATTTTCTTATGCTTTAGATATAATAAGATGTATCACATATATACCAATCCAATTAATTAACTTTTGGAGTTAGCTACAATACCTAATTCAAATAATCTTCACAAAGTTAGCTCGTTGCTGTAACTTAGGTTCTGAAGACCACCTAGGTGATGTTTTGACACTTGACAACACTTGTCAACAATCAAAAGACTTTGGCACTTAGTTGACATAGATTCTTGGTCCATACTGATTACTTGGAGTAGCAAGAAATTGGTCAACATAGGATGACTTAGTGAACACTGAAGAACTTAGTAGATACTAAAATACTTGATTGACATTGCATGGCTTGGTCAACACTATCTTTATTCACTTAGTTAACACTACTAGCTCAAAAAACACTAGTTAGCTTAGGTAGCACTATAGAGCTTGGTTAACACTACATCCTTCATCACTTATGAAGAGCTTGGTAGACTCTATGAAGTTTAGCTTACATTGCACTTTGCTTGTGATGCTCAATACTATCTATGAAGCATGACTTACATTACATTCTGTCTTAGATGTTTGGTAGATATTGTGAAGCTTGGGATACTCTTCTTATTATATATGGAGCTCATTAGAAATGTAAACAAATAAGTGTTAAGTCACTAATAGAAAAATGATTTGACCATAAGGTCAACAATTTTGAGATGAGCTGAATCCTTCTTCCTCTTTAATTCCAAGCTTGACTTCTCTAAATGTAGAGAATGGGTGAACCACCTTCAACTCTCAAAATGGCCACTAAATAGCTTCTAAACTCACTCACCCAAAATGGAAATAACTCCAAACTTAACTTAAGCCTTCTATGGTCTTCCCACTTGTTCCTACCATCAAGATAACCTTTTAGTCGAAGTGTAAACTTGACTAACCTCATGGAGACGGTCCATTTTCACACAAATAGAAAATTGATATATTTTATGGGTCATACATGATATTAAGAAGTTCCAGAAGGGTGGAAAAGGTTCCCAACCCATACACATACCACTTGGGCACTTGGATTACATTAAATTTGGTATTTAGAACCATTTTAGAACCTATACAATTGGCTTGAAATATTTGACCTTAAATAACCATAAGGATGTAACATTTCCACTAACCTGAATTAAGGAGATTAATCTAGGTTATTGACTAATTAGTATTAGATTTATAGGTTTCTCTACTAACCCTAAATTGACATGTTAGTGCACATATGCATATAACTATAGGACATAAAAATGGGCTAATATCTAGAATACTATGAGAAAATCACAAAACTTAATAAACATATGCTAATACCCTCTAGTATGTACCATGAAAGCCAACTAAAAAAAAAGAAAGCAACATAAAGTAAAACTCCTTCTTTAGTTGTAGCTCCCATGTCCTTCTTTCTTCTCCATATGATGTAGCTCCAACTACCTATAATGCACATAATTGAAAAGAAAAATCTTATGATGGGATAATGGTATTGAGAATACTAGAGTAAGTGATTTGAAGCATAAAAGACTAAGATGTTAGGGACTTGAAGGACTAACAATCAAGGGACTTGAAGAACTGAAAGTGAGAGAAAAGTGGCTCATTTTATAGCCAACATGCAAGAGGAGAGCATTGAACTTGTCACCTTGGATATGCAACTTGGCAAGAGATTCCTTTAGGAAATCCATGACACATATGGCATAAGATGTCAAATGCAAGATTGTATGACACATGGAAGTCAATGCATATAAATGGAAGAGGATTTATGATGCATCATGTGACACCTCAAAGCCACTTAAAGACAAGGATCTATGATGATGAAGACTAAATATAGATATGTGTAAGGAATACAAATATATGGATTATGACATATCTTAGCCAAATTTAAGGATAAAATCCATGATGATGTCAAGATTATGTCAATATTATGTAGAATATTTGAATTAAAAATCCATATATCCACACAAATGGAAATTAGAGGTGGAAAATATGAGTTAGGAAATTTAGAATTTCCATAGTTTGTGAAGATGAATCAATTATTAATAAATATCAATTAATTAAAAATGTTAATTAGGAAGAATGATTAGTAAATGTCAGATGAAAATAATTGGAGTGACATACAATTAATTTGGGGTGATTCTTACTGACATACATTTCAGACATCTCAAATCAATCATCATTTGTCCAATCCTAGGCATTGTCATATCTATCAATGCCTTGGAAACTTATCAAAACCTATCAAAGCTATCAAATATGACCTTAGTACTATCATGGCTCTTAGTTCTAGGTCAAACTATCATTCACATAATCTAATTATTGATATTGTCAAGTCCATTAGTATCAGATCATGGCATCATCAAATCAATTTAATAATATTGACAACATTTATCAATGTTATTATGATCAACCCTATCAATCAATCTTAATCTTGCATCATTTACAATTTTAGTTAATGTTATGTGTCCTTAATCCATGTCATGTGTCCTTGGCATGTTATAAATTTTAATCAATCAATGTTCCAAGTTAATTTGGGGTGATTCTTAGTTGATTTGATATGATTTTGATAATGTTGAAATGGTTTTGGGTTGATCAGATATGATTTAGAAATGATCTTGAATTGATGTGAAAATGGATATGAATGATGAAAAATATTGTTGAGATATAATCACATTGGCCAAAAGATTATAATTAGTGAAATGAGAAAATGGGATTAGGTAGTATGAAAATGTGATTAAACTATAGACATGAATCATTTATGAGTGTCTACAATAATGAGTGTCAAGTGACACCATAAGATTTACTTTTACATAAAATTCAACATGTTAAAAAATACATAATGATATACACATATTAAGATTATGACACAAATTTAATACTAGACAATAAGGTCTACATCTCTTCATTAGACTCAACCTTGGTTTTATAGATTGTACATAGGGTCAATTACCAATTCTCTAATAAATTCCATGGTTAATTATCCTGCACACTCAATTTGAATATCAGTTATTTCGATAACATCACATTCATATGTTTAAACCAAATTGCATAATCACATTGATGAAACATTAAAATTTCATTTAAATAAATTTTTCTCATTTCCACACACATATATTAATCATCACTAATTGTATAATTTAAGTATTTAACATATTCATAATTTTGAATCATTTACTAAAATACATCATCATAATGCAAGCCTACACATTAAAAATCAAATAAAATGATTAAGAAATTTTAATATAAAACATCACATGACATAAATAATATAGATAATGTCCAATCCGACAGATAATGTCTCAACATATTGAGTCATAATGTGTCGAATGTGTTATGATGGATCAGGGCAGGGCTTCACAGGTTCTAGATATAATGAAGCCATAGTGACCTTTTATCCATATGGGGTTTGATGTACTTCAAACAAAATTCCATTTGGTTTATCCATGTTAGAAGGTCCTTACCATCAAACTTGCGCATATGTACCTTTGGAAAAAAATTCCTAGATCTCATAGGAGTATTAAAATTTGTGTCGTTATTAGTCAACTTGAATGTCTCACTTTGATTGCTTGAGAACTCCTTCCTTAGTCCATTCATATAGGAGCTTAACATGCTAAATATATCTAATATATCTCCTCGTAGGTCACACATATCCCTCTTAACCTCTTCCTTGAACTTACTTATTTCCTCATTGGGACTACTATCCTTTGTTGTTTCCCAATCCTTATCAGAGGATTTTCCCAGTGTGGTAACATTCTTTTTGCCTCTTGTCGGAGGCCCTATCATGATGGAAACCAATATTTTTGGAATAAATAAAAAAAATGAAATGTAAATTCTTTGATTTTTTTTTTATTTTTAAAATTTTTTTATTGTAACTTACTAGGGCTAAGATATCCTTACTCAAAAAAAATCCAAAAAATTAGCAAATTTATTGCCTTGAGAGCGAATTTTCCTAATTTTGCAATAACTTGCTTAATATTGCTTCAATTTCTCTAAGCTTTGAAATGTAGGCTCGTCTACTATGTATTCAAAAAACCAATACAAGTTATACTCCAATTTGCTAGGATGTGAGAGATATGTAAATCTCAATAAATTGTGTAGAAATAGTAATTCTACAATAATTTGCTCAATTTTGCTCCAATTCCTCTATAATTTGGACTATAGATTCTTTAATATTGTCTTAAAAAACCCTTTAAAAATATTTAAATTTTTTGCTAAAATCTAAAAGTTATGCTCATCCCATAATTGCCTCCAATGTTAAGAAAAAATATTGCCTCTATATTGGCGCCAAGATCATGCTCTAATACCACTTATAATGAAATAATTTGCACAATGGAAGAGATAATATGAAATATTATAAAAATACTTGATAATAACTAAGATTAATAGGCCACTTTTAGGGGGAAACTTCAAAATATCTCTAATGATAACACACTTCACAGCAATATGATCTTGAAATAAGACTCACAACCTCCTATAGATACCTAGTTATGCTTAGGCTTAATAGATACAACCCTATATAATACCTAAGCCTACCTACCTACCTAAATAATAATATAATAATAATAACATGACTTAATTTAGGATTAAGATAGCCAAAAGTTGACTATTCATAACCCTATATACACCAATATTAAGGGTGTAGCACAACATACATAAATCAAGGTTTAAATTTTCAAGATCATAAGTACCCTTTTATCCCTATTTATCAATTCAAGATTTCAGTTAAGAACTTTTATATCTTGCATTTTTTGTTTCCTAGATCTAGAAGTAACTAGTTTAGATCTCAAGGAGAGGTGACATTCTTTCTCTACCTTCATAATAGTTGGATCTTGTCTTGTGTCGATGCTTCTTTATCCCTTGGATTGCATTAACCTACTAAGATCTAACACCTTTGAGGGTTGGCTTAAAATGATCTCTTTCCTTGGACTCCATCCTTTTTGAGGTGTGTGTGGTTATGTGATAAACTTAGGGCTAGTTTCCTTGATTCACCTTCCCCCCTATATAATAGTTTAGTGAATAGTCTCCAATCCTAGATAGGTACAACCTCATCCTACTTTTCTATGAAGGAAAGTTCTCATTATTAAACTTTGGTACCTCTTTCTTATACATCTTTGTATGTTTAGTTGTATTCTTTCAAACTTACTCCTCCAAGAACCTTCACTCTGATACCAATTGTTAGATAACTTGTGGAGGGAGGGTGAATTAGTTATTGTCAAGCCCTTTAAAAAACTCATAGTATTTTTAACGACTTAAACTTATCTTCAAATTCACTTGGTAAATATATCAACCTTATTCAACTGAATCACAATAGTAAACAATAGTTTTCACATGTAAATAAGAAATAATATGTAAAATGTCCATTCATACATTAACACAATCATTTTTAACATGGAGACCCAATATGGGTAAAAACACCTGGGACTTGTCACCCAAAATAATTGACTCTTCTAAAGTGAGCTTGGTTAAGAGTCAACCTTATCAAAGGTTACATACACATTTGTTTGATATGACCCTATTAGGGGTTTTTCACCAAAGATCATTTAGGCCTTATCACCCTTTAATGAGTGACATAGCTAAAGGACATAGAAACATTTAATGTAATATTACCTTACAAAAGGATTTATTAATATAATTTATAAGTCCACTCAGTTAAGAGATTCTATGTTATAATGCTTAGAGAGTAACAATGAAATGATCTGATAAATGTGCAACTACCTTTTCTTGTTTAGATCTCCATTCTTCTTAGATATTTCCTTACTAATTGGCTATCACACTATCTCCTTCAACCCACTTCACTTCACACTTCATATATTCTTGCCATGCCTTTATGAAATTAACTCTTTGAGGAACTTTTCCAACAACTTGACCAACAATATTTTCCTTCTTATACAATCCTTATATAGATAAATTTTTGTTGCATAATCACATTAATTAGGGTTTATAGGAATTCCTCTCATCCACATGATCAATTTTCAACTTAGATATATTGTTACTTCTAGGTAAAAAATTTCACAAATCATACCAATTATAACTTTAGCTAGGAGCTCGAACATTTCTTAGATCTCAAAGCACATCTTGAATCTTTACCATATGATTTTACCTTGCCAATTTTATGTGTTGAACTTACTAACTGAATTTTTTCTTTTCTTATAATCTTCTAGAATAGTCTATATCTTCACTTAATATCATTCTTTACTCGATCCTCTATAAATTGTTCTTCTTTACCAAACTATGTTCTTTCTTTGTTGAACACCTCCATCACAAAGTTAACATTACACTCAATTAACACCATGCTTGCTTGGTAACCATACTTGTTTGGTAACACTATTCTCCAAGTAACTTTACTTTTCTTAACCTTCATTCTTCTTCTTTACTGACCTTCTTTCCAGCTCTATGCAACTCACTAATTCCTTAGCTTTTCACTCTACAACTTCATTCATTTCTTATCGACCAAAATAACTTTCTTGTGCATCATCTTAACACTTCATCAAATCATGTAAAGTAATCAAACAAATATTATCTTTCCTTAGACCAATTCATCAGTTACTCAATTGGGTTCACATACTTAACATCACTTATCCATTCTCTATTAAGCACCACATCCTTTTGGATTTATAACTTGCATGAATCACTATTATCACTCACCTTAACATCAATAAAAACATAAAAACTGATCTAAATCTTCTACATACATATCATAGCTCAGTTTCAACACATCTTACTCTTTTTAGGAAAGACTCCTAACTTAAATATCTAGGTCATGCCAAATACAATGAATGATGGGTTCAAGATATCACACATAATAATGCAACAAATAAAAGGCCAAAAATGAAACTTGGAATTTGGCTAAGAAATTTAAACCCATTGGTCTAAATCCATCCAAGAACTTTCTTTTCAAATGAAATTTCACTTATGGGCACTTCATAAAATCTGGTAGCATAATATTACTAAAAAATAATCTCTACAAAATGAAAACATGCCTATATACATACAAACTCAGCCGGATTAAATAAATACATGAAATCATGGGGAAATGTCCATTTTGATCCCACTATGCTATTGCAATTTCATTAGTACAAAAACAACAATATATGAATAATAAACTACTAAAAATTGTAGATATATGACCAATTTTGATCACGTGACCATTCGTAGTTTATTGTCAGTCATTAATATCACAACTAAATTTATGACTTAACTATTTTAATCATTAATTTGGTCATTGATTTAGTTGTTGATTGTTACTAAATAGTAGTTTATTTGGTGGTCTATTTGGTGATTTATTTAGTAATTTATTTGGTAGTTTATTTGGTATAGCTGATTGTTATTAAATAGTGGTTTATTTGGTAGTATATTTGGTAGTTGATTTGATAGTATATTTGGTAGTTTATTTGGCATTTGATTTGGTAGTATATTTGGTAATTGATCTGGTTGTTGATTTGGTAATATATTTGATAGTTGATTTAGTAGTGGAATTGGTAATTGATTTGGTAGCATATTTGGTAGTATATTTGGTAGTATATTTAGTAGTTGATTTGGTAGTCGACTAGTCATTTATTTAATAGGTAATTTGATCATTTATTTGTTCATTTCCATTAATTAGTACTAAATATACTTATGAAATGAATAATTTATTCAATACCATAAAATTTTAAATACAAAAAAACATGATATTAGAGTTGAACTAAAACATTAAAGTATATAAAAATATTGCACATGAAGAACACTAAAATTAAAGGATTGATTCAATATCATGATTTAAGAAAGGTAACTTGGGATTTTTTTTTATAAAAATGTAAATACATATAAGTAATAATATGTCAATATTGTCTAAACAATATACACACAAATATGCTAAAAAGTGTCAAAATTGTCTAAGAGTTTCCAACTCTTTCAAATACACCTCGATAATTAAAATATTTAAATAATACATTCAAAATACTGCAATATAAAGCAATGAGACAAATTTTCTAACAAATAAAACATTGATCAACTATGTCATTTTCTCTAAATACTTCAATGACAACTATGTGAAGGTTCCCTCTTTCTCTTTGAGATGAACGACTCCATCTATTTTATCTTCATAAGTAAGTGGTACATTACTTGTGATTGTTATAATGTTTACATAGGCATCTCCTGTTACATTTAGGTTTTCTCCATGTAAAATAGACAAAGAGTGAATAATCCCGATACTGGAAACATGACCATCATATGGATCCAAAACTTTACGTTTATCCCTTTCTTTGAGTTTATCAAAACATTTCTACAAAAAGAAAAAAATAACATATTAGATTACATAGTAATGAAAGGCCAATAATATAAAATGCAATATGTAGTACTTATGACAAAGATTCATTTTTCATTGCTAAAGGTAAAATATTCTTGTGAAAAATTAAGGACACTTACATAATGTTAAATAAATTAATAATATTGAGATTTTGATCATGAGATTTAGGAAAATGACTTATGAAAGACTATGAACATAAATGTATTATGGCAAGTTGTTAAGGTCCTTGAAATATGAGGCAATAATAACCATTAAATTTCATTATGAATGTACATTCATGTAAATGGAGTTAAAAATTTATGCAATTTCTTGACTATTTCTAGTTATGAAACAACTAAAAATCATATCCAAATCAAGGAAATGTAAAGTTTTGTAACACTCTCCTCAAGTGTAACTCCATTAGTACTATAAATATCATGTGCATCCTCTTCAAAATCAACATAATCACTATCAAAATTGCCCTTTCCTTTTTTATTTGTTTTCATATGGTTTCTCTAATCATTATGAAAAGTTAATATAGTTTAAGTAAAGAATGCAAAAGCTTAAATATTTTTTCACAACTATTATATTACCTCAACTTCAACACAACTATGATTGGGCTACAAATCATTATCCACTATTTCATCATGATCATTGTCAATATTTCCAACATCATTTGCATCAAGGTATTTTAGTTTTTGCATTTCTTTTATAAAATTATTCCACATGTAGTTAAAATTGGTTCAAAATGGTAACAATCATGCCTTAAATACTTGCATCCATAGATTTGGCATATGGATCTAAATATCATTTAAAGATCATTACTATATAACCATGAAAGAAAATAACTTTAAATCTTTCATGGCTAGGATTTATACAATGTAAAAGAAACTTTATTTAACATCTTTTCAGAGAAATCTGTGACTAGAATCCTGTGCTACAATCAACTATATTTGGCTGACAAGTAAATCTCCTCTTTAGTAAGAAGTAAGGATTTTGGGACACATAGATACAAGCTACTATTTTCACTAGGCAATTGACAGTTAAGAAAAAATTCTCTATTGAGCACCACTATAATCTAGGTGTGAAAAATTGGAATTTTTTTTCATAATTAAGTTAGTTATTTTGTGGCTTTATGTCTCTGTTCATTGCTCAAAAAATACAAAATTTGGTTGAGAATGAAAGGAAAGTGTATGCCTCTACTTGTGGCTATAAATCTTTGGTATCTCAACCATTAGCTCCATCCACTATTTGGTTGTGAAGAATCCAGTCTTGCAACTAAGGAGATTGGAGTTTAGCGAAGCCATTACTAACAGGTTCCCTCACTAAGCCACATTGTATTGTATGCACATGGATTTATCTCTCCATCTTCCATTGAGCTAAAAACCTCTTTAATCTCTACAATTGATGGCTCTATTCCCTAAAACCTAGAAACATGAGTATTCTATGAAAAAAAAGGCATTTACAAGCACTAAGTGACTCTTTATAGAGCAATTTCTACCATTTTCAATGGCCATTTTACTCAACATTTCCTAGGACACCAGACAGAAAATAGAGCAAAACAAAGCAAGATTAGGATAGCTTTTTCAGAAAGCTAGCCAACCAACACTCCAGCTATTTGGAAGAAGGTTTTGTAATTTAATTTCTAAAAATTTTATCATCAAAAAATCAATTTTACCCCTAGGAAAATGGGGGTCAACCAATCAAAATAAAGAAATTAATGTTTGAAAGTTAATTTAAAAATAAATCATTTTTGAACTTTAGAGATAAGGTGATTTGAGGTATAAAAATTAATTAATGCACCACAAGTGGGATCATTAATTCTATGCCTTATAAATAAGGGAGGGACTAATAATAACAATCAAATAATAATGAGAATTGACATACTTACCTTTTATCTTCTTCTTTGAATCTTTTATTCAATGCTCTTTGTTTGGATTCTTCAAATTTATGAGAATCGATGTCCTCATCTTTATTGTCATCATATTGTGATCATTTTTCACATAAATTAATATGTCAAAATCCTTCCTAGCATGGTACTTATATACTTTATTTTCTTATGCTAACCATACTGTTGGCCATCCATAGTCGTGGATAATTATCTATTAATTATCATGATTGATATATTAAGCGATATTTCTATTAATCATTGCTATTCATAATCATTACTCATAATTTAATTATATTATTTTTCAAACTTATTTGTCCTCATGCAATTCTATGAGATTAGGGTAGGGAATCATGAAGTTCGTTGCCTAGAATTAGATTGATGCTAGAGTAATATTAATCTTATTCTCTATGTTTGGCTTCCATTCCATGCTTCCTTCGCTACCATATTATTGATTAAATGATAAGTATTATTTTGATAATACTATCACTGCTTCATATTTAATCCAAATTATATCCATGCAACTTGGTATCAATATGTTTTCATATGTTGATCTACTCTTATGTTTTCATATGTTAATCTACTCTTGTAGAATATATGAATTCTTACAACTAGTGGCCTTTCAATGAATATTTTCCTTTAAAATAATTTTTCCTATAATTATTTTTATCTATGTATCTCATCTGACCTAATCACTATGGTGTTTGAATCTATTTCTTATCTAATCCATTATATCCTTACCTTTTTTGCTACTTGTTAAGCTATCATTTTGCACGATGCTTAATGACAAGAATCCTTTCAAACTCCTCTCTTGAAAAGTTAATTTGGGATCAACTCCAAGGTTTTGGGTGATCTTGTGACCTACTAGAATCTTTTTAGTTGAAGATAAATGTGTTTTTTCATAGGGAAGACTTTACAGGTTCTAACTAATTTTAGATAATTTGTTCAATTTGCTTGCTCTCTCAAAAGGTAACCACAAAAGAGATATATGTTTGGTATTTTTTGTTTTATGATAAATGTAATTTAACAATGCAACTATATGAATTCCTAATTTAACCAAGTGTTAGCAAAGTAAATAATAAAGATAAGGTAATGAGAGATGAAAGTAAATAACATTAAAGGGAAATTCCTAATAGACGTAAACCATGGTAGCAACACATCTGCAAGTTAAATCATCAAAAAGATCGGGTAGGAAACCAATGAAAATAAGAGCAGTGCTTCCTCAAATCCACTAATGCAATCGTCGATGGGAACTTAGTACAAAACAAAATATTTTTTCACTTCTCATCGAATTGCAAGGCCACAAAAAGTATGCTCATGCGAGACAAGAAGCTATGTAGGAACAATAAGGTGATCTCTTCTCCAACTTGGTACATTAACAAAATTCATCAACATACGACAAACACCAAAACTAAAAGATAGCACAATCAAATCAACACAATAAAAACAATGACTCCATTATTATTCATGAACAAGAATCCACAAAAATAACACACTCAAGCAAGAATAACTAAACTTAGAATGAGAGCACTAATAGCATATATTATTGCATCAAAATAATGACCTAGAATACATATTACATTCCTAAATTTATAGGAAATAATCTCCTCAATTTGTATTGAGGTGAGAGATCTCTTAATGCAAACATATACTTCTAAACTAATAAAACAAAACTAATTATATACATATTGACACTCTAAATGGTGCTAAGTAGGACTCCACCTTTGTTTATATCAATCAATGGGTGCATGAGCCATTACATGTCTTAAAAAAAAAAAGATAAGAAGAAGGAAGCTATAAGGGGATCTAAGAGTCACTTAAGGCTCAAAAAATAGTAGCTTGACCTTCTCTAGGTGTTTAGAGGAGTTGAACTATCATCATAATGTGTTTCTAGTGTATGGAAAGCTCTAAATTAACAAGTTAACTATTGGCACACTGTTACTTCTTCAAAATTATGATATTGCTATCAGGATTAACTGTGTGATTTTGAGTCAAACTCATCAACCCATGTTTCATGATTAGTGATTCAACATGAATCCATATATTATGAGAATAAATGGAACACTTAGAACTCATTGGATATAGGTGATGTTCATAGGGGTGAAGCACTGGGACTTCTTAGGAGGTTACCCATCCCAGTACTACTCTAGCCTGAGTGCACTTAACTAAAAAATTTACTCCATGGTTAAACCCAAAGCTTGTAAACCCATTTGAAAAACCTTCACCAAGTGTTGTGCCTTATTAACCATTCATTAGAAAGCCCCTTAAGCTCATCAGTTGATAAGTAGGAGATAATTTCCATAGCAAGCCAAATTGTGATATTGCTATCAGGATTAACTATGTAATTTTGAGTCAAACTCATTGACCCATGTTTCATGAGTAGTGATTCAAAATGAATAAATCTCTCATGAGAATAAATGGAACACTTAGCACTCATTGGATCTAGGTGATGCTCACAGGGGTGAAGCACCAGGACTTCCCAAGAGGTCACCCATCCCAATACTACTCCAGCTTGAGTGCACTTAACTACAAAGTTTCCTCCATGGTTAAACCCAAATATTGCAGTCCCATTTACAAAACCTTCACCAAGTTTTGTACCTTATGAATCATTCATTAGAAAGCCCCTTAAGCTCATCAATTGATAAGTAGGAGATAATTTCCACAACAAGTCAAATTGTGATATTGCTATTAGGATTAACTGTATGATTTTGAGTCAAACTCATTGACCCATGTTTCATGAGTAGTGATTCAACATGAATCCATCTCTCATGAGAATAAATGGAACACTTAGCACTCATTAGATCTAGTTGATTCTCACAGGGGTGAAGCATTGAGACTTCCTAGGGGGTCACCCATCCTAGTGCTACTCCAACTTGAGCACACTTAACTACGAAGTTTCCTCCATGGTTAAACCCAAAGCTTGCAACCCCATTTGCAAAACCTTCACCAAGTGTTGTGCCTTATGAACCATTCATTAGAAATCCCCTTAAGCTCATCTATTGATTCTTCAAAATTTCCAATGCATCTTTATGAAAAATGCACCTTGGTGGTAGGTTCAAAAAATCCAAGATTTTCCAAAGTGTCAAAACTGAATTTCTAGCTTTTAGGTTTTATTCCCCTTTATACTAGAGTAATGTTTGGATGTTTGCTCTTGAATTTATTTATAATCTCCATCACTTGGGTAGCATTTGGAAAATTAAAAGTGTTATACTTATCTTTTACTATTTTCTAGTAATTGTTAACCTCCATACAAATATTTACAAAATCCTCAAGTTTAGTGTCTAGCTCCAACAATTCCTCTTTAGTTCTAAATGCTTATCTGATATCTTCTTCTAATGAAGCATCTTTGAAGGTTTTTCAGAATTTTTGGACAAATGATCGCATTGGAATGAGTTTAGTCTTTGACTCATCTTTGAAAATATCAATGTAGGCATTGTTGTAATACTTCTCAGCTTCCAAGATCGTTGAAATACTTCTCAGATTCCAATTGTCTAACTAATCTAGTTCCTCAACCAAGTAGACCTCCATAATTGTATGATACCTTTGACCCTTTATTGCATGAAGCTCTTGAAGGTCCTTTTCCCAGGAATGAACCTCATCCAATAGCTCAAAATCCTAGTTCAATATGGACACCAACTTTTATGTACTAGACTAAACATGGTGCAATAGATTCAAATTAGCCTATATAATTTGTACACCTTTATCCTCAAAATTATCATGCCATTTTTGACAAGCACTCAAAAATAAATTTACTTGTACACTCCCCTTTTCTCTCCTCTCTAATATTGCAACAAGAGAAATCTCTAGATTATCCAGTCAATGGGGCCCACTACTCCATGTAAATAGCCTCTCATAAGCTCACTTTATCTCCCCAACATTATCAACTTAGACTTATCTTCATCCACATGCCTAAACATTTCCTTTATATCCATTGTGATTAATACTTTGATAGTATCTACCATGGGTCCCCCTAGTAGAACCTCCTTGATTTGATAGTTTGAAGGGGTCAAGTCCTCAACGTCAGCATGTGGAGGAGGGGTGGCAATATGTACAAGCAAGTCCTAGTCTTGGTTATTTATTATGAAGGCAAATGGTCATGCATCACCCGTAGGTGACTTAGGCTTCTTGATAGCTTGGATTAACTCATCCATTCCCTCATCTATAGTTAGATTTAGCTGCCTCTTTTGCAGCCCTCTTTAACCAAGCAAGTGTAGTGCCCATAGGAGACATATATTTGGCTAAAGAGGAGCTTTTCCCTACTATCTCCTTTCCCTTATCACTCCTTTCTAGAGTCTTTTCCTACTAAGAGAGATCTATACTAGGAGCCCTATATATTTTATAGCCAAAGTCCTTGTCTCTATATCCTAAGAAGTTTACCGAGGTTCTTCAAGTATCTATCCTTCCTTTGATACTTCATCAACTAACATTTGTTCTAGCTCTTCTTCATCCAATACTTGTTCCTCCATTTTTATAGTGGAAGGAAGTGGGGTGACTATGCCTTTATCCAAGAAATACAAGTCCTAAAATGGTGGTGTTGGTATACCTAAAGACCCTTGTGTAGAGGTGGCATTTGGTTCCAATCCTCTCCCATAGGTTGGTTCATAGGTGTATCTCATATCTTATCACCCACCATTTCAGTGCCCACAGGAATAAAATCAAAATAAAAAATGTTAAAGACATCCATTTCTTGTCCCTCCTATTCTTCAATCCATGTTTGTTGCTTATCTTCTAAAGTTGTAACCTGAGTAGGTGTTGGAATTTACAAGTGGGAATATTTACTTCTCAAGGGGGGGTGGTGAATCAAAAGTAACAAACTTTAACCTCTAAAACTTTTAGTTTAAATTAATCACATGCATCTAACATCTCTAATAAACATGAGAGTAAAGACATGCATGAAAATAGATAACACAAGATTTTGGTCACCTAGAAACCCTCCAAAATGAGAAGGTAAAACTGGGGTGGGTATGACACCCACAACTTATCACCACAACAATATGTAATTGGTTAAGGTTACAAAGTTTGACCACCATCAATGGTCTACCCTATGAAAGGTCTACCCTCTTAAAGGCTTTACACCCTATTAAAAGTGACCTGGTTAAAGGATTTACAAACACTCACTTGGAATGTTACCTTATTAAGGAATTTAAAACCCTATTAAGGATTTACAATATGGTTGCTAAACCAACCTATCATCATAGGATTTTCATTCTCCTAATACAATGTTTAGAAAGTATAGTAGAATGTCTTGACCTGATGACTTACAATTTTCAATTGCTAATTCTAGATCCTTGTTCTATCCAATCTAATCTAATCCTTCTTGATCTGATATAACTTTATTCATAGTGCTGATGCTCTATTCTGATCAACTTGATTCTACAATGTTGTTCTTCCTCTAAGTCCTTATACACCTTTTACTTCCTTCAAAACTTTTCTAGCATTCTCTAATGCATTCCCACATGACCTCTTACTCTCTTCCTCTCTTACACACCTAAATTATGGGGTTTTAACCTCTTTATAAAGGCTTCAAGACTTAGGGTTAGGTATGAATCCACAATTAAGATTCATCCATCTTTCCTACTCAATTCTTTCCATATTTCCTGATTGATTGCATTCTTTCTCCATTTTTCTAATTGGTTGCATGCTGATTACATGGGAAATGTAATAGATTTGATCTTATCTTTTAGATCCTTTAAGATTCATCTTGAGTTAGCTCAAAAATGGTTTACATCTAAGTTTGTGAAGGCACAAACTCATGTGTTGATTCTGTGTTACTTGAAACTTACTAATTACTGATGCTTGACACATAAAGGATTTCTTTCTTGCTTGGCTCCTATAGTAACTCTATCTTGCTTGACACCTATACTTTTCTTGGTACCTATACTGGCTCAACATCTATTATCACTCAGCATCAATTGTCACTCAGCACTTGAAACTTGCTTGGTACTTGAATAACTCAGCACTTGTTGAACTTTTGGCTCGACACATACTATAGCTCGATATCTATATTATACTTAGCATCAACCTTAGAATTTTCTTAAGTGTGTTGACACTCAATTGTTAAAACTAGTCTAAGACCAACAATCTCCCCCTTTGACATGAGTGTCAAAAACACTTAACTAAACATTATGAATATGATCTCTATTAGCATAATACACATCTTGTTCGACATATGTACAAAACTTCAAAAACTTATTCAAAATTTTGTAGAAGACTATATACCTCATGTAGAAGACTATATACCTCAAAAACTTGTAACTCCCTCTGAGTTGATGTGCCTTTTCTATATCCAAAATACCTTATGTTTGATTCATATCATGTTGTTTCCATGCTCTAACTAATCATTCTTCTTTGCTTTTTTTCTATTTGCTCTGTTTTTACTCCCCCTTTCATGCATCTTCCCTTGTAGTTTTTGTATCCTTTTGGATTTATCTCCTTATCTCTCCTCAAAACTCAAAATTTTATTATCTCCCCCTTTTGGTATCTCCCACTTTTTTGGGTATCTCCCCCTTTGGGTCTCATTTATTAGTATTGTCTCCCCTAATTTATTAAATCTTCCCCTTTTTAAACACTTATGTCAAAAGGTTCTATGAATGAATTGAATACTTAGCCAAAAATGATTTATTTACCTCCATAATCATCTCTAGAACAACACCCCAATTGTCTAATGAAATTTTCAGTGCTTTAAGCTAGATGGCTATCTCTGTTACAAGGTGTACCAAGCCTTCCAATCTAAAAATATTGGAATCTTTCTTCAAGTCATTCTTTGCATAGGCCATTTATTTATGCAAAACTTCCATGTGAGGGGTTATTACAGATTGTATCTATATCAACTTGGCCTTGGTGTTAGCCTCATCTACTGTGAGTACAACTAATTCCTTTTGTGTGTGAAGCATTGTAGAAAAATGCTTCTCACTTTGAGTTGGATCCTTTGTAGCTACATGCTAGATACTTTGAGGTTCCTCTCTAAGCTCAATATCCTCTAGCTAGTCTCTTGTGTGAAGTATGAGGAATCACACAATTTGGAGTACAATGAGGATATATTCTCAAGTACTGCTTTTACCTTCTCAACCTTCTTTTCCAATTCCACCTATGATAGTGCTATCTCACTAGATATTTTCTCATTTACCTTCATCTAGAATTTATTTTCACACCATTTAAGTAATTTAACATTGGTGTCTAGGTCTTCATTTTGTACCTAGTCCACTATGTTGAATAATTGCTCCATTATGGGCTTTGTTTCATTAGGTACTTGCAAGTTGAAAGCATCTAGAAAGATGTCCTTAATTTTTATCAATGCTTGCCTTTACCTATACTCATTCCTGAGTATCTCTTTCTTCTTCTTCTTCTCCAGTGCCTCTTGCACTTCATTGATTTACTCTATGTTCATATTTTCATAGTCATAGCTTGGTATGACTATCTCCTCATCAAGTGCAAGGTCTCCATAGTGAAGTACCCTTGCTACCTTGGTAGAACTTGAGCCTAGTGCTGATACTTATAGTGGTACTAAATTAATGCTCAGTTTCACTATTGTTCTAGTGGGAGTCCCTATAGTAGGAAAATTAACCAATATTTTTATTGCCTCTTGGTCTTTCTCATTAGGGGTCTTCTCCTCTTCTTTGTACTCTTTAGTTCTACCTTGGTCAATTATATTTATTTGGGGAGGTGCACCTTGAATTTTTACTATAGGATTAGAGGTATCCTTCTATCCTATTTGCTCCTTTGCTTGTTCCTCAGGAGTTAAAGTCACTATAACTATGGAATCAACCTTTGTAGATGCATCTTGTGTTGGTTACTCTTGTGGTTGTCCACTTGTAGCTATTGGAATATTTGAAGGTGGTTCTTATGGATTCACCTTCTCTTTTTTCATCTCATCTATTGCCTTCTAAAGTTACTCTACACTCACCAAGATTGGATTAGTATACAATTGTACTTGCAAAGTAGTTTGGTGAAGGATCTTTTTAAGATCCTTTGTAGTCAATGGGTTGATGTTCTTACCAGAGGTGTTAGGAACATCCTTCACAATTATTATCTTTGTAGGTGTGGGTGTTGCATGTGGAGGACTAGGTGGTGGCATCTGTGTGTCTTGGACACTTTGTTCCTATTGCTACTCCTCAGCTATTGCCATATCACCCTCTTGTGTTTCCTTTTGCACCGTAACTTCTTCATTTTCTTTCTCTCCTTCTTCCTCCTTTTCATTTTACAATTCTTCCTCATCATCATTCCTTCCCTCAAAGGGATCTTCTTGTTCTTCCTTAACTATTTGGAGGCCATAAATTACTTTCCACATGAGAGTGGACTTCTGTACAACATCTTCAATTTTATTTTGCAAAATTTTGAAAGCTCTATATTTGGGTGCTAATTTTCTCTCATGTTTCTTGCTTACCCTATTTATTTGACCTTTTGTGAGGTTAGGAATTACACAAGCCAATGTTGACTCTCTTATTTCCTTCTCCATGTTTAGGCAATAATGCCATTTATTTTCTATGATGGAGTATAGCTCCTTAGGCATAGTATTATCTAGTTCAAGTGGAGTGTTCTTGAACTTGGCCATCATAGTGTATTTTGATTCTTCCACCATGTTTTGTTCTTCATTTGTCAACTTATTAAAATTAATGCCTTTAAGCCCTGACAAGTTTTCATTGTCTCTTATATTGTCACAAATATTTTCCAAATCTAATTTTTTGGTGTGACTTACCACTCTGAACTGGCTATTGTCCTCTGATTCAGTCCTCTCCTCATCTGATTTTGGAGGTACCACATGTTTTGTCCTCTTTTGCTCTACTGGCCCTCCCTAGTATGTGGCTTTCTTCTTCTCTTGTTCTTTTGCCACCTTAGTTGTAGTGATTGTATCTGCCCTTGTGGTGGGTTTTTTTGGGCTTGTCTTTACTACTTTCTTGCCTTTGGGCTGTGTTGTAGGCTATTTTTGTGCTTTCCTCTTTTTGGGCTCTACCTTAGGTGCTTCTTCTTCTTTCTTGGTACCTTCTTCTTCTTCATCATCTTCACCCATGCCTTGGGTTTGTGCTAGTGGTCCTTGCCCCTATTCCTCTTCTTCTTCTTCTTCTTCTTCTTCTTTCTTTATCTCTATTGTGCCTTCTCCAAATTTTGCTTTGAGCTTCTTCACTAGTTTATCCTTTTTCTTTAGTGTAGAAGTAGTCTTTAGCCCCATATCCACCTTGGATCTCACTACATAATATGTGCCAAAATTTTGGGCATCTTTATCCACTTCTTTTGCAAGTAGTGTTGTTATTGCTATAGATGCCTCATCAATATTTATCTCATACCCAAGTGGTCTAAGCCATCTTACCCTTCGTATGGCTTCTTGAATGTAGATGTAACTAATGTCAACAAGGAAAAAAATGTCATTCATGTGCTTCTCCACAAGTGAGACAAAATCCTAAGTCTCTGTTTCATTGAATTGTTCAAATCTTAAAAATAGCTAGTCATGAGTGTCTCAAAATTTTCTTTTCTCACATTTGTTCAATATATTCATTCACCTGGGCTACTATAGACCTATCTATTTTCCAGCTAACCTTTCCAAAAGATGGGAATTCATTTTGTACATAGAAGAATATACATATCAAAATTGTTCTGAATTTGCATTGAGCTCCTTTTGTTCTTCCTATAGCTCCCAAATTTTCATTGATCTGTTGTAGTTGCAGTTCTTCTAGATCATAGGTATGATCCTTTTTAACAAGTTTATAGCCAACATCTACTACAATGCATGGAACACTGTTGCTAGATTGATAAAATTTGTGGGAAATAACTCCAACAACAAAATCAATAAGAGGATCCTTAATGGTATCTATGGTCATGCCTTTCTCATTCCACTTGGCTCCAGTATTCTTTTCAATAGCTTCCTTGGAGCCACTCCTTAGGGTCTTAGGCCAATCTAGGGTTGGATACCCTATTACCCTATGAACAATCCTTTTTGATATCTTAACTAGCCCATCTTCTAACCACAAGGTACCATCATGTATCCTACTCAATACAATTCTGATCCATTCAGTTTTAAAAATAGTAGGGAGCTCTAGGACATGGGTTAAGCCCTTCTTCTCAATGATTTGAAATTCTTCCTTCAAGACTCCATTCTCACACAATCTATCATATGCCTCCCTAATTTCCATGTCTCCAATGGAACCCATCTTACAGTTATAGCATCTCCTAACATCTTGAACCATTACTACCTTAGAAGGAATTACAGATAGGACTCTGACTGGGTCATTCTTGTATGTAACTTAAGGGATAAGTTGAAAATTAGGTTGTTTAACTTCATTTGACAATAACTCAACTTCAAATGGCTCTTTATCCTAAGGTTTTCTAGAATTGGAGGCCATTTGTGCAATCTAGGGTTTAAACATGAAGAAATTTTGAAACTATGTAGCTTGGCACTAGTATAAATACCTTAAAATTGATGAAACTATGTTGAATCTCTATTAAAATCTACTCAAACACTTGGAACACTACTTGGAAATCATTCTATGCTCTTCTCATCTTTGTTCTTTTGTTCTTGGTGGTGAAAAATGATTCAAAATATGATCATATACCCTTATTTCATAGCATTTAATGCTTAGTGCAATTAAAATTGTCCACTTAGCTCTTTAAGCAATTATGCTTAACTCAGCTTCCATTGTCTTTCCACCACTCCACATATACTGGAGTTTTACTTAGCATTTGAAGGCAACTCGATAACACTTGTGAAAACTTGAAGTTTTAACTTTGCATCTCGATTCATGCTGATCTATCCTTTTCAATACTTACTTGTCTTGGAACTAATGTATGATAAAACATTAAATATTAGTCCCACATACCTTCTTTTTCTTAGTTAGATGAAGTGTGACCACTTGACCTTTTAGTTGAAGTGATCTCTTTATTGGATGTTCTGCCTCCATCTTTTTTCTTCCATGTTTTATTTTTTTCACCTTTGATGTGTTCAACATCTATATTCTCTTTTCCTTTGTTGAACTTTGAGTTGGGTGCCTTTATCCTTGTTGGACAATTTATGCTGATATGACCAGTGTTCAAACAACTAAAGCATGTAGTCTGGATCAACCATCTACTATATTTTCCATTGAAATGTGTTCTTATGTAATTTTTAGGGATGTGTCCATATTCTTGATAGTAGTGATAGCTATGCCTAGTGTTGTAGTCCCAATTTTAGTGATGTCCATGACTTTTGGTCTTTGATGATTGGTTTGGTGTCCATATAGGCTTTTTTCTGCACTCAAAATCTCTATGTCCATACTTCTTGCAATTGTAGTAGTGACCTTCAAATCTTGGTGTTCTAATGGTTCTAGTCCTGCAATCATATACATGATGTCCTTGCTTGTTGCACTTGTGATAGTGACCCATGTTTTTAGGTTTGTCATGTTGATTGGAATTATTGCTCCTACACACATTAGAGGTATGTCCTTTTTTACCACAAAAATGACAAGTGGATTTAGTGTTCTTACCTTTGTCACTTCTTTCCTCTGCAATCTTAGATGACTCTCCTTTTTCAGTGCTGATATATCCTAGTCTTGAAGTGTCATTATTGGATCTTGGTGATTTTAGAAGCTATTCAAAATACTTGATAGCTTCATTGGGTTTGTTGAAGTTCTCTAAAAATTCATTCTCTCTTTTTAGCTCATTTTGTAGTTGTTCATTTTGCACCTTCAGCATGGAGATCTCAATGTTCTTGACAGTCAGCTCATGATGTGCATTCATCATCTATCTTAGGGTGTCTAGCTACATGTTGGAAATTCTTGCAAGCTCAATTGACTTTTCTTCCAATCTATTACCAAGGTTTCTCTTGTCTTCTTTTATCATAGCCTTATCTTCAATGACTCTTTTCTTTTGTTCAGTTACTTCACAAAGCATCATGGCTTGTGATTCTTATTCAATCTTGAGAGTTCTATTTTTCTTTTGCTTGAGCTCTATTTTTCTCCATTAGGTCTACTATTGCTACATCAAACTCATTGGAATCTCCATTTGCAAACACTTTTGAGGTGTCAATCTCCTTGTATTGTGTATCATTCTTAGCTATGGCAATCTCTCTTCTTCTCTTTAAAGATTTTCTTAGTTCTTCCCTAGCTTCTTCCAAAGAATGTAGAATGAGGTGTATCTCAATTTCTTGGTTCTCTATGATCTTCCCAAGTTTGTAGACTTTCATTTCTAGATCTTTTTCTCCAAGCTATAAGGCTTCTCCTTGTGAGAACTTAGCTCTGATACCAATTGTTAGAATTTACAAGTGGGAAGATTTACATCTGAGGGGGGGGTGAATCAAAAGTAACAAACTTTACCCTCTAAAACTTTTAGCTAAAATTAATCACATGCATATAACATCTCTAATAAACATGAGAGTAAAGACATGCATGAAAATAGATAACACAAGGTTTTGGTCACCCAAAACCCTTCAAAATTAGAAGGTAAAACTGGGGTGGGGATGACACCCACAACTTATCACTGTAGCAATATGTAACTAGTTAGGATTATGAAGTTCAACCACCATAAATGGTCTACCCTATGAAAATCCTACCCTGTTAAAGGCTTTACACCTTATTAAACATGGTCTAGTTAAAGGATTTACAAACACTCACTTGGAATGTTACCCTATTAAAGGATTTACAACCCTATTAAGGATTTACAATATGGCTATTGAACTAATCTATCATTATAAGATTTTCATTCTCCTAATACAATGGTTAGAAAGTATAGTAGAATGTCTTGACCTAATTACATACAATCTTCAATTGCTAATTCCAGATCCTTGTTCTATCCAATCTAATCTAATCCTTCTTGATCTGATTTAACTCTATTCGTAGTGCTTATGCTCTATTCTAATAAACTTGATTCTACAATGCTATTCTTCCTTTAAGTCCTTACACACCTTTTACTTCCTTCAAAACTTCACTAGCATTCTCTCATGCATTCCCACATGACCTCTTACTCTCTTCCTCTCTTGCACACCTAAATTATGGTGTTTTAACCTCCTTATAAAGGATTTGAGACTTAGGGTTAGATATGAATCCATGATCAAGATTCATCCATATTTCCCACTCAATTCTTTCCATATTTAATAATTGGTTGCATGCTTTTTCCATTTTTCTGATTGGTTGCATGCTAATTACATAGGAAATGTAATAGATTCAATCTTATCTTTTAGATCCTTCATGATTCATCTTGAGTCACTCAAAAATGGTTTACATTTGAGTTTGTGAAGGCACAAACTCATATGTTGATTCTGTATTACTCAACACTTACTGATTACTGATGCTCAGTACATATAGGATTTCTATCTTGCTTGGCTTCTATAATAACTCTGTCTCACTTGACACCTATACTAGCTTGGCATCTATTATCACTCATCATCAATTTTCACTCGACACTTGAAACTTGCTCGACACTTGAATAACTTGGCACCCGTTGAACTTTTGGCTTGGCACATATTGTAGCTTGACATCTATATTATACTTGACATCAACCTTAGAATTTTCTTAAGTGTGTTGACACTCAATTGTCAAAACCAATCTTGAGTCACTCAAAAATGGTTTACATTTGAGTTTGTGAAGGCACAAACTCATATGTTGATTCTGTATTACTCAACACTTACTGATTACTGATGCTCAGTACATATAGGATTTCTATCTTGCTTGGCTTCTATAATAACTCTGTCTCGCTTGACACCTATACTAGCTTGGCATCTATTATCACTCATCATCAATTTTCACTCGACACTTGAAACTTGCTCGACACTCGAATAACTTGGCACCCGTTGAACTTTTGGCTTGGCACATATTGTAGCTTGACATCTATATTATACTTGACATCAACCTTAGAATTTTCTTAAGTGTGTTGACACTCAATTGTCAAAACCAATCTGAGATCAATTGTAGGTTTCCTTTGAATGGATGGAAATGTTATGGTTGAGATTCTCCTCCTCTCTTCTACTGTAGTCCTAGCTAAATGAGTCCTTTGACTCAAGGGGAGATTATCTTCTTCATCTTCATCTTCTTCTACATCTGCCTCAAGGATAGTCTCTAGAATTTGAGGGATGAGAATGACTTTCTATTGTAACTTCCCTCTTCTTATCTTTTTCATTGTAGGCTCAACCCTAGCCTTCTTGGCAACTAAAGGGGAGGCTTCTTCCTTTGGACTAGTTGGTTGCACTTCTTGTGCTTCTTCTTCCACCTCCTATTCTTATTCTTGTTTAGGTGGAGCACTTGTCCAGTTTCTTGGTCTTGAGTCACCTCTTCATCTTGAGGCTCTTTAGTCTTGGGCTCAGCTTGCTTTGGAGAATCTGTTTTCCTCTTATTCTTCCCTTTATTTTCCCTAAACTACCCAACATCCCTCTCATGTTGATATACCATCTCTAGTCTAACTAGGGATTAAGTAGGGAAAGTTTGTACTATAACTTTTGCACCTTTACCCTTAATTGGGCATGTTGTGGCTTGACAGGTAACAAACTATAGAACTAGGTCAAGGTTAAAAGGCTTCTTGATCCATTCCATCATCAACTAAATTATGTATCTTGCATTATAATTTATATCTTCATTCTCATCTCTATCTATCTTCACATTCATGATTGGCCTATCATATATTTTGTCATGGTTGTACAATGGGTCCAAGACATCTTGAGTGTCTTTTTGAATGGCTTTGAGTGGGATCTTTATTTTAAAGGCCCTTTCTACCAAATATAGAGTCATCCTACAATAATACCTCATTTAGATTTCATATTCATCTATTGCATTTATCCAATGTTCTTCTATAGCATCTTCATACACGAATTGCTTCCCTACGAAATGCTTAACTCTACCAATATTATCAAAATAAGGGTGAGGGGAGTTGTAATCTTCCAAGAGATATTGATCCCACTCTAAATCAAAGGTCATAATATATTGTTTCTTCTTGATCTCAAATGCACCTATAGTAATAGGCTATACCCATGTCTTCTTATGTTGTTTTCTCACTTTATCATATGTAGATGTGAGCTATTTGGCAATATCCAATAAGACGAGTGTATTTGATGGATATCTTAGGGGTTTCTTTACATTCACCATAGTACCAACTACCCTTAAGTGAATTTTTCAAACTCGATGTAGTAGGCACCGATCTCTACGATCCTTGTTGTTGCCTCTACTGGCATCCATTTAGCATAATCACCCTCTATAAATCAAATGATTACAAATATAAAAGCATCATTCACTATTTGATACTACTTGCTTTGATCTAATAACTTCTTCTTTACCAACTAAGGATATATTGCATAGGGCCAAGCATTAGCATTTTTCATGCTTCCCTTCTTATACAATCCTAGGTAATTAGTTGTCCTTATCACCAATAAGTAGACCAAATATAATGTCATATAAAAATTAGGGTCAACTTTAACTCCTACCAGTTGTTCATCTAGGTTTTCACTCAATATTATGGCCCAATCAATTGGCATTTGGCTATTCTGATGGTCTTTATGAAATGGACCATCCAAATATAAAGATGCCCAACTACTGATAGACCCATGAATCTACTCAAAAGTACAATGGCATATCCAATATTGTCCTTTATATATCCCCTAGTCATGTCTACTTTTTTAGGTCTATGTCCTACCATTGTTCTATCAATAAAAAATGATGATTGTATGATCTCTGTGGCCTTCTTGTCATTCTCCCTATACCATCTTTCTTCTTGATGATAAGTTATCTTCACATGTTAATCATCTCTAGGGAGATGGAATACTTTCTCAATATTCCTAGGTATAAGGTCCAGGATTATCTCCCCTATGACACTTTTAACAACTCTTTCTTCTAATACATAGTTTTCTACCAATGCCATGATAAGTTCTGAGGATTGTACTAATGTAGGATGAGATGTTGCATTGACCAACTTAGATTAGATAAGTGCAAAGACCACTATGAACCTCTCTTTAGGCTTATTGTAGATTACAAGGAATTCATTCCAATCTATGTCTCCCAACTTAGTATCTCTGATCTTCACATGTCTATCCTGAAAACATGATTTCTTTTGTGCACCTTGGAATTTGAAGACAATGAGTTTTGGAGCAATCCTCTCTACAAGCAAGGATGATGAAGATGCCATTTTATCTACACACAAGAAAAAAAACATTAGTTTGGAAAGCTAAAAATTAAACCCTAAACAAACCTTAATTACTAAAAAATCAAACCCAAAACACCAAAATAGTAGAAAACCATCTCAATCCACTTTTTCCACCTTCACAAGTGCACTAGGTGCACTAAAAGGGCATTCCAAGAGTTTTTTGGGCATAGTTGTGCACATGCACATGTACACAACTACACACATGCATTGTACAAGTTCATTGTGGGAAGACTTAAGCTTAGATTTTCCCTTTGCTTTGTGCTAAGGGCGTGCATATGCACACCTTAATGGGGTGCACATGTGTGCACCCTTATAATACATTTAATGTTTTTGTCACAAAAAATGATGCATAGATGCTCATCTTGACACTGTGCACATCTATGCACCATTATCTTAGGTGTCTTAGTGTAAAAAGTTGCACATGTGCGCACCTTTCCTTGGTGTTTAAGTTAAGTGTTTAGGTTTTGTATTTTTGTATGAAAAAAGGTGCACACATCTCCATTTTTTTTTTTGCAAGGTCAATGCGCACCTTAGGAGGTGCATAGGTGCCAGTCTGGAGAAGGAATAAAGAGTAATGAGAGAAGAGGAGAGAGTCCTAGGCTTTTATAGGCCCAGGGTAGTGTGCACTCTTTGGAGGTGTAGTGTAGGTGTGCATCTCCAAAGGAGTGAAATGCACACTTAAGCATATAGTGCACTTGTGCACCCCAGATGGGTGTGTATGTGCACTAGGTGCACTAGTGTGCTCTTTAGCTTAAAAATACCTATCTCTTAAAAAAATCAATTTTGACACTAGATTTTCTTAGTTAGTGGACCAGGGCTTGATCTAGACTCTAGATGGAGTTCCAAAAATGACCCAAGCCTCAAACTAGGGGTCTGGGAAACAAAATTTTTGCTAGGGGGTCACGATTTCTTAGAGAAATGGAGCATACATTTTGAAACCACAACACTAATCATGACCAATTAGGACTTTATGTTGTGTTTCCTCATCATTATGTATATGTGTGTCTTATTTGCTAAGAGTCCAAACTTGTTGACTGGAGGACGCTATTTGTGTCATTCATATTTAAACATTAGTATATTCTATGTTCTTTTTAACCTAAGTATATAATAGCATCATCACATTCTTTGGAGATTGTGAAGCTTGAAATTTCATTGGATGAATTACCATTATGCTCTCCATCCACCAAAGATGCTCATGAGTATTAATATCAAAATTATCAAATTTGGACTCAAATATAAAGTGAATGTCCTATGTTGTTGTCTTATGGTTAAATAAATTTGCCAAAGGCACAATGCCAAAGCCAAAATGATCATCAATTTCAAATTTTCCTACTTCAACAAGTGCTTTGGCTGCAAAGAGTTCAACAAAAAACCAATCTCTTGGAAATTCATATGGATATGAAGTAGTAAGGGGGGTAGTGGATTCCTCCTAATATTCTCTAAGAAATAACATATCTTCCTTCATCATCTTGTGGAGCTCAATATCTACAGGAAGGGTGTCTACTTCACTACCAATCCAAACCAAGGGTGGACACTCTTGGTATGGTAATAACTAGAGATATTCATACTATGGAGAGGAAGAATATTTTCTTGTTTGATACAATAGTGCTATGAAAAATCCTAGGACACCCCCAAGGCTAGCCACTTGAATGAAATGAGAGGTAGTTGTGGCTATTATGATGAGGCAAATCTTCTTAGGTATGGGGACAATGGGGTTGTTGACAATGGAGCATACATAGTCAGTTGCCGAAGCTATAGAATAAGTTGTTGATCTCATACAAAACTTGATAGTTGAAGACAAAAAAGAGGAGGAGAAAGAAGAAAGCAAAGTAGAAGAGAAGAAAGATGATAAGATAGAAGAAAAGGAGAAGAATCTTGTTGAATTTGAAAAGTAATCTTGAATGATCTTTAGTGAATGATTTCTTATATTCTTTTTGAGAGAAATTCCTGAAATTTAAACTATTGTAGATACTTGTGTATTATTAATAGTATGGTTGTAGCGTGTTTAATGCATTGTTTTTGAGTGCTCTTGTTGGGGTTTTAGTTGTATGGTCTTCATATTATCATATGAAGTAGGTACTTTTATTGAATAAGTATTGGAATATAGGCCAGGTTGTCAAAGTTGTAGCTAGCCAATTACTATTTTTTCCTTGTACATCTAAAAATTCTATAATCCATAATTTTTCTTGAAAATTTGTTTAGATATTATCCTATTTACAAGTTCACATTTTAAGTTACCTTGTGTATGTGCTTGATCGAGTTATTTAATATCTAGTTCAATAGGAGCATTATGTTTGATATGGCATATTTAGCTATGCAGCCTATAGGAGTGGGTTGCCATGATTTCAAGTTTATTGTTGGTTGTGGACATATTATACTATATCTGTGCCTTTCTTTGAGAACATAAATGATAAATATGGATGGTTATTTTTGAACTTAAATAAAGGTCAAAAAAAAACATTGTGTTAACACCCATGGGGAAAGTTGGTCTATAAGATCTACAAATAAGTATTTAGAGTTTAGCTCAAGTGTGAAATTTTTTAATTCATGAGATTTTGATTGGAATTTATTGAATGCAAGCTACTATGAGCTTCCAATTTCCAAAGTAAGATTATGTGCTAGTAAGACTTGGCCCTAAATTTTGAATAAGTTGTGAATTAGTCTTCAAAATTTAATATGCATGATGCAACTAGACTATGAGGCTCAAGATTGGTATTTTGTTTTGCATCTTTTCTATTGTAAATTGAATCTAAAAGTTGAGATGCAAGTTTGTTGGGGCTTGGCATTAGGGAACTATTTGCAAGTGCAATTTGTAACTTGATCTTTGAGTATTGAAATGGTGCAAACTAAAATTTGTATTCATTAATCTTGATATCTGGGATGATATAGTTGGGATCCAAAATTTCTACAAATTATATTTTTAAATCTAAGGTTCTTTTTAATTTATTTTTTATTGCTCCATTTCTTGAAATGTCTAGGGAGTAGCTTGGAACACAAGTTGTATGGCTAGGGAAGAAGTTTATTTTTTCTTAACATCAAAAATAATAATAGAAAAAATCCTCCATTTGGAAATATTTATAAATAATTCAAATCCCTTTTTCTCAATGTGATTCTCATAAAAGCATTCACAATGATATCTATAATTCTTTATAAATGATAGTTTGGTCAATATCCAAAGTTCACATATAATATATAATAACTATACTTGACCAAACTTTTAATTGATTTTGAGGACATGTAGAGTTTGAATATATGCCTAGATATTGCCACTTAACATAGATCAATAGTAGCTATAGAACATAGATTGAAATATGATGATCAGGGTATGCTTGTGTTGGAACATTCAAGAAAAGAGGGAAATAAACCTATAGGAGTACATAAAAGATTCCAAATGATACAAAATAAATAAATTATTCAATGTTAGAACTATATGTAGTAAATAACTAGTTTGCACCAAAAGTTATAAAAATTGACATAAGAAAGAATGACATGGAATGATGTGTTTTGATATCTGGATGCTCAACACACCCAACTTATAGTGCATATCTTCATTAGATTTTATATCAATCAATCTGAGGCCATCTAGTTTCAAGTGTCTATTAAGGTTGAAACTCACATGAGTCATGGTATGAAGCATTTGGTGATATTATTTTGAATAGTGATATGGATAAGTCATCCCACTATACTTACTCAACTCTCATTTCTGGATCAATATCATGCTCTAGACCTATTACATTTTTAGGCAATATCCTCATCATTAATAATAGTACAACAAAAACTTATTCCTTTACATTCCCTATGTAATTATTTGAAATTCCAAATTACTAGGTTTGAGACTAAAGCTGTAATACTTGTACAAAATTAAAATAATTATATCCATTTTATTTATAACATCTTGAATTGATTTGTAGATTGGCTTCTGAATGGAATAGTATCCTTATGAAGATGGCACAATAATACCTAGATATTATAGGAAGAAATGTGGATAGAAATTCCTTTGCTTCCTGTGATGGATCAACATCACCTAATCAGATGAGGTAATTAAAGAATTGCATTTAAGATGATAATTTGAGAAATTTTTTTTTCTTGTACAGTTAATTTGCTTGTTTGCAAAAATTTGTGGTTGAATGACTAGTATGCATATTTCAATCTGAGTAAATTTGTCTTATACAAACAATTATAGAAAAATAAATGAAAATGTGGATTGCTTTACTTTATATTTTTCCTTGGCACTTAGTTATCTCCTCTTTAGTAAACAATATTAATGAAATATTTAAATATAAAATACAAAATGTATATATTTTATAATGACACTTGTCTATTTTTGTCATAGAATGTAAAGATAGAGGATGTGGACTTGACTAAAAACTAGAAAATCATCCTTCAAATCCTAAAGGAATTGTAGAACATTTACAAACCTGGGTGTGTTTGTTGTAGTGAAAAAGGAATGTACTTGGATTGCATAAAATGTGTCATGATTGATAACCATAGTTGCAAAAAAACATTAGAATTAAAAAAAATATTATGAAAATTATTAATTGGTTCTTAATATTTTACAATTTTCACTATTAGCAATTGCACATTGTCATGCAAAGGGTATGCTGAAAAGGGTATGTTTTAAAGGTATGGTAGAATGGATGAGAT
Organism: Cupressus sempervirens; assembly: GCA_028749045.1. Taxonomy (NCBI): domain Eukaryota; kingdom Viridiplantae; phylum Streptophyta; class Pinopsida; order Cupressales; family Cupressaceae; genus Cupressus; species Cupressus sempervirens. The sequence continues at coordinate 495,621,080 of CM053785.1, forward strand.
GAGATTAATAGATAGAGAGAAAGGTATAAGATAGAGATTAATATCTAAAATTAGAGGATGATTTTTGGCCTTATATAAAGAAAGTGACAGAAAGGGACAAGTTCAAGCATACCTTATTTATTTTATTTTTTCTACTATCCCAAAGATGAATCTCGATGATGTATTTCAACAAAAGAGAGGGATTGTTAGAGTTATTGAAGAATAACTTAAAAAGGTTATATCAAAGCATGGATATGTGATAGTGTAAAATCATTTTGTAGATATAGAACCTGATGTGATGGTAAATAAAGAAATGAATGAAATAAATGTAGCTATAAGAATGAGAGTAGCTACACAATAAAAGGTAGAGGCATAGAAAACTATCTATCAAGACTTGGCATTACTCAGAGATGAATCACAAAGAGAATTATTCATAAGGTTGTCTAATCTAGACATATTTTCTACCTAACAAAGAAGAATATCTTTAAATAGATTAAGAATTCCATAGAAGAGTACAAATTCAAGGTCACTTATGACAACATTATTAGAAACCCTTAAATGCATAATTGGCTTACATTTATATTTAGAATCAAGCATTACCCTACCAAGACTAATTCCTTTTCTTTGAAAAGATTCTTACACATAATAAACTTTAGTAGATAAATTGATTTGTTCCTCCAAGATGCTTTTTCTATGTCTAGAAAAAAAAAATGATAACCCATCTACTCCACTTGTATGCACTTGTCTACTTAGTAATTGGAAAACTATGATGCTTCAATCTGAGAAAACAAAATGAAATTGTCCTTTTCTTCATGGCCTTACCTTAGCAAGCAATTGGAAAACCTTTGATATCAGTTATATAAAATCACTAAAATAGTTGTTAATGAAATTCACTTACAAGAATATTAGATGAGAGAAACTTGACAAAAATTGTGAACTATATACAATTAGAGAGAAACACAAATTTCTTATTTCATTTCAAAAATTGTGCATAGTGTATGCAAGAAATCCTAACCTGTCAAGAGCACACATAAAAAAAGAAACATTACTTGTATATGTGCATATCAAAGATTCAAAACAAATCAAAATACAACTAATGTTAGACTTGAGTTTTATTACAATGTAATTGAAAAACTAGAATCCTCATGCAACCTCAAAGTAGCTCAATAAGGGTGCCCATAAGAGGTCTTGTTGGTGTGCTCAAGAATGATGGACGTGGATGTGCTCTCCCTAAACACAACTATGATGAATCCCAAAGTGATTGAAATGAAAATACAATATGAAATATAAATCTAAACTAGGATGAGTGTAGAATACCTTCAAGTAATGGCTATGAGTAAGCTAACCTCAAAGAAGTCTAAAGATGTGAATATGGAAATGAAGTAAACTAATAATAATAAGCTATCATGAAATATGCAAGTATAAATGTAAGAAATATAACATCTACCAAAGGGTTTTTAATAAGCATACAAATCTCTAAGAAAAATCTAACACTATACTAGCATGATAACAATGCAAATGAAGGAGATAGAAAATGCTTGAGACAAGGGCTCTATTTATAGGCTTGAGATAGGCTTTGAGGAGGTGGCATCTATGTGGCATCCACATAGTTTCCATAAGGGAGACACATGGGCTAAGGAGACAAGCCATGAAAAGGTCAACATAAGCCTTTTTGGTGATAGAGATGGCTCAAGGTTTGTTCACACGTGTGAGAAATGTTGGAGAAAGGAAAGGGGGACAAGTGTGTAAGAGTGTAAGAATTTTCGGATAAAATAATAAAATGGAAGTTTTCATGGATCTTGAGTTGCTAACACATGAAGGAGCAAACATTTAGGAACTAAAATGTGTTTAGAAAGGTGTTTAGGATTAATTAAGTGAGATTAACTAATGGGTAGGCTTAGAAGGATGAGAGTGATGGGTGTAGACTAGGTTTTAGGATGGGATTAGGATTAAATTAAATAGGATTTAACTCAATCATAGGATTAAAGAATTTAATAAAGTGGAGGGAATTAAATAAATTGAGATTTATTTAAAAGGGGATTTATGGAGCACTATGCATTAAATAAATTTAATACATTGGAGGGGATGCATTTAAATTACATTTAAATACATTAGGGAAGTAAAAATATTTAATTAAATAAGTAGAAGAATATGAAAAATATAATTAATTATTTAATAATCAATTATAATGCCAAAGGAAATATTAAATAAATTAATATAGCGTTTGGGATGATTTTAACCATCAACATTTTGCCCCTCTTTGATGTGATATCAGGATAACAGTATATCAAAGAAAAGAAAATATAGGTTGCCCCAGAGAGGATAGGAGTCCTAGGAGTTGTATCATAGTGATGATAGGGGAGGAGGGTGCCCCCTTGTGAAAATAGAGCAAAAAATAAATTTTGTGCAATTTTCATGAAAAGACCTCAGATGATTAGAAAGGGAAGGAAAAAGACATAGATGAACATTTTGCATGACTTGGGGATAAATAGGAATAGACATGGCCAAAGAAAAGTTATGGGCTCAACAAGGGACTTTGGAGGGCCTATATAAGCCTCCCAAGGGCTCATGGAAGAGTCATTTGCACACCCAAAGAGCATAGAACCAAAGCAAAGGATGCATTCGATTAAGAGACTACAACTTGGAGAGCATGTTTAGGAGCACCAAAGAGCAACTGACATGGGACCACCAGTAAGTGACTATCCTTGCTTGTCAAATTTTCAATTATGATTTTGAAATGTGCATTTATTACTGGGAAATAGGGGAAAAAATGGGGTCAAAGAAGAGATGACAGTTTTCCATTCTATCATCTCTGTAGATGAAAAATTAGGGCAAGCATCTTTGTGGAGATGATAGGATATGTCCTCTCATCTTTGAAGATGACAGGGTTCATCCTATCATCTATGCAGATGATGAAAGGGGGAAAGAGTAGGGTGGAGATGGGGTTAGAGATGGTGATCTTCATGTCATTGTCTCTGCAAATGATGACCCCCGTGTCATTTTCTCTGCAAATGACAATATAGTAGTCATCGGTGGGAAAACCAACATTTGCACAACTGCTAGAGATGCCAAATTGATGCCTTTGCAATTTCTTGTCTTCGTGAATCCACATCTACATGGATTGACATCTCTACCAATTTGGATGCATATTTGGGTGAAAAGGATGACTGGGGGGAAATAAAGCATGATGATACATGCTTAGATAAGAAAAAAGAGTAGGAAACAAATGAAAAACTAACTATTGCATGTCTATATTGTAGATGGCAATGGTGATATTTCATTTGTGGGAGCACTATCTAGCAATGATGGTGTTGGGAGAGAAACTGATGAAGACAGAGAGAGACTGATAGAGCATTGGCATACACCAACCTCTAGCTTCCATCTACCTATAGGAGAGGCAACATTTACCCTAATGGATGTATGGTAGATTCTATAGGTGCTGATCCACAGGCAATATCCTGAGTATGTGCTAGAGGCTGCAAATCCCTATCTATAGGAGTGCTTTGGGTAGAAATGATAGAGGCTACCAATTCAATGATCATGGCTAACATGGAGGGAGACATTGGACCATATGTTGCCATGATTTTCTCTATACTTGGCCTCACTCATATAGAGGATGGTACCAAGCCATGCTGGGCATGGATTTATGATCAAATGAACATGAGTTTTCAGCTCTCTTTTATAGGATGGTGTCATGATTTTTTGTTGGGGTCACACCATCTTGGCCCATTTATATTATGATCTTCATATGTGCACTTATAAAACATAGCGGACCATAGGTCTAGGGCTGACTTTGTTGATGCTATAGTCATGTGAGCATATAGGTGATACATGGCCTATTACGAGACAAGAGACATGACAACCTGATGAGCCATATACATGTTAGTAAAGGCCACCAATTCAATACACATATACCAAGTTGGTAGGATTCTAGAGGAGATGTCTAGATGAGATCATTAAGTTTTATTGAACACCATATACAGGTGGTGAGCAGTGGGGAGCCATATTGCCAACAAGGAGAGAGGATGAACTCTATCTATAGTACATTCAGGAAAACTGTAGGTTGATCAACCAAATAGTTCATATAGTCATGAAATATATGCCATCTAGGGTTCAATGACAATCTAGGTGGATGTAGGATTCTATGCCAAACAAGTTCCTATATCTAGTGGTATTTTAGGAGTACGATAGATTATGGGGACATGAGACCACTCTAAGACTAGCTAGGGCTTCATGTTGTGGCATGCAACCAGTGTCATGGGTACATGGATAGGACCAGAGCAATGTAGGCATGACATTAAAATATACATAGTGGTGGGCATCTCATCAACCATTGAGACTAATAGTACTTGTAATGTCTCCACCACTAGAGTAGCGACAAGGCAAGGGAGATGGGCGTCAGGTAGCAAAAAGGCCACTACTAGGGTAGGGACCATAAAAAAGTCCACCAGGACAATGAGTTTGTCAGTGAAGAGTGTCAACACCAACAGGGCCACCATTAGGTCAGGGACTGCATTCCATTCCATAGGTACATGGGCCAGAGGTATAGGTACCATAGGGGCCATCTCAGCAAGGGGATGCAAATACAATGAGGGCTGAATGGGATAGCTTCTAGAATAAGGTTTCCCATTTACAAGAGGAGGTGCAAGCTAAGAGGGCCAGGGTAGAAAGTACATCAGAGGTCCTGGTTGTACTATAAGTGAGGATAGATGTAGGTGAATTCAATGATCTCATGATGCAAGTTGATATAGATGAGGTGATAGAGATAGATACTATGTGCTAGGATGTGGCCTCCCTTCGAGTAGATAGAGAGACTCTTTAGTGTCAGGTGGATGAGTATTATGGGTAGTGAGATATCACCAGGTAGATAGTGTAGGTTGGGGGAATGGTGATAGTGATGCATGAGGCCTTGACTACACATTGACATGAGGCATGTGCCCTATAAGAGGTAGGTCATTACAGGACATTGTATCATGATGTTGTGTTAACAAATTAGTTATAGCTTAAGTTCTAGAAGGCATCCAACTCATGGGCCATAGGGGGTCATCAGAGGTTAGAGCCATAAGTGAGACAAGGTAGGCCTCCACAAGGAGTGGGGACAGGAGTGGCAAGGCTCTCATAGCTAGCCACATGAGTCCTAGAGCATTTATTTTGACACAGTGATGCAGATGTAGTGAGTTCTTGATGATGCATTATGCACGATGTACTACATGATTCTTTTTGTATATGGACTATTCATGGACACTTATTCTTTTGATATATACATGACATGATTCAATGAGCCTAAATGTTTATACATGATGGTATTTTATGGATGTTTATGATGCCTATGTTTATGAGGTTTTTGTGAGTACTATATATGATGCATGATGTGATGATGTTGTTATTGACATTGGTGATGCATGATGTATGTGATGTGATGTACTACTTCCAATGATGCATATATGATGACTAATGTATAGATGGTGTAGGTCCTAGATGATGGCAATGTATGCATTTTTTTATTTCACATGTATGGATTTACTATATGCTTTGTGTTAGATGTATCATGATGTGTATGTCACTAAATGTAATGATTATGATATCTAATGGATTAATGTAATAAACAAATAATGTGACCTAATGATAAATAATGAATGAGATACATAATAAAGGTGTAATGAATGTAATAGAGGAAAAATGAATGTATCCTAAATGAAAATGTTAGCAACATACTAATCATGAATGCAAAGTGAAATGATGCAAAATTAAAGTGTAAAGGTGAAACATGGAAATACAATATGAATGAAACCTAATGGATGGAATTGCATCAAACTTGGTAACTCATAGGAATCAAGTAGCCTAGCATAGGAGGAGTGATAAAAAAAACCCTTCTCTCAAGCAAAGTGCAATGAAATCCTAGCTACATGATACTGAGGGATTCAATTGTGTTTATATGGGAGAGCACACCCTAGTTTGATTTTGCAAAAGGAGTTATGCACCCAATGCTATAGAAGCATACATGACAAGATTCCTTTGCATGGAATGGACTCTAAAAAATAGAGACTTTAGGACAATATATGTAGTTTTCATAGTCATGATGGAACAAATGTCATATATGCACTGGAGAGGTCTAGGCACACCCAAATTCTTTTTAGGGATCTTGGAGGAAAGTGTACTAACTCATTTCCCCTAGTGAGCAATGCATAACCATAACTTGGAACTAACATAGATGCACTAAAGAATCATGAAAATAGATCATACCACAAATGACATGTGTAGTCACTCAGAACCATTTAGGTGATACCAAGATATGGAAGATTGAGGCACATCGTAAAAGGCTACTACTAACACACATAGATGAAATCAACCAAAAGAGACCTCATGACTAAGTAGTCATTTAGCCCATAGTTCCTACTAGGAACACTAGTCCAAGGGTGAAATTTGTAGTGCCATGTGTAGGAAGGATTTATCCTATGAAAGTTTATTTGTCTAAGTTGTCGTCTCAAGTGTTCATTGGAAATGGCTATGAAAAGCACAATTTTCTCAATCATTAAGTCTCAAATGGTTATTTTTGTAGGTCCCATTGTAGTAATTTTTGTGGTAAAAATCTTAGTGTATTGGGAGTAGGACAAACATTTGATAGGAAAGTGCCTCACAGACTAGAGGTCTTTTGAAAGATGATAGTGAATGGATGCCTCGTAGAGAAGAGGTCTTTTACTGTATGCATAGGACTTCTGCACAAAGATGGGATGAAAAGGGGGAAATTTGATGAAGTGAGATGAACCTTATAGATAATGGACCAAAAAACTTCTTTTTAGGAACTTTTTTCTCTTTTTTGTCTTTTCTTTAGAAACATTTTACAAATATTTTTTGAGTTTTTGGATTTTTGTGGAACTTTAACAACATTTTATAGGAACTATGGAACTCAAGCATAGAATTTCTTAAGATTTTGGATATTTACAAGCTTCGGGAGTGGATCTCCCTCTGAAGTGGTAATCTAATATTCCCTAGAACCATATTTGGCTGTAATGATAAATGGACCAAGCCAATTAGCTCCAAATTTTCCTTTCTTTTCATGGCTCTAGAGGTTCCTCATGTTATGCTGTAAAACTAGGTCACCCACCTCAAATTCCTAAGGTTTGACCTTCTTGTGAAATTGGAGTTCAAGGAAATTTTGATACACATAGATGTGGTTTAAGGCATTGTGGCATCTCTCATTGAGGAGTTGCAACTCTTGGAAGTGAGAAACTTGGTATTCTTCTTTAGACATCAGATTCTTGAGAGAGATTTTGAGGGAAGGAAGCTCAATCTTGATGGGTAATACAACCTCATAACCATAGAAAAGGGAAAATGGAGTGGCTCCTATGGGGTTATGGATGGAGGTGTGATAGGCCCAAAGGGTGGGAGATATTTGAAGGTACCAGTCACGGCCAGCTGCATTGATAGTTTTCTTTAGGATTTTCAAAATAGTTTTATTAATGGATTTAGCTTGGCCATTGCCTTGGGAGAAGTATTTGGTGGAGAAATATTGGGTGATTCTAAATTTCCTACACAATATGGCAACTTCTTAATTTTTTAAAGGAGTTTCATTATCAGTCATGATGTCTTGAGGGATACCGAAACAACAGATAGTGTAGTTCAATATGAACTTCAAAACCTATTTTCTGGTAGTGTAGGTTAAAGGGATAGCCTTGACCCACTTTATGAAGTACTCAATGGTGGTAATAATATACTTGTGGCCATTTGTAGAATTTGGATATTTTTGACCATCAAGATCGAATCCCCAATAGGAAAAGGGTCACGGTGTAATGGTGTGTTGAAGGTCTTGGGTGAGAGCATGTATCATATCTCCATATTGTTAACAAGGAACACATCATTTCACAAAATGATAGGCATCAAATTCTATAGTAGGCCAATATAAACCTATTTAGAGGATCTATTTCACTAATGTAAGGCTATTGGAATGGGCATCAAAAAGTCCTTGGTGAACCTCTTCTAAACTCATTATGGTTTCATTTGAACTGACATTAGAGGAGGGTTTCATGGAAGTGTTTTCATAAAAGTGTGTCACCTAGGATAGTATATTTGGTAGTGCAATGGATGAAGGTTTTTATTTGGTTTTTGGAAAGGGCTATGGGGATTATTTTGTGATTAGGGTAGGCAAAAATTTTGGAGTACCATGGAGACTCAGGACCAACAATTTCACACACTAGCTCTGATTTAGGTTACTCGTAAGCAGGAAGGAAAAAATTCTCAACAAGAAACTCACACTTAGGACTCTATTTAGGCATGGAAATCATGGAGGCTATGGTAGCCATGAAATTTTTTTCTTTTTTATTTTTCTTTAGTATCTACTAAAAGACTATCTCAGTGAAGTGTTGTTTAAGATCTTCTACTATTCGGCAATATGCCAATAACTTTTCATCATTTGTTTGGTATTCATATGTGACTTGCCTAATGACCAATTGAGAGTCTCCAAAGACAAGTAGGCTCTTAATATTACATAAAATAGCTTGATAGAGCCCTATTACTAATCCTTTATAATCAGCTATGTTGTTTTTGCAAGGGAATAAATTTTTATAAGACTTAGGGATAAGGTCTCCTTGCAGTATAACAAACAAAATTTCTGTCCTCGATCCTTTTTGTATGAAAGAACCATCAAAATATAGTTTCCATTGTGTACTAGGGGTAATATTCATAATTATGTCATCTAAAAATTTTCTATGATAGGATGGTCTCCCTGAAGAGGAGCTTCTACAAGTTGGTTAGCAATGACTTGTCCTTTTATGACCTTCAATCTTTATAGACAATGTCAAATTCACTTAAAATCAAGACCCATTTTGCAGCATGACTAGTGAGGGAAGATTTTGATAGAAAATACTTGAGGGGATCTAACTTAGCAATGAGGTGTGTAGTATGATTAAGCATGTAATGGAATAGTTTCTACATGTAAAAGACTATAGCCAAACAAGCTCACTCTATTTTAGTGTTGTTCAACTCATAGCCAACTAATGTTCAACTAAGATAGTAGATAGTTTTCTCATTACCATTTTCATCTAGCTATACTAAAAGAGCACCCAGGGCAATTGAAATGGTAGAAATGTAGAGAATCAATGGTCATCTTACAATTAGAGGGATTAGTACTGGTGGATTAGCCAAGCAGACTTTAACTTGCTCAAATTCTTTTTGAGATAGGAAATCCCATTGAAACTTGACCTCTTTCCAAAGAAAATGTTGGAGTGGATGAACTTTATCTGCTAACTAGGACACAAACCATTTGATGGACTATAACCACCCTTGAAAGCTATGAAGTTGTTTCAATGTAGTAGATGGAGGCATTTCCATGATGGCTTTCACTTTGGTGGGGTCTACCTCAATGCCTCTTATTGACACTATGTAACCTAACAAATTTCCTGATTGGACCCCAAAAAAACACTTTTTGGGATTGAGGAAAACTTTTTATTTCTCCAACCTTTCAAATATGGTGGTAAGAACAACAATGTGGGAATAATGTGTCTTAGATTTTCCTAGGGTGTCATCAATATATTCCATTATTACATGTATAAGATCATGGAAGATTGTGCTCATTGTGCATTGATAGTGGTGTTGACATTATTTAAGCCAAAAGGCATGACTTAATAACAAAAAGTTCCCCATGTGGTAGTAAAAGTCATTTTGTGTTGATCTTCTTCTATAATTTTGATCTGATTGATTGAAGACAAAATTTCATGTTCGAAAGTCAAATCCACTATAATGTCTATTTTGGGGAGTGCAATATCATCCTTAGAACATGCAAGATTTAAATCTCAAAAATATGAATAGATGCAGATGCCCCTAGAGGCTTTACCTACAGGAATAATGTTGGAAACCCATTTAGGATATTCAATAGTTTGGATGAATTTTGCCTCTAACTTTTTGAAATGAGGTCTTGAGTTTGCAATAGCTCCTCAATCTGTACCCATCACTAATTTTCTTGTGGAAATCAAGAATAGCATTCACTCCCTCCCTCCAATTATGGCTAAGGAAATCAGACAAGATTATGTTATGGCCTTAAGACATGTGAAACCTTTAAGATGCAACATCTCCAAATCAGAGCTTCAAGCCTTCGAGGAGTTAATGCTTAATCATAACTTGGTTCTAGCATGAGCCAACAAAGGTGATGCCACTATTATCTTAAATAAATCTAACTACATTACCAAGATGCTTAACCTTCTTTCTGATACTAGCAATTACAAATCTCTGTTGCACAACCTATGCTCCAAAATCTTAAAGAAGGTTAAGACACTAAGAAGAGGTTCTTCTTTCGATGATGCCACCAAAAAGTGTCTCACCCCCTCCAAAGAGGTTACCCTTCGTATCTATGGTGTTCCCAAGATACACAAAGAAAGCATTCCCCTTAGACCTATCATTGACACCATTGGTTCCCCCACTTATAAGTTGGCTTCTTTCCTTGCCAAACACATTTCCCCTCTAGTGGGAAATTTGAGCTCCTTTATCAAAGATTCCTCCCACTTTGTTGATTTTATCAAAGAAGAAACCCTTGAGAGATCTAACCTCTTAGTAAGCTTTGATGTCATGTCTCTATTCACCAGAGTGCCTATAAGGGACTCCATTGAGATTGTCAAGAAAAAAACAACTAAGGAGATCTCTTTTTTAGTTGAATTTTGGCAAAGATCCACCTTCTTCTCCTTTCAAGGTGTATTTTTTGAACAAGTGGATGGCATTGCCATGGGCTCCCCTCTCTCTCCTATTATAGATAAACTTCGAAGAGGTTGCCCTTAACTCATTCCCACTAAAACCAAGGTGGTAGAAATGATATATTGACAATAATAACATGTGTTGGCCTCATGGAATGGAAAAACATGAGGAATTTCACACCCACTTGAATAATGTTGCTCCTTCTATCTCCTTCACCAAGGAGGTCGAGTTGGATAATCAACTCCCTTTCCTTGATGTTTTACTTGTTAGGAAATCTAAAGGTTCTCTTGGGTGAAAGGTCTTCCGCAAAGCTATGCACACCAACCTATACCTCAACTCTTCTTTGCAGCACCATCCAGTTCAAAAATTTGGGGTCCTTAGGACTTTGACTCTGAGGGCTTTTCGCATATGTGATGATGATAACTTAGACCGAGAATTAGAGCACTTATGCAAGGTCTTTATATTGAATGGGTACTCACACAAGCAAGTCTCAAAGGCCCTCAAGAAATCTAAGCTCTTCTTTCACTCCAAAACAATCCCTCGCAAACCCTCATCCTCCCTCCATGCCACCTTGCCCTTCGTTAATGGAATTTCACACAAGATCTCCAAGATTCCCGATAAGAAAGGCTTGAGATGTGCCTTCAAATTGGTCTCTATGTTAAAATGTTGCATTCCTCATCTTAAAGACTCTAAGGATACCCTTCTAGAATCTGGGGTCTACAAGATTGAATGCTCATGTGGCCCTCCATATATCAAAGAAATTGGTAGAGCTTTCAAAACCAGATTCAAAGAGCATGGTGCTGACATTAAACATGATAGAATTCACAAGTTACCCCTAGTAGAACATTCTTCCACTACCAAACACCATGTTTTCCTAGAGAATGCTCAAATCTTATTCATAGAAGAGCATTTTGTCAAATGCAAAATTAAAGAGGCCATAGCTATTAGCAACCAACTCTCAAACCTCAATCGCAATGAAGGGTGGACCCTTAGTCATTCCTGGCATCCTCTTTTATCCTTCACGGGAAATTGTCCCTATCACCCTTAAACCCCCCCACCCCCTTCTCTTACCTCTAGTTTCTGCTCCTTTTCTTGCTTCTTGTCCTAGTTTGCTCATTCAATTTCTTTAGTTCATTTAGAGATGGATGTTCTTCTTGCTCCTTGAGCTTCTGTTTGGTTTGTATTTTCTTTCTCTAGTATCCAATTGTAGTTGCTTTCATTTTTATTTATTTATTTCTTCTTTTCTATGCATAGGTAGATATATATATAATTTGTATATTTATAGTTATATATATGGATAAATTTGACAGGATCTATATATATATATATATCTATATATATATATATGTATATATGTATACATATATATATATACATATACATATTTTTATATATGTAAAAATATGTATATATATACATATATACATGCATATATATGTATATATATATACATATATACATATACATATGTATATATATATATGTATGTATATATATATATGCATATAATTACTAATTGATTATATATATATATATATATATGCACACACATCAATTAGTAATTAGTCCTTTCATTCTTTTTTCTAAGGTTGATTAGTATAGGTGTTATATATTATGACCTTGAACCATATTTACATATATATAACATTGAATTTTGAGTGTATATGAAGCTTTTTGATCTCATTATTTCATTGTTTTTGTTCTTTCTCATTTTATTCGTTAATTTTGTTGATGCTTCTTTAGGTGGTTGCTTATAGAGTTTTAGAGCTTTGGTAGTTGGTTGACATGTTCTTTATTTCTCCTACCTATTCTTTTTATCAAATTTATTTTCTTTCTCTTCTTTTATATTTAAATATATTTTTGCACTTTGGTGATCCTTATCTTTTCTTTAATTAGCTCTCTAGTTCTTTTCTTGTGGTACTATTGGTGGTTCTTTTTCTTTCTTCTTTTTAATTCTTTTTCAAAAAACTTAGTTGTCCTCTAGATTTAGTTTCTTTTTATTTTTTCCTCTCCTCCCTCCTTGTCCTTGATTTTTGTGTCCTTGGTCTTTTCCCTTCCTTTTAACCCCCATTACCCCCACCTCGGTCTGCATTCTTTATTCTTTCTCATCCTTCAACTCTTTGTCCTAATGATGGATCACAGAGTGTGATATGAAACATTGATGCAAAAAATTGCAACACAATCTCTTCCAAAAATTGTTTACTACTATACATGATGGATTGTGGAAAATTGATGTCTTTAATTTTCTACAGTTCTGCTTTGACCAAAAGTGGTACCTTAGGATGTATCTTGCGTAACTTTTTCTTAACAGGTTTAATCTTTGGATCCACTACTAGGTGATACACAACTAATTCTATGTCTAAACTAGGCATATCTTTGTATGTCAATGCAAAATTGATTTTGCCTTTTTGTAAGAATTGAGTCACCACTTTTTGTTCTTTAGGACTCAAGGTAGCAACAATGTAGGTAATTTGTGGATTATCTATTGTGCTCAAGTTAACTAGAATTGTATTTTCATTCAATATAGATGGCTTTTCTCGTGGTAATGATCTGAATGGAAATTCAATCTCTCCCTCTTGTTTTCACTAGAAGATGCATCCTTTATTTTGTCTTTTTCCTCATCCAAGAGTGCTCCAAAAGTGTTTTCACTAGAGCATGTTTCTTCTATTTTTTATTTTTTTATTTTTTCACTTTTGCAACTAAGAGAGTTGAATTGGATACCAAAGTAGGCTTTGTCATTGTATTGGATCTCATGTTCATAATCTTGGAGATTTTTAAGGCTAAAGAGTGCCATCATTACTTCATTAGGGTTGCAAATATCAAGAGCTGGTGGTGTGTCTTGAAGGTCCCCTTCTATCATGTCAGGTTTAGTTTGGGGTAAGTTAGTGAATGAAAGGTTGGATATCATGATGGCACAAACATAGTTATATAGGTCATCTTCAATGTATTAGAAGAAGATTTTGAAGAATTCCTCCTCCTCAGTCTTAGAATTAGGTTTAGTCGTACAATAGTTTTCAGCAAAGAACACCTTGGGTTTAATGGAGCCCAAGCCACATTCTTTAGGATAGCTATTAGCCTCAATGGGTTATCTGATTCCATCTTCTTTAGGTCCAAGGCTGACATTATGATATCCCATGTTTTCAATGATGGGAGGAGCCTTGACATACTTATCTTTAAGGAAATTTCATAGGATCATCTTTTCCATCAAAATATAGCCAATCTAAGATATTAGACTCCATGTGTTCACCACTAAGTGAACCCTAATGTTCAAAGGTTGTTTTATGAACATGCATAGTATCCTTATTTGTAGAAGGTGGCATTTGGGAAGGTTTTCTAAAGGATCAAGGGGAGAGTGGTAGTTGTCCAACATACAAGGAATTTTCAAACTTATACCCTCCCATTTCTTGATCAATAAAAGTAACCTTCTTCATTGTAGTATTGACCTTAATATCTTCAACCTTCTATTTTCCTTTATGTGAACTAGAATTGATACTATATGACTCTAGAATTGTTGTGGAAGGTATTTCCATTATGGTGAGAGATCTAGGTATAACCTTAGCAAACTCACTGACTAGAAAAAAATTCATTGGGGAACCTTCTAATCTCTTACACAAAGTAAAAGGCAAAGGATATCCTAGAATTATGACCTCTCTTCCCTGGTGGGGAAATTTCAAGCATTGATGATATGTAGAAGGCACTGCTTTCAATGTATGTATCGAAGGTTGACTGAGAAATATGTTATATGGTAAGTCCAAACCTAAGACATGACATTCAGTATTGATTATAGTCAGCCCAAACTTTAGTAGTAGCATGATAACTCCTTTTGATTCTCTGTCTCTTTCATCATATTCTTTAATGGTTATCCTTTTATTTATGTCTAAGAAATCTTCTGGGAGCCCCAAGAATTGGATCATCTTCAATGTATAGAGGTCTAAACAAGATCCATTATCTATAAGGACTCATTTTATTTTGTGTCATTATATAAGGACTTCAATGTAGAGAAACAAATTGTTGTGGTGATCAAGACCTTGGAAATCTTTGTTTGTAAAGACAAGGTGTTTTTGCGTGGCAAGACTTCCAATCATGGCAGTGAATTGTGATGCATTAATGTTTTCAAGAACATGAGACACTAAAAGAGCAATTTGAAGGATTTCCTTGTGGATAGGTGAGGTGGTGAGAAGATTAAGAATGTATATTTATGTAGGAGTCTTCCCTAACTAAGAGAGGACATTATAGCAAGAAGCGAGTCTTTGTGAAGTGGATAGTGTAGCAGACTCATGTGGAACTGATGGATTAGTGGGATTGGGAGTGACAACTTGCAAAGTAATTCTTCCCCACCAAGTGGTTGCACCACAATCAGCTGCTTGTAGGACAAGATTATTTACATGAGTTTCCACTTCTTCAATGTGACCACACATGGGATCAAAACCACATATATCATTTGTTTCTAGTTTACCACACAAGGAGTTAAAACCTGATATGTGGTTGGTGGAATAGTCATAATGTAGCACGTTAGATGTGGAATATTGGTTGACATTGTCTATATTGTTGTTTCCATTATTATTATTTTCATTGTTGTGGTTGGGGAATGAATTTTGAAATATCTTCAATTTGGCATTTTTAGAGGGTGGTCCTCTAATCTGAATTTCCCAAACATTGACAAGATTTTGGATAAGACTTTGAGCTTGATACACTTATTAGAGTCATGTCCTTTGATGTGGTGGTACTTGAAATATTCATTTTCCCTTATACCATTTAGATATGGGTTAGTTTCCATCAAAAGGCCGTGTGTTGGGAAAAATCATCAAATGGTGATCCACTAGCTTCTAGAATAGGGCATCTAAGGGTTCACAAAACCTAGTGAACTTTCTATTTCGGTCATAATCATGATTTTAGTTGTTATTTTTGTTACTGTGAGGAAAGAATTATGTTTGATTGTGAGATTTTTGGTTGTTTTGACTCTGATTCTAATTGTCACAGTTTTAATTGTTGTTGTTTTGGTTATGATAGTTGTTGTTGTTGTTATTGTTTCCATCTTGAAGGTTTTGTAAAATTTTAACATCAGTGACACCATCATGGGAAACACCTTTATTTTTTGAAAATTATTTTGGTTTTCTATTTTTGTTCATGTCATTGTTTGAGGATGAAGAGTTAAGATGTTTAATTGAACCCTTGCTAAGAGTTCATTTTCAATGTTCTTACCTTTCTTGAATAATGTGGAAAAGTCTTCAAGACTAGCCATGTTCATTTGGAAAGACATCTCTGGGATTAAATTCTTGATAAATATATCTATGAGGTGGGAATATTAAATTTTTTAGGGCATGCAATTAGCAAGGTTCCACCACCATTATAGAAAGTTAGAAAATATTTCACCAATTCATTGTTTTGTGTTGCACACATCACTCAAGGAACCTTGATGTTCAATATTGTAGGAGTATTGTACTATGAATTTTGTCATTAAGTCATTGAAGGAGGTGATGGAACCTTTGGGTATGTTCATTAGCCACTCAAGTGTGGGGCCTCCAAGGCTTCTTGTGAATTTCTTCTTAAGGTAATCCTCAATATAGATGACTTTTTGACATAAGATAGAAAATTCTTTGAGATGTGTAATGGGACATGTTTCTCCTATGTATTTGTCAAATTTAGGAATCTCAAAGTTTGGCATAAATGGTATCATGTTGATAGATTTGTCAAATGAAAAGGGACAAATTTCCTCAAAAGAGATATCCTTCACCCCTTTATTGTTCATATTGTGGACAAAATTTTGAAGTTCATGCAACTGTTGGGCTAGATCTTGGTTTTGTTGCATCTATGATGGTTGGGAATTAATGTTGAATCCACCTCCAAAATTTTATGGATTCCCAAACATATTATGAGCTGGTGGAGGAGGTGGTGCACCACTTTGGCCAATGTATAGATATGCAGTCATTGGGATTGGAACAAATATTTTCATCATACTTGTTGGCATTTGTAAATAAGAGAAATAAATCAATTGTGTTAGGATTTCCATTTTTTCTATAGGCACTTGCCCAATTTTTAAGCATCCTATAGTTGGACCCATCAAGATTGACTATGGATTACTAGAATGTGTAGTTGTGTTGGGCATAGCAATAAGGATTTTATGAATATGTTCTGCACTTAATTGGAATGTGGTTGGCATTGAAGCACTTGATGTAGGTACAAAACTAGCTCCCACTATAGGTTATTTTCCCTTTCCAGATGTTTGGGCTATGTTTACAGTTGGCAACATGGGAGAACCATCCTTGGTAATTTGTCTAAACAAAGTGCTATCATCAAAACTCATAGGGACACTAACACCATCCTTGACAAGGTTTAGGAAGATCTCAATCTTGTTCACCCTAATAGTTTTTTCCAACATTTCTAAGTTGCACGGGTCTGCAAGAAATGTTTGAACATCACTAGGAATGTTGTTATTGTCTATGGGGTCTTCATCTTGGTATACTTTGTTCTCATAATGTGTGTTACTGCCTATAGTAGCATTTCAAAAAGGATTTTCTAGTTCCTATGTGGGTGTTGAGCTAGGCATATAAAAGTTCATACTAGGGGGAAATGTGTTCCCCAATGAAGTCAATTGAGGAGGAAAAGGATTCTCCATCTCTTGTTGTCTTAGTGATTCCAATAAACATAACATAGGATTAAATGCAAGTTTGCTAGATCGTGTTTGTACCATACAATTGTGACCAAATAAATGGGTGAAAGCTTGCAGAAGTAGGAGATGTGAGAGAGCAAATGAACCTTATATGATAAAAGAGAAAATAACCTAAATGTGAACAAAATACCTTGTTGATTTGGCAAACCAAGTGTGATATAGGATAATAGTATCTTTCTCCTACCAAAGATGGACAAATGATCTTTAGGCAAGATAGAACACTGAATAGATTACTCAATATTTGGAGATGGACTTGTGATCTCGAATGAGTGAGTGCAACTATAATAAATATTTTCTTTTGGATTAAGATCTAGTGTTGTAATATTATAAGTTTTGTAACTAAGATGTTCCTAGGAAAAATGATTAAGGTTCAAATGATCAAGCTGTCTACAAAAAAATTTATAAATGGAAGACAAGAAACTTTAGAAATGGATTGATGTGGAAAATGAGGGTGATGTGGTCACTATGCTAATAATTTAATCCTCTCTCACTAGATAAAAAAATCTTGAGTTTTCTCTAGATAAAATGGAATAATTTTTAAGTTTAGCATTATATAAGATTCTATAATAATGATCTTGTTCAGCTTCTTCCTTCTTGATGTCTTTGATTGCATATCACAATTGTTTATCATAGTGTGCTAGGTTTTTTCTTTCCTTGTAGGAAAATGGTTTGGATAGTTTCACCTTCTTAAGTTTTAATTTTTTAGACATGGAAGGAACAAAATAAACCCCAATTACAAGACCAAACACAAGAATCTCACAAAAAATATTGTGAATAACAAAACCCAATGAATCTCAAATGTTAGACCAAGTACAAGGATTTATAAAAACATCCCTAGGTTAGGAGGAACCACTTACAACCATTTTTCTTACTAAATGTTTAGCTCACCATTTCACTCATTTTTACATCTATTTGATGTTTGGTATTGGTTTGGATGTTTAAACACTCAATTGTTGAACATATCAACAATCCTAATAAGGCTGCAACTAGGATATACAAAGATCAATTAGAGGGTGTCTTCAATATATGCAAGGTACGTGAGGCACAAATCTATAGATGAAAGAAAATAGTACCACAAAACTAGGAGGAGATGGTAACCCAAATCTCCCCCTTCACTTCCCAAAGGTATAAAGTTATTTGGAGCTTAGCCAAGAGTGATAGGATTTTACTTCTAAGAGAGGTGCCTTTTGATTCACCTCTCGACATTTATAGTCTTCCAGAATACTAGAGTTGAGGTCATCCCAAAGGGTAATAAAATCCCCAAGTAGGCCTCATAAAAATAAAAACAAGATCACTTATTTCTTATGCACTCAAGATCACCTGAAGGCACGAGAGGAGAGAATATGTAAGTGGCCTTGGAGTTTAAAAAACACTTGTTATTTTCAAATGAAGCTTTAGATTTTCTATCTACTCTTGAAGACACTTGTATTTAAGCATACATTGTTCTTGCCAACTTGACAGTTTCATCAACATAATACAAGTGAGGATTCATCAACAAAATTAAATCAATCATCATTAACATAAGCAAATTGATGAAAGTAGAAAAAATTCCCTTACGTCATTCAAGATTGAGTGTATTCATTTTAAGCACCAAGTCAAAATGTTTCATAGCAAGCTTCTTTGTCCCTTAAGCATTTAAGATTATATGAGAGTATTTTAAACTCAAATTGAAATATTTCATCACATTCTTCTTTGATCCTTAAGCATTCAAGAGTGTATTTTCTATCTGACCATTCATTCCAATGAAAAGCATGCCAGTTACTTAAGACACTCAAGATTGTATTTTGTTACTCTACACATATGTTCCAATGAAAACTTTGTTCATTCCTTAAGGCATTCAAGAGTGTGTTTGAACAACATTCATTCCAAATGAAATATGTGTAAATTCCCTTAAAACATTCAAGAGTTTGTTTGGATTTTAGAATTAGTTCCAACATACATTCCAAGGACAAGTGATTAATTCATACAAGTTCATTTGTCATCTAAATTATACAAGTGATTAAAATAACTATAAATCTCCCAAGTGATTAAAATCACTAAAAATAATCCAAGGTTTTTCTCTTGCAATAAAAATTAGATTAGCAATTCATGTATGACAAGTAATTAGTGAGTAAGGCATAAAAAACATAACTCAACCTGTAAATAATTAGAGACGACAAAATACAAGCAGAGATGACAAATAATAGAGATGACAAGCTCAAAGATGATAGAACACAAACCAGTATGATATAATTTTCACTTACACCTTATAGTTGCAAATGAAAGAATAGTATTGAAGATGTCAAAACTCAAAGATGCCAGAATATCATAGACAACAAAATACTAAAAATATTGACTATTCGCCACCCATAGTGCAAACAAAAAAACACTAACAAGAGAGATGATAGTTTAATGAAATGACAAGCTTAAGTCCACCCACAATGAAGATGATAGTTTATTGCTAAACTTCAAAGATGATAATTTAAGATTTTACAAATATTAGGCAGCCCACAATGGAGATAATAGACCACGTAAAATAGTGCAGATGATAATCAAAACAATGGAGATGATAGAAGGGATTTGGTTTGTAGTATGAAATGGTTTTAAAAAGTTGTCATGGGTAAAGATGCCAAAAAGCGAAGACACCAATCTATGGAGACAATGAAGCATCTTCGCAAACGACATTGCATCCTAACAAAGATGACAATGCATAGTTTTTATAGCAAAATCTAAGTTTTTCACTAAATTTTGGAAGTGGAAGAGGGACATTGGTCCCACAAGGCATGCCAAAATGTATGCAAAAGATTCTAACCTATTGAGAGCATGCATAAACAAGGAAACATTAGTTGTACATGTGCATATCAAAGATTCAAAATAAATCAAAATACAACTAATGTTAGACTTGGGTTTTAAAATTATGCAACCAAAAAACTAGAATCCTCATACAACCTCAAAGAAACTCAATAAGGGCACCCATAAGAGGCCTTATTGGTGTGCTCAAGAATGAGGGATGTGGATTTTCTCTCTATAAACACAACTATGATGTATCCTAAAGTGATTGAAATTAAAATGCAATATGAAATATGAATCTAAACTAGGACGAGTGTAGAATATGTGAATATGGAAATGAAGTAAATTAATAATAATAAGCTATCATGAAATATGCAAGCATAAATTCAATAAATATAACATCTATCAAAGGGTTATAATAGGTATGCAAATCTCTAAGAAAGCTCTAACACTATACTAGCATGATAGTAATACAAATGAGGGAGATGAAAACTGCTTGAGACAAGGGCTATATTTATAGGCTTGAGAGAAGCCTTAGGGAGGTGGCATCTATGTGGCATCTGCATAGGTGCCACAAGGAAGACACATAGACTAAAAAGACAAGTCATGCATAGGTCAACATAAGCCTTTTTGTTGATAGAGATAGCTCAAGGTTTGCTCACACATGTGTGAGAAACTTTGGAGAAAGGAAATGGGGACAAGTGTGTAAGAGTGTAAGAATTTTTGGATAAAATAATAAAATATAAGCTTTCTTGGATCTTGAGTTGCTCACACGTGTGAGAAAATACTTAGGTACTAAAATGTGTTTAGAAAGGTGTTTAGGATTAATTAAGTGGGATTAACTAATGGGTAGGCTTAGAAGGATGAGAGTGATGGGTGTAGACTAGGTTTTATGATGGGGTTAGGATTAAAGTAAATGGGATTTAACTTAATTACATGATTTAACTATTTATTAAAGTGGAGGGAATTAAATAAATTGAGATTTATTTAAAGGGGGAATTATGCAGCACTATGCATTAAATAAACTTAATAGGTTAGAGGGGATGCATTTAAATTAAATTTAAATACATTAGGAAAGTGAACCTATTTAATTAAATAAGTAGAAGAATATGAAAAATATAATTAATTAATAAATAATCAATTATAATGTCAAGGAAATATTAAATAAATTAATATAGCATTTGGGACAATTTTAAGTGTCTACACATAGATATTAAAGAAGACTTTGGAAAAAAATAATTATTATTGGAATACTCTAGAATAACTGAGAGGGAGGTGGGTGAATCAGTTATCCAAGGTCCAAATGTACAAATAAAAAATTTCAGTACCTCAACTTATACTTATGGATCCATTGATCATTCAATATCTTAAACATATATATATATATATATATATATATATATATATATATATAGTTGTCATATGTCAAAATAACTTTGTAGAAATGTAAACATACAATACCACAAAATCAATCACACATTTTGACACAAGGATTTTATGTGGAAACCCAATTTTTGAAAAGCCACTAGTAACATGCTACCAATATTCACTCTTTTGAAGCGTGCCCTATGAGGAGCCAACCTATTAAAGGTTACAAAGCACACTATTAAATGTGGTCTTGATTAAAGAATTTCAATCACCTTATTAGGAGTGAGCCTTGTTAGAGAACTTTAGAATATTCCATTAGAATATCACCCTATTAAAGTATTTACTAATTTCTATTAGGTCAACCTTAGTCTAAAGGATTTATCCAAAATGATACAATTGTCAGAAACTAACAACAAGACTTGATGTGGTAATAAAACAACTCACTTGCAAATTACAGATCTCACATTCAATCATCCCTTTTTCTTAACATTCATCCTCTTTGTCTCTAATGTCTTGTTCACCCTTCAAGCCTTCATCACCTTAAGCCTTCTTCCTTTGTATGCCAATTGTAGACTCTTCTATTCGTACACCATATGAAGAGCCACCCTAGACTTCTTATCTTTCTCAAGTTCTTGCACATGAAAATAATTTCTTTTGGCATGTTATCTCCTTATATAAAGAATTTTGGTCTTTTTTTCTTAACCACACTCATCCATTTTAGGGTTAGGTCAGATTCATTGAATCTTCCCATCTTTCCATTTTATTCCCTTCTGGACTTCCTGTACAATCCTCTTTGAATTTGTCTCAAAATGGTTTATCTTGAATTTTATGACACGATCTCATCATAGTAATCTTACATATGCTTCACACAATTCAAGAAATCAACTTTGTCAGCTTAGGTTTTTCAAATCTTTGATCTAACTCATTTATTGGCACTTGACAATAACACTCTATTTTTTTGGAAAACACTATATTTTGATACTTGGCCAACACTAGGTTGCTCAACATCCACTAAATCTTTACTGGTGTTTGACACATACTAACTTTCTTTACTCAAAACCAACTAGATTTCTCTTGCTTGGCTCATACTAAACTTACTACTCAGCTTCCACTAATTTTTTGCTCAGCCCACACTAACTTTTCTCAGCTTGCAATGTTCGCTCGATTAGGCTTGGTAGACACATTTCTTTACCTAGCCTCCTTCTAGTCTTATCTCAAGTATCCTTTCATTATAACCTGAAGTAGATAAATAATACAATATATCATCAATATCTTGCTTGGTCTTATTGCTCCTTTTATACACCATATAACTCAACCTTTCTCTAAGTTTTCTTGTTATCATTTCTTTTCAAATCCTCTTCATCAATCATTCAATTGATAGCATTTAGACCAAAGCAAGCAATTGTCTCACCAACAAGTAGTAGGTTTAACATTAGTAACAAAATAATGATTGTTCCATGATAGGTTTCATCAATCTTCTTCACTTCAACAATCTCCCTCTTTGGCATTGATGGCAAACCAATACCAAAAAGAAACTTAATACATTTTATTGAAATCTCTCCCTCTTCCAGTATGTGTGCCTTTCTAGATTTTTCCATTATCTGGTCTTGTCCCTTTTTGACAATCTTTCTCTTTCCTTCTCTGATCTCTTTGATATCTCCATCTCCCTCTTTCTAATTTCACCTTGTATATTTCCCTCATTCTGATATTTTCTAATCTCTCCCTCTTTAACAAAAATGCCAGAGACTTGTCATCTATAAATGCAGATATAATCAATTTAGGTTCTTCCTTTGTCACTTTGCATGTGACTATAAATCTTCTAGTTCAACTCCTTCTTTACTTTAGGTAGGTCCTAAAGAAAGGTCCACTACATCAAGTTATAATAAGATATTTCATTCAACTCAGTTGATGCAGGGCATTACTCTTACTTCTTATGTATCTTTGGATAGGGGCATCACCCCTAGCTTACCTCTAAGATATTCATGTGCATCCTTAGGTAAAGATTTGTGAATATGTCAGCTAACTATTCTTTTGTATTTACATATTCCATTCTCACTTCTTTTTCTTGAACCAAATCTCTCAAGTAATGATACTTGATTGTAATGTTCTTTGTCTTTGCATGCATCACAAGATTTTTAGATATGTTTATAGCACTTGTAATGTCACAGTAAAGTACCATTGGTTCATTGTTTCTTCCTTCATTCCTTGAGTAACTATTTAATCCATACCACATTTGTACAATTCACCGCAATAGCCATATATTCAACTTTAGCAATAAATTGTGAAATACAATTTTGTTTCTTGCTAGTCCAAGAGACTAATCTTTTTCCTAAGAAAAATGCTCCACCACTTGTACTCTTTCTTTCATCAATTTTTCCAACCCAATCAACATTTGTATAGGTTCTTAATTCAAACTTGTCATTTTTCTTGTAGTATAAACCATAGTCTTCTATCCCTTTCAAGTATCTCATAATTCTTTTAACAACCATTAAATTATTCTCTTTAGGATTTGCTGAAAATCTTGCAAAAATCCCAATAACTAGTGCAATATCAAGACTTTTATGAACTACATATTGCAATTTTTCAATCATAGACCTATATAATCTTTGATTTACTTCAATAGAATCATCAATTTTGGATAGTTTGTGTCCTGTCACCCTAGGAGTGCTACCTAGTTTTGAACCCTCCATACCAATTTTTTTTAAAGATTTCCTTTACATACTTGGACTGAGTGATGTAAATACCATCTTTCATCTGATATAGTTGTAATAAAACAAAGAACTTTATTTCTCCAAACATAGACATCTCAAATGCTTTCATCATTTCATTTGCAAATTTATTACACAATGCATTTTGTCCTCCAAATATGATATCATCAACAAATATTTTAGCTAGTAAAATTCCTTTACCTCCTTCTATCTTTAAGTATAGTTTGTTGTTTTCATTAGTCTTCTTAAAACTAATCTTCACAAGATAGTGATGAAGTATTTCATACCATGCTCTAGGATCTTGCTTTAAACCATATAAAGCCTTGTGTAATCTATAGACCATGTTCTTGTTGTTTGGATCAACAAATCCTTCAGGTTGTTTTATGAAAACCTCTTCCTCCAATATACCATTCAAAAATGTTGACTTAACATCCATTTGATAAACTTCAAAACCTTTGTAAGTAGAGTAAGCAAACAAAGTTCTTACTCCTTCCAATCTTGCAATTGGGGAAAATGTCTCTCCATGGTTAATTACCTCTTCTTAAGCATATCCTTTGCAAACTAACCTTTCCTTATTCCTTGTGAATTCACCATTCTCATCTGGCTTATTTTTGTATACCTACTTAGTTTTAATAACATTCTTATTCTTAGGTCTGGGTACCAGTGTCTTGGTTTTATTCTTTTCAATCTACTCAATATCTTCTTTCATGGCTTGATTTCAGTCTTCATTCTCTAATGCATCCTTCACTAACTTAGGCTCATGCATGCTCAACAAACATGTGTCATTTCTCAACCTATTCCTTGTCATTGGTCTATCTTCTTTATCTCCATTTTAAAAAAAAATAGGGTGATGTCTTCTGACATACTTTGAAAGCCTTGGTTCTATTCTCCTCTCTTCAATTTTAGATTTATTGTGCACTTCTCTATCAGGTAACTCAACATTCCTTTCATGTAAATTGATCTTAGTATCAAAATGTACCTTGGCTTCTGACTATAACTTGACTCCTAAATGTAACTCGACATCCCTTGCATGTGACTCAATAGTCACTGATTCTTGTTGATTAGCAATTGGCTTTGTAGAATTATTAGCCTCATCAGACATGCCTTCATATAAGTATATAAAGGTTCTATAATTTTTAAATTCCTTTTTAGTTCATCTTCATCTACTTCTATATATTCATCAAACTTTACATTTGCACTTTCCACAACTATGTTAGTGTTATTATTTACACACTTATAAGATTTACTTCTTATTTACACACTTATAAGATTTACTTCTTGTGGAATAGCCTAGGAATATTCCTTCTTCACTTTTTGCATCGAGTTTACCATTTATATTATCCTTAAGAATGTAACACTTGCTTCCAAATAACTTAAAATATTTGACATTAGGTGAGTATCCATATCATAATTTAAAAGGTGTGAAATTTGTACTTTTCTTAACTTGTACTTGGTTCCAGGTATAAACAATTGTACTGACAGCTTCTCTCCAATATTTCAAAGCAACATTCTTCTCCATCATCAGTGTTCTAGCACAATCCATTATAGATTTGTTCCTCCTTTCAACAATCTCATTTTGTGGAGGGGTCCTAGGTGCAGAAGTTTGTCTCTTGATTCCTCTGTCATTGCAAAAGCTTTTAAACTCATTTGATGTAAACTCTTCACCTTTGTCAAATCTCAGACGTTTCAAGCTTTTTCCTATTTCCTTTTTAACTCTTGCCAAATACCACTTTAACATTTGAAATGCATTTGTCAAAACCATTACTGTCATTATTCTAGAGTAATCATCAACAAATAGGATAATGTACTTGTCATCTTTGTAGCTTTGCACATCAATTGGTCCACATAAATTAGTATGAATTAATTCTAAAATTTCTTTTGAAGTATGAGTCTTACTTTTAAAACTAGACTTTTTCATCTTGCCTAACTGACATTGTTTGCAAATCATATTATTAGGTTTCTTTAGTTTTGGAAAACCTCTGGCTCTTTTCATCTTACTGATATTGACCAAATTGTCAAAATTTACATGACATAACCTTTTGTACCATACCCACACATCATCAAATTATACAACAAGACAAGTAGCATCATTCATATCAAGATAAAATAGATTACCTCTAGTTTGATCTCTACTTCCAATTAGTTTTCCATCAGTATCATAGATCTTACCCTTCCTGTTATCAAATTGATGAAGGGCCACACCACCTTACCAACTCACAACCAATATCACAACAATATGGAGACAAAGAGAAGATAAAATTCTTCACAAAGCATGTTTTTATTATACTTGAAAATTCTTACAATATTCTCCAAATGAGAGAACTCCAAACACTTACAATATAAGAGAGCTTCCACACTAAGAGCTTCACTACAAGAGCTTATCCTCTAAGAGCTTATACTTGAAGAGCTTGCACTTGAAGAGTTTACACTCAAAGAGCTTGATTACAAATGCACACATTCCTTGCTTAAATAGGCACTTACCACCCAAGATATTACAAACACAACCAATATGGGATAAAAGGTAAATACAACTACCTTAAAATAAATGTTAAATTCCCACCCAAATACAACTAAGCACCACCATGTGGACCAAATAGAAAATTACATTTCCTTTGTGGATCATGACAAATATTAAATGCATGATTTAAGGAACTTTCCACAAACTTCTAAGATGCTATCTACACACTTCGATAAATGGAATGACAACTATTTCTCTATTTATGCCACCTATGCACCTTGAAAATAGAAATTCATCTTGCATCACAAATTCAACTTTATAACTTGAACTATTCAATTGTGACACACTTAATAGATTATAGTTAAATCCTCCACATAGTAAGCGTTATTAGACATGATCTTATTTGTGAATCTTATTGATCCTTTTCCTTTAGTTAGATAGGGTGCATCATTACAAAATCTAACACTATTTCCATTGTAATACTCAAGGGTAATGAACTTACTTTTGTCTCCATTCATGTGATGTAAAAATCCACTGTCAATGATCCATCTGTCACTTTTGTTCACATAAGATATTAATGTAGTTTCCTCATCTCTATTTGAATCATCTTTCATAGAAACATATAAAAATTCATCATCATGATCCTCATATTCATCATTGGATTCTTCTTTAGCAATATAACAAGCCTTCTTTCCCTTGTCCTCATAGCCTTTGTTACTATAATCTTTTCTACCTCTAAATTTGTCTTCATTTTTGCTCTTTTCAGGACATCTTGTTGTAATATGATCAACCTCATTATAGTTAAAAGATATGATGGCTAACTTATATTTGTATTTTCCTTTGCCTCTATGAAATTTCCTAGCCAATAATGCTTCCAGTTCTTCTAGCTCTTCATCATCTATATCACTACCACTAGTAGTAGGTTTGACCTTTTTCTTTTTCTTATCTTTAGGTTCTTTTAGTGTCAGCTTAGCTTTGAAAGCATATTCAATATTCTTAGATTTGAAATTATCAAAACTCTAAATTTCAAAAGCAATGAGTCTACCAACCAGTACTTCAAGGGTTAGAACACTACTAGGAGTACACCTTACTTATTATATAGTAGAGACTCTAATAGAATAGATAGGCAAAAGGGTTCTCAATACTATGCTAATCATAGTCTCATCTTCAATCTATCCATCAGATCCTCAAATTGCATTAACAATATTTTTTATTCTTCCATAGTACTAGACTATAGTCTTCCTTCTTGTATTTTCATATCATCAAATTTTCCTCTGAGACTTTCAGGTTTGACTCTCAACACATTGTTATCTCCTCCATAGATCTTTTGTAGGGCATCCCACATATTCTTAGTAGAATCACATTCTTTGATGTCATCAAACTTTGAATAGCTTAGGGCAAAAGAAATCTCCAACATTGCCTGATTGTGTTTCTTCTTTTGTTTCAATTGTTGAGTAGTTGGGGCTCCAGTTGGATCAACATGCTTAGTTTGATAGTTGACTATGCATAATCTCCAAGACCTCCTAGATATAGCTTCATCACAAAATTTCATGCAATAAAGTTTTCCTTATTCAATTTGGGCACCTCCTTTATATACATCTTGATCTTTAAGTACCTTCAAACTTCCTCTCAAGCACTTGGAGCTCTGATACCAATTGTTGGAATACTTTATAATAACTAAGAGGGGGGGTGAATTACTTATCTAAGGTCTAAATGTACAAATAAAACTTTGTAGTACCTCAACTTATACTTATGCATCCATTGATCATTCAATATCTTAAACATACGCATATTGTTATCCTATGTCAAAATAACTTTACAAAAATGTAAGCATGTAATACCACAAAATCAATCACACATTTTGACACGAGGATTTTACATGGAAACCCAATTTGGGAAAAACCACTAGTAACATGCTACAAATTTTCACTCTTCTAAAGTGAGTGCTACGAGGAGCCAACCTTGTTAAAGGTTACAAAGGACACTATTAAATGTGACCTTGATTAAAGGATTTCAATCACCATATTAGTAGTGAGCCTTGCTAGAGGACTTTAGAACATTCCATTAGAATGTCACCCTAGTAAAGGATTTAGAAATGACTATTAGGTCACCCTTAGTCCAAAGGATTTATCCAGATTGATACAATTATTAGAAAGTAACAACAGGACTTGATCTGATAATAAAAAAATTCACTTACAGATTACAGATCTCACATTTAGTCCTTTTTTTTGCTTAACATTCATTCTCTTCATCTCTAATATCCTGTTCACCCTTCAAGCCTTCATCACCTTAAGCCTTCTTGCTTTTTATGCCAACTGTAGACTCTTCTATTCGACCACAATATGAAGCAACACCCTAGACTTCTTGTCTTTCTTAGGTTCTCTCACATGACAACAATTACTTCTGGCTTTCTATCTCCTTATATAGAGAATTTAGGTCTTTTTCCACTTAACCACAATCATCTAGGGTTAGGTCAGATTTATCAAATCTTCCCATCTTTCCATTTTATTCCCTTCTAGAAAATTTCTCTGTAATCATCTTTGAATTCACCTCAAAACAATTTTTCTTGAATTTTGTGCCACCATCTCATCATAGTAATCTTCCACATGCTTCACACAATTCAATAAATCAACTTTTTTGGCTCAAATTCATCAAATCTTTGATCTAAGTCATTTACTGGCACTTAGAAATAACACTTTGTTTGCTTGGCAAACACTGTCTTCTAATGCTCGACCAACACTAGGTTGCTCGACATCCACTAAGTCTTCACTGATGCTTGGCACATACTAACTTTCTTCACTTGATACCAACTAGATTCTCTTATTTGACTCATACTAAACTTATTGCTTGACTTCCACTAATTTTCTACTTGACCTGCACTAACTTTTCTTGGCTTGCACTATTTGCTTGGTCAGGCTTAGCAAACATCTTTATTTACTTAGCCTTCTTCTAGTCTTTTCTCAAGTATCCTTTCATTATAAACTTAAGTAGATAAACAATATATATTATATCATCAATGTCTTGCTTGGTCTTAGTGCTCCTTTTATACACCATACAACTAAACCTTTCTCTAGGTTCTCTTATTATCCTTTCTTTTCAAATCCTCTTCATCAATCAAGCAAATGATAGCATTCAAACCAAAGTAAGCAATTGTCTCACCAACAATTAGTAGGTTTGACATTAGTGACAAAAAATGATTGTTCCATGATAGGTTTCATCAACTTCTTCACTTCAACAATTATAACTTTGTTGGAGATGGTTAATATATAAAAGAAATAGATGCCTCAAAAATAGTCTAGGCTTATTAATATAATTTATCTTCATACAACTAATGGTTTAATTGCTAAAAAGAAATAATTCAAAGAAAAACTTAGAACAAATGAGAACTTTGCTTACTTTAACACTAAAAGAAAAAATTGTTTACTCTCTCTTTGCCTTGTGTTTTTCTATGTAAGTTTAGAAATGTGCCAAATAAAGACAAATGCACATTTTTTGCTAATTTCAAAGGCATCAATGACAAGCACATTGTTTGAGTACTATATCAAACTAGCACACCATTATTGCCAAAAAAACAAAAAAAATAAATGAATTTCATTGCAGTCTTTAACTTTTGAATATTTCTCCACTAATCTCATAATTGGATCAATCACTGGCATATATAGTAAAAATACAAGCTCAAAATAATAATGATTATGGCTTGTGGAAAATCATTTCAAGCTTTGTGTATTCAATGTTGATATATATTCTTAAAGCCCAAAATCTATAGGAACATCATCCCACTAGTTCTTGGATTCACAACAATAGTAAAAATAAAATAAATTACAATTAATTATTTAACCCCTAATATACATTGCCAAGAATTATAGATTACATATCCAAAAGGAAAACATACAATCCAAGCAATGCACAAATACAAAGTGTATGAAAAGAAAAGAAAAAATTGAGCAGAAAAATAGAGGAAATATCATAGAAGAAATTTTGTGTCTTCTGCTTTGCATGTAGGAAATGAGAGGTTATGTATAAGTAAGACATTATAGAGATGAATTTAGAAAACAAGTATTTTTTGAGGTTGGCCAAGCCACCACCTTGAAAATTTGTTGAAAACATTTACACTTCACTAAAAACATTTCAATACAAAATCATTGATGTGCAGACAACTTACAATTCTCTTTAAACTAAATCCCATTGGTTGATCCAAATCAAAGTTGCTGCTTTCTGGGCACAATTTCCTTTCATTTTGATCATCCATGGATTGGACCACCGATTTTTTTCCTTTGTTTGTAGCCACTAAGCTGGACACCCTTAAACCCTAATAAGCCCTTCAATCTTTGTGATTTCATAATTCAATTTCTTATTTTTGTAATCTTTATCACACCATAAAGTATACAATATGGGTCATCATCAGAATATATTATTTTTTATTTTTTATTCAATAAATAAAATGAGTAAAAAAATTAGTTGATATATTTTCTTATTTTCCTAATTTTAAATATATGAAACATGAATTCAAATTGTATTGTGTTTCTTCAAACTAATTTGTAAAATAAAGACAACTATGTTGCCAGTTATTTATTATAAAGATATTTGTCAAGAAATTAAGGTTCTGTTTGGTTCCTGGAAGATGACCTGAATTAGCTTTTTCAAAATTTGGATTTGAAATTTTTTGCATTTGTTTCAAAATTGACAAAATCGAATTAGCATACTAGACTTCCAATTTTGCCTCAAAAACACTTTTTCAAACTTTCTACTAGCAAGTAGGATTTGAAAATCAAAACCTGGTTATGTTTTTTGAGGAGTGTAAAAACAATAGATTGGACTACTTTTTGAAATTTTCCTTCAATTCCAAGCTTACGCATAAAAATGAGTGTTCACACATATCTTCTAAGTAAAACAAACAGTTTAAGTAAAATCTCAAAAATTGGAATGAAGATTTGCAAAACCTTGATTTAGCTAACCCAAGGTATGTAGAAATCCTAGTTTTTTAAATTCCACAAACCAAATAAACCCTATGAGAATATTTAATGAATCAAATATATATATATATATATATATATATATATATATATATATATATATATATATATATATATATATATAAAGGCAAGTGAAACTATTTATCTTTTTAAAGGATAATTAATTATAATAGTATTTTTTATTATATTTCTATTTGGTTTTTCATACCTTAAAAGTTGAAAGTATCTATATTATGGTAATAATATCTATATTTAAGTTAGAACTTCAAGAAATTAGGAATTTCTATTCAAACACATAATTTTCTTTTTAAAAATAACTTTTTCTATGGATGTATTAAATAAAACTGAAAAAGATAAAAGTTTCTATTTGTAAAATATGGCTTTATAAATGAATGAAATCATAGATAAATGTGATTTTAAAATTTAAGAAAAAAATTATATACATCAACTTTTGATTCAACTAATTTATTTAATTAAAAATAATAATAAACTAGCAGTTGCGTGATTTTGTGCATGCAATACTAAGTCCATAGAAGATTATGTACAAAATAGATTAATAATATTATACACAAAAAATCTAAAAACTAAAATTACTATAAATTATATCTAATAAGAAATATATAATTAAAATTAACTAAAACAATTATATATTTTATTATAAATACTAAAAAATTCTACTAAAAGATTAAAATACATGAAATAAGAACTAAGAAAGAAGAGAAAAGGAGATGAAATAGTAATCTAGATAAAAGATCTACAATAAAAAGTAATAAAATTAATATAAATTTACCCAATAAAAATAATAAAATTAATAAAATTTATCTCATAAAAATTTATTTTTCAAATTAATTAAAATATTTATTTCTTAATCAATTATTTTGAAATTTTACTAAAATCTAAAATAAAATAACAGGAAAATATAAGAATATACATAAAATCAAAAATAACAAGAGAGTACTTATTTGTAGATTGTTTAATCAAAATTTTAGATCAATGATATTATATTTCTTTAAAGTATAAAAATTTAATATTATGATACTAATGGAATGGTTAGGTGCACATAGTAATTGTCTTTAACCAATAGGATCTCATAATTAATCTATCTTGATTTTTTTAACATAGTTTGTTATTTTGATATTATTTTTAATTTAGAAAAAAATTATTTATCCAAACTTTAATTGGCTCCTACCAATAAAAGCAATTAAGAAAATGAATTTCAAAGTCCAAAATTAGAAATAAATTATCTGGATACATTGTGTGCTTTTTCATTAAATGTGACATTGGCATTTTTTGTTATCAATTTCTTTGTTCACCCCTTATAATTATTTTTTGTTGAGACCTATCTTAAACATTTATCTCCTGGTATTTTACGGTAGTTTTAGAAATAATGGTTCCAGAAGTTTCTGACCAAATATTTCTAAATTTTAAGTGTTTAATTGCACAACTCAAGCAATTTAGTGGCTATGAATGGAAACCCATAGGTATTTTCCCCTCTTTATAGTGACAGAGTTTTAATAATGTTAGAGTTTTAAAAATTGTGTAGCCTTGAACACATATATAGATACATAAATTCTTCTTCTTCCATAACACAATTTATTGTTTTGTTAGGTAATTTGATATTGTTTAAAATTTATCCTCTCCACCAGATTCATGCATACAATTATAATTTTTTTTACCCCAATTTCAATTTTCCTTTGTATTGAAAAGAAAATGACTCAAACAGTTGAAAATTTATTTCATGTGAGCAATGTTTCTGGATTAGATTGTGTGAGTTTTTTTAGCATCAACGTTTCAGATCATACTACATGATCCATCATCAGGATGAGAGAGCATCAGAATATGAAATGTGATATTCTAATGCTCTCTCATCGTGATGATGGATCATGTAGTATGATCCGAAACGTTGATGCTAAAAAAACTCACACAATCTAATCCAGAAACATTGCTCACATTATTAATGGATTGTGGAAATCTGATTATGTTAATTTATTTCATGTCTACCCAGTTGTATATTTTCTCAAATTGGGTCAAAGGCCCCAATTTCTTTGGTATATATGCAAGAAAATATAAGTCTTAATTTATTATGGCATATACCGAAGATAATATAAGCCCCAATTTCTTATGGCATATACACAAGAAAATATAAGGTTCAAATTGGTTAAAATACATAGTGAACATTTTTTAATTGAGGTGTTGAGTTGTGTGTTTTCCAAGTAGTAGAGACTCATAAAATTGTGGATTTCCTTCCAATAATCCAATAAATAAAATCATTGCACACAAATTTTTTTTGTCAAAATTTCCAAATGACATGTGTAATTCATCATCTACCTAAGAGGCCTTAATAACAGTGACTTCATATAATATTTAGTCTTGCTTCCTTACTATGTATGTCATTGGAACATGTCCTGCTTCTTTGTCTGCAAGCTTGTAACAACCATCAATTATTATGTCAATTTTTTTTGTCTTAAACATGTGTTGCTTCACAATTATTTCCAATCATAAAAATTAGAATGAATCACACTATGTAATCCATCATCAGGATGAAAGAGCAAAAGATATAAAACAATATGATTTGATGGTTTTACATCTCTTGCTCTCTCATCTTGATGATGGATCATGTAGTGTGATTCAAAATGTTGATGGTAAGAATCTCAACACAATCTAATCCAGAAGCTAAGCACCATAACTACAATGGATTGTGAAAATTTGATCTCCTTAAAGGAGAATGAAATTTCAATAGTAACACATTATTCCTATCATTTCCATACTATCCACAATGGCATTCATGTACAGTTTTCATCCAATACAAACTTGAAAAACAACTAAATTTAAATTGTAACATATATTGATTATTTTTAATAATATAACATCACCTGGAGTCATAAAGAAAGAACATCTATAAAGAATATGTGATAAATTAATAATTGAAAAAACAACAAAATATATCAAAATAGAAATTATATTTTAATTTCAATATTTTTAAAACCATAAGTTTTTCACTAGAAAGTTTATTTTAATAGATATAATTAAAAGTGATAGCTTCTATAATGAAATGTAAATTTTTAGTTTCAAAGAGAAGAAATTTTCCTAGTGTAATTATAAAGTGAGAGAAAGATAACACAATTTTATGCATATTATGATTTTTGTTTTATTGAATGTAAGATAAAATTTGTAATGCCCCACCCGAACATCCTTGGAATAAGGATTCAATTCAAGCCAAGATTTTTTTTTTACAAGTATGGATGCACATGATAACATCATACAGGGATCACAAAGATCACAATGGAAGACTTCGCCAATGAATCTCCAAACACCACAACCAAATAGAATGACAAACTACGGAAGACACGCAACTAAATTTGAATTAAAACATTTCAAATTCAAAATGCATCACCAAAGGATTGAAGAGCACCAAAGAGAGTAGCCAAAACACTTCCCAAAAAGTTTGGGTCAAATTGAAAAGTGCTTGTTGTCTACCCAGATAGGTTTTTGCAAATACTAAGTGATACTTTAAATTAGCACTGGGCGATACTTTCTAGTATCATACGACCTTTCTCAAGAAGGGGTGCGACACTTTTAGGGTTTGGGCAACACTTCTCACAAGGGTGTGTGATACTTTACAAGTATTGTGTGAAACTTCATTAATGGGGTGCAATACTTAAGAGTATCGCACGACATATCTCTATTGGGTGTGCAACACTTTATTGTATCACCCCATGCTAACGCATGGTCACCCAAGAACATAAGAAAAAACTCTTAAAGACAAACTAAAAGATAAATAGAGTTCAAAATCTCCACACTGGGGAGTACTGTATCCACAATTTGAGGCATAAACACTCAGACACAATACTAAAAGACAAAAGCTACATCTAACCATCTAATCAAGCAGTGAAGGGAAAGTACAGAAGGAGCATCATAGTGTACTAAAACAACATTGCAATAAAAAGAAATAACATCACAATGAATAGTACAACCAAACTAAGTACATGGTTGCTCCCAACCGTCAATAGCATCATAAGGCCATTGTGGGTCGTAGCCATCTCCCATGCATAACATCCCAAATTATCGACCAGATCGTCAGTGCTATCTTATAAGGATGTCACTGCTAAAACGTGCTACAACATAAAAATAAGGAAATCTAACATGCTAGAAGTAAAGCATATAATAATCCAATAAATCAACCACATCATATATCATATGCTAAACATCATACGAATAGGAAATCTAACATGCTAACCAATAAGCAATAGATACGCCAATGAAGAAATTCACATCATCTAATCATATGCTAAACATTATAATATAGGAATACATCAAATAAACTAGCATCATCTAAACATGATATTCAAGAATTCTAATGAAAGAATAAATCACAAGAAAGTATACTGTGGAACCCAAAGTACCAAGTGAAAACATCCAACAATGGCCACACTAGGACAAAAGACCATCTTTGTACATCGGTCCCCAACAGTGGTATGGGTAGCTATGCCTCCCAACCATCTGGAACCTCTAGGTGCACTCCCATCATGCTAATGGAGATAATGATCTAACCACAAACATACACAAAGTAAACATCCATGGCTAACACATATGACAGATAGTATGATGACTGAAACCAAGAACATAAACAATGCATAAACTACAAGTCTTGGTCAGACACTCAATGGGATACTAAATAGGGGCTGACATTATGGAGAGTTGCTTGGCATCGATAAGCCCAAGCTTAGATCTATCAGAACTCAACTTCCCAGTGGAAGGCTCACACATTGAAGCATTGTTTTATTATCTTAAACTTTATTACCATTTACACATTGTATTTAGTTATCACTTACTTAAAACTTCCTCTGCCAACCCTATTGGCATCATGACACTAGGCTACGAGATAGAAGCCCCCTCTATATGCTAGCCTACCCTACCCATGCTTATCCAATGATGAGTTCCCATAGGCATGCAAATTACCAACCCAACCCCAATGATCATAACTTTTGGCAAGTCCATAGAAGATTAGGCCTCGCAAGTCACCCAAAAAAATATGCACACGTACTCATGTGTGGCACACCACCATCACAAAGATCATAACACAAGGACTGGATGAGAACACAAGAAAAATTTCACTCAACAAAAACAACTCAGGAGAACAGATTCTACATGAGTCCCCAAGAACAATAAGACCATACTTCATGAAATTGCTCAATTAGCCTCAATTTGAGAGTATAGATTCTACATGAATCCTAATGATGCAACAAGATCAAACATCATGAACTCACTCAACTAGGCTCAATCCATGAGTATGGATTCTACACGAATCCTAGTGTCCATGAAACCAAAACAAATGTCCAAAAGAAACCATAACACAAGGTAAAAATAACTCAACTGAACACAAAGTCAGGAGTACAGATGCAACATGCATCCCAATGCAAACATAAAAGTGCAACAATGGTCCGACTGACATCCTATGAATAATCCAAGTCCATGACCAACATCATACCAAGAAAACCTAAGAAAACTGGGTGACATGCAAACTGAGGCAAAAACCTCAAAACTCAAAAACTTTGAAATTAAAACTCATTTGGTCATAGAGCACAAAAGCCACAAATATCAAATTAAATTTGGGTTTGGAGTCTGTATGCAAAAATGACCAGCATAACAGTGCAAAACCCCAAACCCTCATCCCAAAATATAGGGAAATACTCATACCCACCCAATTGGGTAGAGCTAGCATACAAAAATGGAGGAAAACACTAGTCTTAGCCTCTTGATAAATGACTACCAAAAATATAAGCTAAAATGGAGTAGAAACAATAAAACAGGAGAGCCCTACCTCACATCCAAAAGGTCAAAATGAGAATCTGAACCATAAAATAAAAACCCCACAAAAGTAGCCAAAAATCATGGTAATCCAAGGCTTTCTTAGCTAGATCCAACGAGACCAACATTGGGATGATCCCACAGCCATAGCTCCCACAATGAACAAAATAGTAAATCATCATGAAGAGAATTTTGGGTTTTACTCTCAAACTTTCTAATTCAAAAGCAAGAAGTTCAAAATTAAATTCCTTTTTGGATACTTATTCACTTTTTAAGTGAATAATCAATTAGGGAAAATAACCAACCAACCTAGTTAAACCTCAAATCGACCCAAATGAAAACAGGCTATTCCTAGTAATAGGAACTCATCTATGAAAAAGCTACCAGAATTTAAATTCAATAAAATTAAAAGCCCGAAAAACCAAAATCACAAAAAAATTCTTAACAACTTTCGCAACAATGCGAACCTCTAAATGTACAAACATGCTTACTAGTCTAATCACATAATGCAAATGAGTTTGGATTTAATAATGACTGAAAGTTTTAATTAAACAATTATAATAAGGATATGTCAACCATACAGGGATGACATCGGTAAAATATGAATAGTTGAATCACTAACTCCATGTGCCACTGCCAGGGATATAAATCCTACACACTAAAACACATGATCAAGTGTAATTTTCATATAATAACATAGCCAAAGCAATAAATGCATTAAATCACCAAATTTAATCATTTATTCAATTATATTGAAATAATCTATTTACATCACTCATGTTCACATAAAGCATAACAATGTAGGAATGAAGTAAATAACCATAGCATTATATCCATCACATAACATAATTAGAGATACGTCCAAATACTGGATAACCAAATATCATCATAAAACACACTGGCATCTCAAAATGGCATTATCATGTAATATGATCAATTGAACAACATAGTAATCTAACATCTATGATACTAAAATTAAAGTATAACATCTGACCCTCAGGTCATCTCAAATGTAAAATATAACATGAGTGACAAAATATCTCTCAGATCAAAATATAACAAGGTAAATATCCATAGCACATAACCAATGATTCCAACATGGACAATTCATTTCTAATTATTTAAGCATTTAATAATGATAGTTTACACAATGTTGAAAAGGCACTTAAAACACATAAGTGAACACAATCATATACATGACTAACCACTGCTATACGAACCTAGTCCAATGTAGCATAGTAATAGTACACAGTGCAAGCTCTGCACACATCTATGGGTAATCACAAAACAACATCATGATACCTCATTGACCTTGGTAACCACTGGCACAAACCTTAGAGAACCATACATCACATCATAATCTCATAAATCAGCCATAAGCATAAATAAAGAAATTGATACAGAACATAAATTCAATCACCTCAATGGTGTAGACCACTCATGGTCATAATCATGATCCCTTCTTAAGGAGAGATCAAAAAGGTTGCATCCATCAGGATGACTTACAGAAGTCGAATGGAAGAGGTACTACAAAATTTCTTTATTTTATCTAAGAGTTGATAAATTGAATTTTTTTGTTTCAAAAAAGAATCTAATTTTTATATAACTATAGTGTTTATGGTTAATAAATTGTAAGCTTATATTTATTCTCTTTCAGCTATAAAATACATGACAAAGGAAAAACTTAAATGCAGTCTTTAAATATATTTTGATCTTCCTAAACATTTTTCAAATTTATTTTACTATATAACAAGCTAACATTTTAAGGAAAAAATAAAAATTGTAAGCGTTATTTTAGTTCACAATAAAAATATTCAAGCTTTATTTAAAATTAACCAAATTATTGAAATCCAATCTACAAAGTCACTTATGCTAATTCTCATGGATAACATAAATTAAAATAGGTGGGTGAC
This sequence comes from Cupressus sempervirens, assembly GCA_028749045.1. Lineage (NCBI taxonomy): Eukaryota > Viridiplantae > Streptophyta > Pinopsida > Cupressales > Cupressaceae > Cupressus > Cupressus sempervirens. The sequence continues at coordinate 495,660,406 of CM053785.1, forward strand.
AAATTCAATTCTCCTACAATTGTTCCATCTACAACAAACCAATTTCATTAACCACACAAATTATTTTTAAAAAAATCTTCAAATAATTTCTCAAATATTATACAAATCAAAATTCCATCTCTTGCATGGTATTATAGGGAGAAATTGAAACTATCAAGAAGATAAAAGAAAACATAAGAAAAAGTCATTTTTATACATATCATGAATGCAAGAATCTAATGCAAATTCTAAAACCTATAAGATATTTTATAGAAATATGTGAACCTAGAAAATTTAGAAACCTATTTAGAGAAAAGAAATATTAGAAACTTACCACTAACATTGATAATGACAAAAGGAAAGTATGAGAAGGATAAAGTTAATTTTTTAGAAACTTCTATGAAAAGAATTTTTATTGGGAAAGGAATCTAAAAATTGAAAAAAAATGAGGAGTCTTACAACATTTCCATCAGAAAAATAATTTTTGGGAGCCACATAAAGCCAATCGGCTTAACTAGCAGTTGCACGTCTATGTATGTACAACGATAAGCCAATAGGGGTGATTTATATAATTGAATGCAAAATAATTAGATTAAATTTTTAATGTAACATAATGCTAAATTTTAGAATTATAATTAGATTAGATTTTGAATGTAACATAATGTTAAATTACTAGGGCTAGAGTTGGATTTAAGGTTAGGTTTCAAGGTAAATTAGAGTAGAGTTAGGATTATGATTCAAATATATTTTAAATTTTATATTATAATTTAGGATTATGTACACAAACATTTATTATACTTAATAATATGTTGTAGGATAAGGTTTAATTTGTTTAGATTTTATATAGTAATATTAGGATTCAATTTGGACTTGTGAAAGTATTAGTGTTCAGTTTAAGGTTTGATTTATTAAGTGATCCTATTCTTTCATCTTATATGGGAGAAGTTTTTGGAAGGTGTTGAAAGTTCAACTATTTTTAGGGTTAGGTTTAATTTCTAATTATAATTTAATAAAGCTTAAAGTTAGGTTAATAGTTAATTACTAAGATAGATCAATTTATGTTTTTAGTAATGACTAGGGTTAATTTTAGGATTATGGGTATAGTTAGGATTTACATAGTGAAAAGTTCATAGCACAAGAATAAACTTTTTATAATATAGATAAATAGATACTTATATTATGTATTATGTTAGTGTTACTATAAATTAAATTAATTTAAATAGATAAACTATTCTCATAATTGTGAAAATAAAAAAGTAGAAATTAATCTACATATATAACAAACATTTCTAAATTTTGACTCCCTAAATAATTTCAACTTATAAAATTAAAAAATAATAATTTGGTGCATCCAATTCATTTCTATCTTAATTATTATTAAAGTAATAAAATAGAAATTAATAAGCAAAATATATATTATATTATTTTTCATTACTTATAAATCATTTCAAATTTTAAAATTATACTTTTTCAAAATGAATCAACATAAATTTAAAACTAAAAAACTAAAATCTAGACTTAAATATAATTTTTTTTTATTTATATAAAGAATATAAGAACTATATTCTATCTTTTTTCATGCATATAAATGCAATCTAGAAATTTTTTATTATATTTTCATTTGCATTTCAAATTCTAATTTAAAATAGTTTGATTTTTTAAGATTAAGATGAAGCAATAAGTTGTTTAATCAAATTTTACATATAAATTGATTGTTATTATTTTTCTAAAATGATGTGCACATAACATTGAAACAAATAAAAATATTATAACTAATATATTTTAGTTCTTGATACTACTATTGACATTCACATACTATCATTTAGATGGTGAAAAGAACTCAGAAACCAAATTTTCCCACAAAATTTGAAAAAATAGTGTTAGGGAATCCCAAATACCATTTTGGAATGTTGTTATGGTTATCAGTAAATTAGAGACCAAACTCAATATATTAAATTGTAATAAATAGACTTCTTACTCACAATTTTAGAATTCAATGAAAGTCTTATGTTATCAACAATATTAGATTTTTAATATTGTTTGATTTCACATTCTCTAAATTTAATACTTAAAATAACTTTTTCCCTTGTATCTCAATGTCAAACTTAAAATTTTCTTGTTCCAAAATTACAACATTTTTTTGTATTCCAAAACTACAACTACTTGTAAATTGATAGTCAATATATAATTTAGTCTCTTACTATTTCCACTCAGCACAATCAAACTAACTTTTTTGAACCCCCTTTTTTCTTCAACTCTCTTGCCATGCATTTGGTCAAATAGTTTCTAACTAAGTTGTGTCATCTTTGAAATCAGATTTACCATGCTTCCCATTTCTATGTCCACGGACAACTTGAATCTCTTTCTAATTTAATTTAACTTCAAGCCTATGCATAAGTAATTGAAAACATTTACCATGAGTTGGTTTAATGTTTCAAATTCAACATACTACCATAACAATTACAAATCCATTTTTATAGTCAAGAAAGGTCTAGTTAGGCAAACCAATACCAAGGATCATTTTCAGATTTGGTCAAAACAAATTTTTGCATAGACACCGATGACTTTGGTTGAACAAGAAATTCCTAGTCACATTAGTAATATGCAACCAACTTTGTACTTTTATAAACCTCTTTTAAAATCAGAAAAATGTAGCCGATAACAATCAAACTCCAAGAAACATTTCAAATTTGTCCAAATGGATTTCTTGCATATGTTTTTTTCAACTTAAGGAAGCTGATTTCAAATTGAAGCAAACAAAATAGTTCCTCCACTTACATCAGCAAGCCAACTACTACGTGCTTGATTTCAAACATGTTAGCTAATTCATATCATCAATATTCCAAGCAAGACTATGAAAGAGTGATATTTCTTTGAGAATATTATCTATATATTCATACTTATCTTAGTATGAATTGACTTATTGTTCAAATGAAAATAAAGTTTGATATGCAAGTACATACTATCGGTCTTAGTTTCTAAGTGAATTCAAAACCACCAAATCAATAAACAGAACTTGGCAAAAACTTTATATGTGCATACTTAATTCCAATTAAAACTCATACATTCTTGACCATTAGCCAAGTAACAATAAGTTTAGCTCTTGAAATAAAGAATCAAAAATAATAAATGAAAAGTAACTGCAACATGCAAATTGACCACTAAATAATACAATTTTGGATCTTATGCTTTATAGCTACACAACTTTAAAGAACCACATATTTTGCATTATGAAGTACATGAGAAAATGCTAAAATAAAAAATCTATTTTATTTCAAATCTCCATATTGAATATCCATTACAATCCTTCTCTATAATGATTTTTCTTCTATCAATAAATCATATATGATTATGAGATCAATTTAGAGATGTCTCTCCTTCCTAGTGACAATATTGACTTCTCCATGTTTTTAAAACACTGACACAAAAACTAACTGCTAGAGCCAATTCTTGGTAGTTACAAAACCACAAAAACTAGATAGGTTTCTTACATTGGACATGAATTTTTGACACTTCCCCTATTACATCTTGTATAATGAGATCTAGAACTTTTTATGTACAACTTAGTAATTTTATCAAATTAACTATGATTCTAATATTTTGATATTTAGATATTTCATTGTGCTTCATTGTGTTTTGATATTTTCATAGGTGCTCTTGCACCACATTTCCATTTTTTTACTCAACTTCTCTATATTCTATATGCATGCATTTTGTAACTTCTCACTACATATTTATTATTATGTTAACCTTCCAATCAATTCAAACCAATATATAAACATGTGACATTATAATGGCTTCATATTCATGAACTACAATTTAAAAAAAAAAAACCATTCAAGATAAGAGCATGAAAAGATGTTGCAATATTTAAAATTTCTATAATTTCTTAATGAAGCCCTTGAGCATTAAAGAGGAGACAAATGATATACTTTCCAACTCATCTCATAATTGATGAATCTTCAACATAAGCTTTTTTGAGAGACATGCGAAAGTAGCTTTTCAAAAACTAGACAATCTCTTTAGCTATGTTGAGACAGTGAAAATGAAGAAAAGTTTAAAGATGATTTTGAAATAAATAAAAACTACATACAATCCTAAATTGGAAAACTATAAAGCATTCAAGGAAGGCCTCTGCATAGAGATTAATATTTTTCACAAATTTGAAGAAAGTGTGACTTATTATTTGACAGAAATTTTGGTAAAGAGAGTTTTGGAACTTTTTAATTATTTATTGGAATTGTCTAATTATTCATTATTTTTTCAATCTCATAAAAAAGAAAAAAAAATTGTGGTTCATTTGAAAATTGTAAAAGCTAAGTAGTCTTACAACTTTTTCGACAAAAAAATTAAAATCTGGGAGCAAAGCTCCCACAATAAGGCTATCAGCTTAAATATTATTATTTAAAAATTCATTCATAAAAAAGTCTCATATCTTATTTTAAAATGCCAATATAAAATAAATATTTTCAATTTCAAATTTTCAAAATAAACAAATCTAATTTTTGCATTTTAAAAAAGATTTTTTAAATCATATTATTAATTTGTAATTGGAAAACATATCATAGTGATATGACTTACATCTATTAGCTTTTAAAGGTATAGCATCGTATACTATGGACATAATAATGTAGTTAAGGTCACATTTATTTAAATTTAAAATCAAGAAGGATAAATAGTTCAAAATTTTATTTAGAAAACAAAAAAAGTCTTGTGAGCACAATATTATATATATTGATGTTTAAGTTTATGAAGTTCAAAATTCAAAAAGAAAATAAGGTAAAGAATACCATTAAAATGTATTGTGTGTATTTTTATTTCATGAATAAAATTTTCAAATTAACTACGATTGGAACTAATTAATAATAGATAGATTGCTAAATTCCATTTCAATCTATGTATTCATACTAAAATGAATATTTGGTAAGACTAGAATACTAGTTATTTTTCAAAGGGTTGACCTAAGAGAAATTTTCCATTAGCCAGATTTTATATATGTAGAACTGATCTAAAGCCACAAGCTTTTGTAGATAAAAGGAAAGGTTTTGTACAAAATTCTAAAGCAACAAACACTTAAGATCACTAACATTCAAAGAGTAAAGAGAACAAAATATTCTTAATTGTCTTTCATAATGATTCATTAGGTAAGTACCCTTTCATTTTACATTTAATTTCCATAATTAATATTTAATATTTTTATTATATTATATCCATGCTTACAATCTATTTATCTTAATTAATAAATTACATCATTTCTTACATAGATGAATTATCTATACGTTGTTTTTAAAGGAAAGTATGTATTTTTAAGAATATATCACTTAAAAGGAAATTGAAATGAAACATAAAAATATAATTTTGATAAAATATTTGAGGAAAATATTATTGTAATATAATGATTTTGAGGAATTTGAGTGTCAATTGGGGTGATTTTGAGTCTTTTTTTAGTTCAATATTAGCTGAGAGAACTTTCAAGGAGGAAGTTAACTAATAATGATGCATTGATAGGAAAACAAATCATTAGTGGGCAATAAAGTTTAAAAAAAAATTAAAGAGTGTATTGAATGTATTAATATGATGAAAAAATCATCGATCATTCATTTAGTCTTTTGTTTGGGTGACTACTTATTAGTGACCAATTATTTAGTCACTTATCTTGGTCTAACCTTGTGATTTTATTTGATGACCAAATTAGTCATTTATTTAGCCACTTATAACTATAAATTACAAAACATTACTAGGATTTGATCACTTGTAGTCATGCGACTAAAACTTTTAGTCACATAGTCATTTATTTGCAAAAATTCTACTAGTGTTTACTTCAAGGAAAAAATGGCTTAAATAAAAAGATATAGAATTCCCTACCCAACACCAAGAAGAAAAGACCAAAAAAAAGATATAAAATTTAATACGACATAAGAGTGGATGAAAATGTCAACATAGCATAGTAATCCTGCAAAGATTCCAATAAGACACTCCATGCTCAAATCTGACAAATAGATTGCACCAAATCAGTAAATATTTAGATTGATCACAAGAGGGTTTGAGATATTTTTACTCACCAAAATAGAAAAGTGAGAAAATGAGCTATAATCTCTCACAGCAAAGTCACTTTTCTCTTAAACCCCAAAAAAGGCTAAAATAAAACCACTTAAATTAAAGTAAATTAAAACCCTAAAGTTAACTCAGACTCAACTTGGATTAACTTATATGATTCCAATTAAAAGGAATAACACTGTGACAAAAGTTCCAAAAATATAAAATAACTAAATAATAATTAAAATCAACATTATAAATTAAATCCTCTTCTATGAAAACACAAATAATCATTGGTATTTCACAAAATGTATTATGAATTTGGATTTATCAACTTGTATTAGAGGGAGTAATATAATAATGAATTTGGATGCATCGTCCATATAGAGATGATTTTGGCTTCATATGAAATGTTAGAACTACTATCTCTTATGCCATTGTTAAGGACATAGGCACACACTCAATCCCTACTAATGAGGATGAATTGGGCTTGTATATATTCACTAGAACATGTAAACATCAAGTGTAGTTGCTCATAATATATAAATAGCTTAAGAATATGTAACATCAACCAAAATTCCTCAATTAATAACACTAAAGGAGAGCGAGACATCATGTAGATCTTGTGAGCAAGTGACTATGAATCTTTCTCATTTTTTATAAATGCCAAGTGAAAAAAGCATAGAAGTTGTGTGGCAAGGAAATACACATCATATAATTATATTTACATGGTATATAAATCTAAAGCATTTAAATAATCATTTCTATAAATATGAACATATATATTGATGTAAATCTCGATAAAACTCGCAACAAAATAAAAGGCACAATGTTAAGGAATAAATTATGACCATTCTAAAATATTAATCAAATATTCTTGAATGTAAAACATCTTATATTGTATCATATGACATCATCATGAATATACAATCCAATAGTAAATAACCACATAATTTGATATCATACTATATCACTTAATGAAACCTATATTTCTAACTACATCAGATAATGTTTAACATCAAGTATACTTACTTCATTATATTTGTATACCAAAGTCTAAGGATCTATTACCTCTTGGTAATAATAGGTTTGGAAAGGGACTACATGATAGTTGTGAGGTTATCAAAATTAATAATGAATTGTCCTCAAGGATTTTCAAAGAATTGTCTTTCTCTTTGTGACAAACAAAGTGACTTTTCATTAGAGTATAATCCTTGTTTGGAATGTGTGGTGCCTTCATCCCTTGTTCTCAACATTCTTCCTCTTTTATGTTGTCCACCTTCCGTAAAAAAATGTCCAACAAGAAGGGTTGGCAGATGATATGCTTGAACAAATCCTTTTCTTTGGTAAATACTTTTATTTGTTTTCTTATTTGTAATGTATTTCTCCTGTGATGTATTAATTTTATTTTATTATTTATATTTCTTTAGATGACCTTGTTTCTCCAATGGTGCAAGGTGATAAACTAACATATCATGATTTTTTATTTATTTTTTAGTTCTTCTAGATGTTGTTATATGCTATATTATACATGTGTTACTCTTGCAAAGGTTCCTTTACATTTTTTGCATGGGAACAATGCAAATCACTAACAACCATCTATATTTTTTGTCTCCGCAATGTTGACCCAAACAAACTTTTTTTTTTTTCTCTTAGGTACTCTTCTTATGCTAGAATTTTAGTTTTAATATATTTGTCAAATGTGTTCAATTAATTATGATTATTCTTGATATGAATATGTCATATTGACCCCATAGTTAGTAGATACCTTTGTGCTATTTTTGTCATTTGTTTAATGTCCCTTGATTTTGTCCTTGTCTAAGGAAATATCATACTATAAATGTGGTTACCTTCTAGATGCATATTTGTTACCTTAAATATATTTCTCCCATTAACATATACATAATTACTTTAATGTTGGGAATACACTCTATTCTTTGTTAAACATGATGCACACACCACAATTCTAATTATGTAGTCATTTTTTAGACTACCTTATTAAACACTTCCTTTGTCTTTATAATATCATCTTAAGTAATACCTTTAGAGACAATACTTCCCTTGGGGAAATCCTTTTGCACCCCTTTATTAGCATATTCCTTTGGAAACAAACATTTTCCATAGGGAAATCCTATATGTAATGCTTTTCTTGGTTATACTTGTGACGGGTTGAATAGAATTAAATAACTTTTTAGACCATCAATTATCTCTCTCTCTCTCTCTCTCTCTCTCTCTCTCTCTCTCTCTCTCTCTCTCTCCCTCCCTCCATGACCCATAGTAAGTTTGACCTTACTAGTCTAGTTTGGTTGTGTCCCTTTTCTCTCTTCACATGGATGCTTCTTTTGTTCAATTTTGGATAGATAAAGACCTAGCTCACTTGGGGGCTTCATTTTTTCCTTATCTCTGATACCTTGGTACAATCTCTTTCTTCTTCCTTGATATACTTTACCATTAGTATGAAGCAAGTTCATACTCATGCTAAAGTGAGGATTAAATACAATGTCCTAAGAGCATGTACAATTTTGGTCCTTAGATAGACCCCATTTTAGTGTTTAATGCTTCTATGCATCATTGTCTCAGTGTCATGTATTTAAATAAATATTGAAATATTTATTCTCTAATAACTAAATTTGCGTATGGGTCCTTAATTCTATCCACTTTAATTATTTCCTTTTTACAACCTCTTGCATGCATATGTCATATTTCATTATGGGTGTTTTTTTGTATGTATTCTAACTTCAAAACTCAATTTTACATAATTGTGGGTATACTCATACCCTCATTGACTCCCAATTCAATCCTTGATAGGTTGGAACTAGGAACCCTGCAAGTCATGAGGTGAGATAGGCCACTCATGCCTCAAAAAATTCCCCATTCTTCATATTGGTGGCCCAAATTTAAATTTGAGAAAGGTTTGGAGTTTAATTGTCCACTTGTAATTAAATATCTAATAAGCTTATCATCTCTTAAGTAAATATACTTGAGCAAAAATTCTTTGACATGGACTCCATTTAAATAATTAGCTCAAGGTTGTGAACATGAAATGGGTCGATATAATATATGCATTACAACATTACCTAGATTTCCATTTAATTACTTATCAATTAATAAATATTTTTATGACATGATTAAAAATCACCTACACTATCTTAAAGATAAATACAAATAATGAATGAAGAATAAATGAAAATAACATATGCATTAACAAAATCCAAGAATATTATTGAATGATATATGTATATATAGGAGTAGAGTCATGTAATTCGAACAATATTTTATTCAACAAATTCCAATAACAAATTTTAAAAAATTAACTATTCCTAACATGCACATTAAATTTACTAAGGATTTATACCTCAATTAGATCCCCTTAAGTACACTTCAATTAACTTAGCAAGAGATAATAACTTAACCAATACTCAACATGCTCATAGATGCATCATAGAAATATACAAATATACAAATTTGACTAGAGTAACAACAATTATCAAAAGGTTTTTTTTTGTAACCACAGCTTCCATATTGAACTTGTATACACATTGAAATATTTAAGTACATACCTACATTATTGATGAATATAGGAAAGAGATTTAAAATTCATAAAGATAATATAACTATAAGAAACAATTCTTATTGGATTACACCTCTTAATTAGTTGAAATAAGTACTAGCTTCATACTCATTATTGGGAATAATTGACAACTCTTTATCTCCCAATAATTGAAAGTAGAAGACATATTTGATGTCTTCACCAATTGACAAATTAGAAGAGTTATTCAAGCCAATGATACTAACTAAATGCTATACTACCAATGGTTGTAATAAGCTGCATAACTCAAAGCTACATGAACCATCACACTTTTTTATTATGAAACTAGCTAGTAGATAGATAACCATATATATATAATCCATTCCCATTCTCATTTTTATTTAATTTTTTGTATAATTTCCATATAATCATAGTTTAGGCTAAATATATAATTATGATAATGTAATAGACAAGTCTTTGAGAATATGTCAATGAAAAAATTAAGGAAACTTGCAACCAACAATATAAATGTTTCCACATAATCAATAATAGATATGAAACAAATAAGAACTTAATGTCCACATGCAAGATAATAAACAACATACCCACAAAAATGTAACACAAAATATACCCTAGGAAACCCTAATTAAGGGAAAAAAACCAAGCCTCCAAAATCATCTATCACCATGTATTATTCAACAAATCAACATTGCAACATAGCCATGGAAGCCTTCAAATCCATAGTTGCAACCAAGCAATCCATGTGAACAAGCATGAATCCATACATCCCATGCCATGCTTCCAACCTTCACAAATTATACCTTGGTTAGCTTGTCTATCCTATCTCAAATCAACAACAACCCTTGTGGTTTCTTTTATATAAGTAAGCTCAAACAAAACCCCCAAGTGGTATTACATAAGCCATGTGGTAACAAACCCCCATTGCCCACATTTAATATTGGACATTTAATTTATTTCTCCCCAATATTAAATAATTACATCAAATATTATTGCAATATGTCAATACACCTCATCAAGAATATTCTATGAGAATATCTACATGTTGCACATCCATCTAGGAGAAACACATATATATCATAAAATAAAATAATATTATACAATGTGTACAACATAAATAATCTCAACAATCTCCCACTTGTATAAATTCCATAGGGTCAATTTGTAGCCACATAAATGAATAAGGAAATAATCCCTCCTAGCACATCAACCATCATAGATCAAGGTACACCATGTGCTCCATCTAGGTATTTGTAACAAAATAAAAGTATCAAACATCTCAAACATGCATGATCCCACCTTCTATTATGACACTACTACCAGACATACATAGAAGCCATCCAAAGAGAAAACCACCCAACCTATCATATAAGAATCTAAAAATCTTTAACTTGAATGCCAAGCACAAACACCTAATCCATAGCTGAAATAGAACCCACAATAAGTTTTAACCAATCCAACTATCCATACATCCAAAGGTATACAAAGTGAATCTCACAACATCAACATATCCAACCCATAACATGTAATCACAAGCCTCAAGTGCAATACTTTCCACATACACACCAAGAAGCTCCCATTTCAAAGGTAATGTCAAATTTAGATTAATCCATTCACAACATCTCATAGAAGTGAATCCAAGGACATCAATAACACATTAACAAATCATTAGATAATTGAAGGGGCTGGGGGGGTGTGAATCACTTATAACCAATTATCTGACAAGCCTTAAAACACTTTTTACCAACTCAAAAATATTTAATCTTTCATATTATTAACTTGGTAACCAAATCTAACATCATAATATAAACTTTTCATTAAACTATCAACTCAATATACTAAGTATCAAAGTAAACTTTTGGCTTATACTGAGTTGCAATAGTAAAAAGTAAACATAAAATAAACTTGCAAAATAATACTCATTTACACAATTTTTACACATGTTTAATGTGGAAATTTTGCAAAGGGAAAAAAACACCTGGGAACCAAGAACCCACAAATTTTACTCTTTTGAAGTGAGCTATGTTGGGAGCCAACCTTGTTAGGTTTAAGCACTACCATGCTTATTCAGATCTTTATGTCTCTCAATCTCTTTTCTCTTTCTATTTTGTTTCTTCCTTTTGGCTAATTCACACATTCCACACATCAAATAAGCACTTCTCTTGTCTGATCTTCACTTTTAAGTTTTTCTCAATTATCCTTCTAGCTATCAATTACTTCTTCAACTTCTTTAGCATCAAAAAAAATTAACATTGAGTTCATCCCTTAAATAGAAAGCTTTTGTTGCTCCTCAAAAGTCTCCTAAGTTTGTCCACTTAATCAAAATCATTAGATATTCATCAAGTTTAGATACAATGAATCTAGAAACTTGGGAAATAGACTTGCACCTTGAACTTTGTGACCCTATTCAAATCATTAAATCTCCTTTATCAAATCTTCTTTCAATTTCTTCCTTTGTTGATCATGGTCAATTGATATTAGATCTTTTCTCAGTCAACACTAGACTTGGTTAACACTTTAGAAATGTGAAGTGGTCAACAAGCTAATGTGAAGAGGTTCTAACAAGTGAAAACCAAATTGACTAATGGGTAAATAAACTTAATGAAAGATAAGATTATGGAACACCTAGCCTCCCAAGGGAGTTGATCAGAGGTGTGTGCCTAGCCTCTTGAGGGAGTTGATCAAAGGCATGGTATTTGTCTCAGAAGGAGTTGATCAAAGATACATTTTGAGTTTGGCCTCCTTAGAGAATTGATCGAAGGCTCAGCATACTTGTGCTACCTAATGGAAAGTAATTACACTCCACTTCAATCCCTACATAGTAATCATGAGATGGTCTAACCAACAACTTGATGTACTTCATTGTCTTCATGAGCATATAGAGGTGTTAGTATTATATTCTTGATTGGTGTGTGTGTTAGCCATGGGTGATTGTCTTATGTGAATGTGGTCAAGTTATTATCTCCAACAACACAATAGGAGTGGGCATGCAGGTAACACAAGGGTGGGAGGCATACCTAACTATGCCATTGCTAGGAACTAGTGTATAGATATGGTCTACTTCTAGTCTTGAGGTTAGAGCTGATGTTCACTTGGATTCTTGGTGTATCTAGAGTATTTTTTGTTGTGATTATGTTTTAATTCTAATACATTGATATCATGTTTAGATCATACTTATTATGTTTAGTTTTTTCATTTCGTTATCATGATGTTAGATATTATTGTTTAGTTGATTTTAGTTACCACTTCTATGGATTAGCAATGTGAGTGATATGTTAGTATGTTTGGATGTTTAATATTTCATTGATGGCATATATTTGGTTATTGGTAAGTTGAAACTCATGAGGAAATACCAAAAAACTTGTTGGCAAATTGATATTTCATGCTCAAGGGTTTTTTTAGGATCCTTGAGGTCTCATGGTGTCATTACAATAGGGAGAAAACAAGCACAAATATTTTATTTTGGTTGTATCTTGTGTGTGTATTTCCCTTCTTTGCGATGTTGCTTATGCTTACATTATTGTATTGATGGTTGTCAATATTCTTGGTTCATATTTTAGATTTATGGTTTCTTATTGATGTATTTATGTGTGGATTTAGTACTTCCCAGTGTAGAGTTATCTTATATTTCACATTGTACATTAGTGTCAAAATTCTTATTTCATTTATTATTTAGGGAACCTTCCTGTTGCATATCTTGGTAACTAGGATCACCTAATTTACCTAGGTTGTATTCCTTTTCATGTAATTAATTATATGCATATCTTAGGTAGTTTTATATCCTTCATGTCATAGAGCCTATTAAGATCTTTCCATCACATTTTGAATGAAGTCAATCATAGTCCAAAACAAAAAGTTATGGCCTTTAGAATGAAGGTTATAATGGCTACTTCTAAATTCTTGTATGAGAAAATATATGATAATGTTAATCCTCATACAAGACTTGAGTTTCCTTGTATAGGGATTATGGAATCCTCATAAAAGATGCTTCAATTATGAAGTCTCGTATGAGAAACAATGGAAACTTTCTTGTACTTCCTAAAGGTGAAAATTGGTATGTCAGATACCCTTTTTAGAGATACACTTTCCTAATCCACAATAGTGCATGTATTTTCATCCTTGTGTGATTCTTCCTTGTGGCTTTGCTTCTTGATTTCATTGAAATGTGTAAGCCAACTTGTATCAACTAAATGCTTAGAAACTTTGCATTTGGGTTTAAAAAGAACATGTTAGTAAGTGATAAATATTTATAGATCTTTCGGGATGTTGGTTTTGTTGGAAATATAAGAAGGGTAACTAAGAGGAGAGGGGTGAATTAGTTACCACAAAAAAAAATCCAAGATCCCTTAAGATGTCAATATAATACAAAATCAATACTTTGCTGAAACTGAAATATTGTTGTAACTCAATTAACACAGGAACACTCATTTTACACTAAGAATTACTGTCACTTGGTAAACACTAAAATAATCACTTCTTAAGATGTTTAGTGTGTTTAACCTTAATTAACTTAGTTGCATAATCATAAAGAAAATAACATGAACACAAGAGCCACTAAGATTTAATGTGGAAACCCAATTTGGAAAAACCACCAATTGCAACTAGTTACTATTTTTCATTCTTCTGAAGTGAGCCCTATTAGGAGTCAACCTTGATAAAGGTTACAAAACACACTATTAGGTGTGAACATATTAAAGGATTTAGTTCACCCTATTAGGAGTGGCCTTGTTAGAGGTCTTTAGACACTTCAATCTAGAAATTCCACCTTGTTAGAGGATTTGGAAAATAGTTGTTATGCTAACTCTATTAAGGGATTTGATTCATTGCTACAATTATTAGAGAGTAATAATGACTTGACCTAATTTCTTATGCAACTTTATTTTCTTATTAAATTAGATCTTTGTTCTAGCTTAAATATTTGATCCTCTTTGATCATAATGTTCTTTGAAGCTTGTCCAACTTAGATACTCTGATATCCTTCCAATTCGCTTCCTTAATTTATCTTTTCAATCCCATGCTTCTTACAATTCAATCCTCAACTTAACCTTATATTTATATAATTTACATTGTTAATTTTTCTTGAATACACTTTCAAAAAAATAATATTCATCCTTGAGTTAGCTAGAACTAACCAACAAAACTATTAGATCCAATATGTTGATACAGGAAAATCCTTCATTAGCTTACCCAACTCAGTCAACACTAACTCAAAAAAGAGTTTCCTTTAGACTTTCTTTGGTAACCAAGTGAGCTCGATTAATACTAATTCCATGCCAACTTCCTTTGGTAACCAAGTGAACTTGATTAAGACTGGTTTTGTGTTGTCTTTCCTAAAACACTCGACATACATAGGAAACTTCCTTCAATGCCCAAGTGAGCTCGACTGATACTAATTGCTAGTTAATATCAAAGACAACATACAATTAAATAATTGTATTCAACAATCTCCCTCTTTGGCATTAATGGAAACACAACATTTTATGATAGAAAGAAATTTTTAGAGCCAAAATAGAAGTAAGGATAATATCCCTAGTTTCATTCTGATTCTCATCCATGAGAACTCCCTCTATCAGTGTGAACTTGCTCTAACATCAATCTCTCCAATTTCTCTTATTACAATGATTGCAATTTCTACCTCTAACAAAAAACTCTCCTCTTTGACATCTAACTCAAAAATTTTGATTTCTAATATGATAAACTCTCCATCTTTGACATGTCATGCCAAAGAAAACAATCAATGTATTTTTCAATGTACTTGATGTACTGATTCATATGCAATATGTTCTAAGAATACTGCATCAACTTGTCTAATCTTCAAAGTGCTCAATTGATACATCACTAAACATTATTTAGTGAGATTCAAATATGGGAATGGTCCCTAGCTTACCTCTTAGGTAAAGAAAATGCATCCTTAAGCAATGGCTTGGTGAATATGTCTACAATCTATTCTTTTATATTCACATATTCCAATCTCACCTCCTTGTCTTGCACCAATTCTCTCAAGAAAAGATATTTTATTGCAATATGCTTGGTCTTGGTATGCATCACTAGATTCTTGGATATGTTGATTGCATTGGTGTTATCACAGAAGATAACAACTGGATCCTTGATCTCCTCCTTCATACTTGACAATAGTTGTTTGAACACAATGTTGGAACAATTTGTTGGTCTCAAATTGGTTTTGATAATTAAGTTTCAACACACTTAAGAAAATTCTAAGTTAATGCCATGTATAAGATAGATGTTGAGCCACAGTATGCACCATGCCAAAAATTCAACAAGTGCTGAGTTATTCAAGTGTTGAGCAAGTTTCAAGTGTCGAGTGACAATTGATGTTGAGCCAGTATATGTGCCAAGTAAAGTATAGGTGTCGAGCAAGAAAAAGTTACTATAGGAGCCGAGCAAGACAAAATTCCTATATGTGTCAAGCATCAGCAATCAATAAGTGTTGAGTAACATAGAATCAACATTAGAATTTGTGCCTTCACAAACTCAGATGTAAACCATTTTTGAGCCGACTCAAGATGAATCTCGAAGGATCTAAAAGATAAGATCAAATCTATTACATTTCCTATTTGATTAGCATTCAATCAATCAGAAAAATAGAAAGAATTGAGAGGGAAGATGGATGAATCCCAATCATAGATTCATACGTAACCTTAGGGAAAGATGGATGAATCCCAATCATAGATTCATACATAACCCTAAGTCTTGAAATCTTTTTAAGGAAGTCAAAACCCCATAATTCACTGTCATATGGGAATGCATGAGAGAATGCTAGCAAAGTTTTAAAGGAAGTGAAAGGGGTGAGAAGACTTAGAGGAATAATAACATTGTAGAATCAAGTTATCAAAATAGAGTATCAGCACTACAAATAGAGTTATATCAGATCAAGAAGGATTAGATCAGATTGGACGAAACAAGGATTTGGAATCAACAATTCAAGATTGTAAGTCATCAGATCAACACATTCTACTATACTTTCTAACCATTCTATTAGGAGAATGAAAATCCTATGATGATAGGTTGGTTTAATAGCCATATTGTAAATCCTTAATAGGATGTAAAATCCTTTAACATGATGACATTCCAAGTGAGTGTTTGTAAATCCTTTAAATAGGTCATTTTTAATAGGGTGTTAGAGCCTTTAAGAGGGTAGGCCTTTCATAGGGTAGACCATTGATGATGGTCAAACTTTGTAACCTTAACTAGTTACATATTACTGCAATGATAAGTTGTGGATGCCACCCCCACCCCAATTTTACCTTCTCATTTTGGAGGGTTTCTACGTGGTCAAATCTTGTGTTATCTATTTTCATGCATGCCTTTAATTTCATGTTTATTAGAGATGTTAGATGCATGTGATTGATTTTAGTTAAATATTTTTAGAGGTTAAAATATTGACACTTCTGATTCACCCCCCTCCTAGAAGTAAATCTTCCCACTTGTAAATTCCAACAATTAGCATCAGGGCATAGGTTCTCATAAGGAGAAGCCTTACAACTTGGAGAAAAGATCTAGAAATGGAAGTCTACAAATTTGAGAAGATCATGGAAAACTAGGAGATTGAGATACATCTCATTCTACACTCTTTTGAAGAAGCTAGGGAAGAATTGAGGAAATTCCTAAAGAGAAGAAGAGAGATTGCCATAGCTGAGAATGATACACAGTACAAGGAGATTGACACCTCACAAGTGTTTTCAAATGGAGATTCTAAAGAGTTTGATGTAGCAATAACAGATCTGATAGAGAAGAATAGACCTTAAGCAGAAGAGATCAAAACTCTTAAGATTGAACAAGAATCACAAGCCATGATGCTTTGTGAAGTGACTGAATAGAAGAAAAGAGCCATTGAAGATAAGGCTATGATAGAAGATAAGAAAAGAAACCTTGCCAACAGATTGGAAGAAAAATCAATTGAGCTTACAAGAATTTCCAACATGCAACTAGACACCCTAAGTCAGATGATGAATGCACATCATGAGCTAAATGTTAAGGACATTGAGATCTCCACACCGAAGATGCAAAATGAACAACTACAAAATGACTTGAGAAGAGAAAATGAGATTGCAAAGAGCTTCAAAAAATCTAATGAAGCCATCAATTATTTTGGACAGCTACTGAAATCACTAAGATCCAGTAGTGACACTACAGGACTAGGATACACCAACATTGAAAAAGGAGAGTCATCCAAGACTGCAAAAGAAAGAAGTGACAAAGGTAAGAATACTAAACCCACTTGTCATTTTTGTGGTAAAAAGGGACATACCTCTAATGTATGTAGGAGCAAGAATACCAATCAGCATCAAAAACCTAAGAACATGGATCATTGTCACAAGTGCAACAAATAAGGACATCATGATTGTGATTGTAGGACAAGAACCATTAGAACACTAAGATTTAAAGGTCACTGCTACAATTTCAAGAAGCATGGACATAGGGCTTTTTAATGTAGATCAAAGCTAATGTGGACATCTAATCAACTAGGGAAAACTAAAAGTCATGGACATCACTACAATTGGGACTACAACACTAGGAAAAGTTGTCACTACTAACAAGAGTATGGAAACATCCCTGAAAATCGCATAAGAACACATTTTAGTGGAAGCTACAGCAGATGGTTGAGTCAAACTACATACTTTAGTTGTTTGAAGACTAGACACATCAACAAAAACTACCCAACAAGGTCAAAGGCACCCAACTCAGAGTTCAACAAAGGAAAAGGTAAGGTAGATGTTAAACACATCAGAGGAGAAATGAATAAAGATGGAAGAATAAAGATGGAAGTAGCACATCCAATGAAGGGATCACTTCACCTAAAAGGTCAAGTGGTCATACTTCATCCAACTAAATAGAAGAAGGTGTGTGGGACTAATATTTAAATGCTTTATCATACATCAGTTCCAAGACAACATAGTACTAAAAAGGATAGATCAGCATGAATAGAGATGCAAAGTTAAAACTTCAAGTTTTCACAAGTGATGCTGAGTAAGGAAAGTTTCCTTCAGATGTTGAGTTTTCTGCCAAAGTTAGTAGAAGCCGAGTGACTAGTTGTAGCTAAGTTAGTAGTGAATTTCAAGCAAAGGAAAATTTGTATTGAAGTTGAGTAAGGGAAACTCTATTGTATGTTGAGTGTTGGAAAGACAGTGGAAGCCGAGTAAAGAAAAATTGCTTAAGGAGCCAAGCAGATAGTTGTACAAGCACTAAGTATTAAATTTTATGAAAGAAGGGTATATGATCACATTTTGAATCATTTTTCACCATCATGAGCAAAAAGAAAGAATGAGAAGAGCACAAAAAGGATTTTGAAGTAGAGAATCAAGTATAAATGGCCTCTAGCTCTAGAAAAATTCATGATAAAGAGCTATTTGAAGTCTAGTTAGTATCAAATGAAGTTAAACAACCCAATTTCAGACCTATCCCTAAAGTCACGTATAAAAATGATCCTATTGGAGCCTTGTCCATAATTGCTCCTAACATTGTAATGGTTCAAGATGTTAAGAGATGCTATAACTATAAAATAGGTGCTATTGGAGACATGGAAATTAGGGAGGCATACAATAAATTGTGTGAAAATGGGGTCTTGAAAGAAGAGTTCCAAATCATTAAGAAGAAAGGCTTTACCTGTGCCCTAGATTATCCTACTATGTTTAAAACTAAGTGGATTAGAATTGTGTTAAGTAGGATACATGATGGTAGTTTGTGGTTAGGAGATGGGCCAGTCAAAATCTCAAAAAGGATTATTCATCAGGTAATAGGGTATCCAACCCTAGAATGACCCAAAACACTGAGTGATTTAAAAGAAGCAATTGAGAAGAATACTAGAGCTAAATGGAACAAGAGAGGCATGACCATCGATACCATTAAAGATGCTCTTGTTGATTTTGTTGTTAGAGTCATTTCCCATCAATTTTACCAATCAAGCAAACTCAACAGTGTTCCCTATATTGTAGTGGACATTGGTTACAAACTTGTTAAAAAGGATCATACTATAATGGGCACCCCTGGATGTCCCAAAAACTAAACCAAATTGCTGAAAGGAATTATGTCAAACAGTTTGCATTCAACTTCTTATTTCTCCGTTTAATGTTTTAAACCCCTTATAACTCCAGAAATCAAACATTTATTTGTTTGTTGTGTTTCATGCATGGAATTGGTATCATACAACATAAGCAAGAAAGAAACTACAATGATATGCAAAGTGGAAATGAACTACTGCTAATAAAATGTTATTTTCAGAATTCATAAAACCAAATACATAGCAGATTTATCAACTCACTAATTACTTCAGCCGTATTGACATAATACTCCAGCCCATGCTTTCGAACTTGCTGCTACAATACTTTTTCTTTCAATCAGTCCACTACCTTCATAATACCATTCCCTCAAAGCAGCATAAGCGTCAGACAAGTAGTGAATAAGATATGAGCAAAATACCAAATCTGCCTGTAGCCAGAAATGCAACTAAATTGCCTGATAATGAAGCCAATAACAAAGAATTCCAAAATCCAAACCCCAAGGGAATGATGTCTAGAATGTTACAAGAGAGGATAGACGTCCTCAAATGCCAAGAATGGAGCTGCAACTCACACACCAATTTCTTCTCATATTCAACCTGCCTAATGAAGCCACAATCCTTCCTTTTATTCTATTTCCAAGGGTTCACTCAACTCATATGGGCAATGTGGGATAAAAGATGTGTAATATATAAAACATATATTAAAATACCCCTTATGTCTCCCTGGGTACACATCACCATAAAATAAATATTAAAGTAACACTAATATTTTACAATTAAATTAGATGTTACTTTAATAAAACTTTAGGCATTAAAATGTATTAGCAATTGGACTCCAAATAATGCGAGTGATAGCTCATCGAAAATCTCTCACTGAGGAGTATCGAATCCAATCACCAAAATTGACCTGCATTGTGTCCTGCCGACTTACTAAAAATAGTAAGTATGCCTGAAACTGAGTATATCAACTTCGTTTTGGCCCAAACTGGAAATGACTAGGCCAAAACACTCCAAGATCCCATTAAACCCTTCGTTAGCCCTTGAGACCATGTAGAACAAGGCTAATGCACACACACTTGGTCAACTACTAAAAGATGGGATCATTACAAATCCGCCCTCCTTGAAATTGCTTGTCCTCAAGCAATTTAGTAACATAATGAACTCCAACTTCCACCTGGATCCCAATTGAAGTAATATGTGATATCCATATAGACATTAAACAAACTACAAATGAACATCATTAAGTCCAACCACATGTCTTGCAAGTTAGCTCCCAAAACTTGTGCTAATGAAGTATAAATCTGGATGTCACCAAAAGACGGCTCCATAGAAGATCTATGAAACCTCTTCCTCCCAACTGCTGAAACATAAAACTGAATCTTTGTAGATGGTGAAAAATGAGCCCAACTCCACTTAGGTGAATGATCAACATCAACCTCAAGCATCAGATTGTCATAAGATAATGTTGCATCCATGTTGGACATAGTACTATCCCAAGAGTGAACATTAACACTTTGTTGATCGATAGTATAATATGACTCTGTCACTATATTGCTCACCTCATTAGCAATAATAAGTGTACTATCATCAGAACACATATCTACAACCGCATGCATACTGCCAAACTCCTCGTTGGATGGTTCAACTGACATAGAAGTGGTTGTTGATATGATAGTATCCTTGCATTCTTCTAATCCCAAATCGATGGACTCCATATCACCAACATCATAGCTAGGTGGCTCTATATGTGTCTCGATCCCACCTAATGAAACAACTTCTTTCTGCACTGGAGCAACATATAGATTGTCAATATTGATGCTGATCTGTCTAGCCATAAGCTGCAACATCATGTCCATTTACCTATTCTACTCCTACTGCATACGCTGCCCCTGCTCTAACATATCCAGTAACTATCTGAATAGTACCTCCCCCTGACCTAGACCAGCATTTCCGCCTCTGCCTAATCCTGTATTCCTGTCATCTCGATCACCCATATTATTGTCCTGATCAAAGAATATCTTCTCTGTGTCTGTATGGTTAGATTTAATGTCCACCTGCACGGATGTACTAGACTATTTTCTTTGCAAGTCTAAAATCCTATTTTGTCTTGCTCTGGTATCACGAAAATTATAAGACCCCTGTCGCATGCTCAAACATAAATGCTTAGCCTGTGTTTTTTACTTATTTCTGATTTTAGTGTTTTGACATTTCATCAAACACTTTTTCTCTCTATCCGGCTGTTCCAAATTTCCTATAAGACCTCCACAAGATGGCAAGACTTATAGCTCTAATACCACTGTAATGGGCACCCCTGGATGTCCCAAAAACTAAACCAAATTTTTGAAAGGAATTATGTCAAACAGTTTGCATTCAACTTCTTATTTCTCTGTTTAATGTTTTAAACCCCTTATAACTTCAAAAATCAAACATTTATTTATTTTTTGTGTTTCATGCATGGAATTGGTATCATACAACATAAGCAAGAAAGAAACTACAATGATATGCAAAGTGGAAATGAACTACTACTAATAAAATGTTATTTTCAGAATTCATAAAACCAAATACATAGCAGATTTATCAACTCACTAATTACTTTAGCAGTATTGACATAATACTCCAGCCCATGCTTTTAAACTTGTTGCTACAATACTTTGTCCTTCAATTAGTCCACTACCTTCATAATACCATTCCCTCAAAGTGGCATAAGCATCGAACAAGTAGTGAAGAAGATATGAGCAAAATACCAAATCTGCCTGTAGCCGAAAATGCAACTAAACTGTTTGATAATGAAGCCAATAACAAAGAATTCCAAAGGCCAAACCCCAAGGGAATGATGTCTAGAATGTTACAAGAGAGGATAGACATCCTCAAATGCCAAGAATGGAGCTGCAACTCACACACCAATTTCATAGTCAACCTGCCTAATGAAGCCACAAATGCTTCCTTTTATTCTATTTCCAAGGGTCCACTCAACTCATATGGGCAATGTGGGATAAAAGATGTGTAATATATAAAACATATATTAAAATACCCCTTATGTCTCCCTTGGGTACACATCACCATAAAATAAATATTAAAGTAACACTTTAATATTTTATAATTAAATTAGACGTTACTTTAATAAAACTTCAGGCATTAAAATGTATTAGCAATTGGACTCCGAATAATGCGAGTGATAGCTCATCGGAAATCTCTCACCGAGGAGTATCAAATCCAATCACCAAAATTGACCTGCACTGTGTCTTGCTAACTTACTAAAAATAGTAAGTATGCCTGAAACTGAGTATATCAACTTCGTTTTGGCACAAACTGGAAATGACTAGGCCAAAACACTCCATGATCCCATTAAACCCTTCGTTAGCCCTCGGGACCATGTAGAACAAGGCTAATGCACACACACTTGGTCAACTACTAAAAGATGGGATCATTACACATACTTATGATCTAGATAAACTGCAGTTACAATAGATCAATGACAATTTGGGAGCTATAAGAATAACAAAGGGAGCTCAATGTAAATTTGGAGAAATTTTGATATATATATTTTTCTATGTATAGAATGAATTCCCCTCTTATGAAAAGATAAGTTGGAAGACAAACAGGTCTATAGTAGCTCAGGTAAATGAATACATAGAACAAATGGGAACCAATTTTGAGACTATCATGACTACTTATTTTGAAGATTTCAAGAAATCAATGAAACAGAGACTTAGGATTCTAGTCTCACTTGTGGAGCAATATATAAATGATATTTTTTTCTTTTTGATATTGATTACACCTACATTCAAGCAGCCATACCAAGGGTAAGATGGCTTAGGCGACTTGGTTATGAGATAAATATTGATGAGGCATCTATAGTAATAACAACACTACTTGCAGAAGAAGTAGATAAGAGTGCCCAACACTTTGGCACATATGATGTTGTAAGATCCAAGGTGGATATGGAACTAAAAATAGCTTCAACTTTGAAGAAAAAGGATAAATTGGTGAAGAATCTTAAAGAAAAGTTTGGTGAAGGCAATGCAGAAGAAGAGGAGGAAGAAGATGAAGAAGAAGAAGAAGAACAAGGGCAAGGACCACTAGCACTAACCTAAGGCATGGGTGAAGATGCTGAAGAACAAGAAAGTGCCAAGGAAGAAGAGGAAGCACCTAAGGTAGAGCCTAAGAAAATGAAAGCACATCAATAGCCTATTTCTCAGCCTAAAGACAAAAAGAAAGCTAAGCCAAGCACAGAAAAACCTACCACTAGGGTAGATACAAGGGCTACAATAAAGGTGGCCAAGGGAAAAAAAAAGAAGAAAGCCATAGAGTAGGGAGGGCTAGTAGAGAAGAAGCAAAGAAGAAAATATGTGACACCTCCTAAATCAGATGAGGAGAGGATAGATTCTGATGAAAATGGACAATTCAGATTGGTAAGTCACACCACTATGTCTGATCTAGAGAATATATGTGACAATATAAGAGATAATGCAAACTTGTCTAGGTTAAAAATAATAGATTTTAATAAGTTGACTAGAGAAGAACAAAACATAATGGAAGAATCAGTTTACACTATGATGGCCAAGTTCAAGAATACTCCACTTGAATTAGATAATACTATGCCTAAGGATTTATATTCCATTATAGAAAATAAATGGTATTATTACCTAAATATGGAAAAGGAAATAAGAGAGTCTACATTGGCTCATGTGATGCTTGAACTAACAAAAGGCCAAATAAGAAAGGCTAATATTAAGCATTGGAGCAAATTTACACCCAAGTATAGAGCCTTAAGCATATTATAGAACTAAATTGAGGATGTTGTGAAGAAGTCCACTCTAATGTGGAAAGTAATTTATGGCCTCGCAATTGTAAAGGAAGGACAAGAAGATCCCTTTGAGGGAAGAAAGAATGATGAAGAAGAGGAGGAAAATGATAAGGAAGAAGAAGGAGAAAAAGATAAAGAAAATGTTACAATGGAGAAAGAAACACAAGAGATTAAAAAGGCAACTACTGAGGAGTAGCAATAGGAATAGAGTGTGCAAGACACACAAATGCCACCACCAAGTCCTCCACATGTAACACCCACACCTCCAGAGATAGTAATTATAAAGGATGTTCTTGACACCTCTAGTTAGAACATTAATCCACCACTAAGTCCTCCACATATAACACCCACACCTGCAGAGATAGTAATTGTAAAGGATGTTCTTGACACCTCTAGTTAGAACATCAATCCATTAACTATAGAGGAGCTTAAAAAGATCCTTCACCATAATACTTTACAATCACAGCTATGTACCAACCCAGTCTTGGTGAGTTTGAAGGAACTTCAAAAATTTGTAGTTGAGTTTATAAAGGAGAAGGTGAATCCACAAGAACCACCTTCACATACTCCAACAGCTATAAGTGGACAACCATAAGATCAAGTAGCATAAGATGTATGAGCTAGGGTTGATTCCATAGTTACAGTCATAGTAACTTCAACTACCAAAGAGCCAACAAAGGAGCAAACAGGATAGAAGGATATCTCTATTCCTGCAATACAAGGACAAGGTGCACCACCTTAGATCAAAAGTATTGATCAAGGAACTATTGAAGAGGACAAGGAGAGCCCTAAGGAGAAAGAATAAGAGGCAATTCAAACACTAATCAATTTTCCTATAGTAGGGACTCCCACAAGAACAACACAATAGATGAGCACTGATGTAGTACCACTTCAAATATCAGCACTAGGCTCGAGCTCTAACAAGGTTGCAAGGGTACTTCACTATGGAGACCCTACACTTAATGAAGAGATAGTCATTCCAAGGTATGACTATAAAACTATGAACATAGACCAAATTAATGAAGTGCAAGAGGCACTAGAGAGGAAAAAGAAACAAGAGATACTTAGGAATGAGTATAGGCAAAGGAAAGCTCTGATTGAAATTAAAGACATCTTTTTAGATGCATTCAGCTTGTAAGTACCTAATGAAACCAAGTCCATAATGGAGCAATTATCCAACATAGTGGACTAGGTACAAAATGAAGACCTAGACACAAATGCAAAATTGCTAGAATGGTCTGAAAAGAAATTTCAAATAAAGGTGAATGAATGCATATCAAGTGAGATAGCACTTTCTTAGGTAGAGCTAGAAAATAAGGTAGAAAAGGTAAAAGAAATACTTGAGAATATATTCTCATTGTACTCCAAACTATGTTATCCATCAATTTTCACAAAAGAGACCAGCCAGATGATTATGAGCTTGGAGAGGAATCTGAATGTATCAAGCATACAACTACCCAAGGATCTAGCTCAAAGTGAGAAGCATTTTGCTACAATGCTTCACACTCAAAAGGAACTAGTTGTGCTAATAGCAAATTAGGCTAACATAAAGGCCAAGTTAATACAAATACAACCTGCTATAACCCCTCATATAGAATTTTTGCATAGAGAATTAGCCTATGCAAAGAATGTCTTGAAGAAAGATCCCAATATTTCTACATTAGAAGGCCTAGTACACCTTGCAGTAGAGACGGCCATCAAGCTTAAAGCACTAAAAATTGCATTAGACAATTGGGATGCTGCTCTAAAGATCATAATGGAGGTAAACAAATCCTTTTTGGCTAAGTATTCAATTAATGCATAGAACCCTTTGATATTAAGTGTCAAAAAAGGGGGAGATAATAAATTAGGAGACCCAAAAAGGGGGAGATACCCAAAAGGGGGAAGATATAATAAATTGAGGGAGATAATAAAATTTTGAGTTTTGAGGAGAAGATAAAACTAAGGGAGAGATAAGGAGATAAAGCAAAAAGGTTGCAAAAACTGCAAGGGAAGATATGAAAAAGGGGGAGTAAAAATAGAGCAGAAAAAAACAAGGCAGATAAGGGAAGGAATGACAAGGTAGAGATAAAGAGTATCAGAATAATTAGAATGAGACAAATCTAACATAAGGAGTTTTGGATATAGAAATGGCACATTAGCTTAAGGGGAGTTACAAGTTTTGAGGTATATAGTCTTCTACAAAATTTTGAACAATTTTTTGAAATTTTGTACATATGTGGAACAAGATGTATATTATACTCATAGAGATCAGATTCATAATGTTTAGTTAAGTGTTTTTGACACTCATGTCAAAGGGGGAAATTTTTGGTCTCAAATTAGTTTTGACAATTGAGTGTCAACACACTAAAGAAATTTTTAAGTCAATGTTGAGTATAATATAGATGTCAAGCCACAGTATGTGCTGAGCCAAAAATTCAATAGGTGTCAAGTTATCCAAGTACTGAGCAAGTTTCAAGTGCTAAGTGACAATTGATGCCTAGCCAGTATATGTGTCGAGTAAAGTATAGGTGCCAAGCAAGATAGAGTTACTATAGGAGCCAAGCAACATAGAATTCCTATATGTGCCAAGCATCAGCAATCAGTAAGTGTTGAGTAACACAGACTCAACATAAGAGTTTGTGCCTTCACAAACTCAAATGTAAACTATTTTTGAGCCAGCTCAAGATGAATCTCAGATCTAAAAGATAAGATTGAATCTATTACATTTCTTATGCAATCAACATGCAACCAATCAAAAAAATGGAAAGAATTGAGCAAGATGGATGAATCCCAATCATAGATTCATGCCTAACCCTAAGTCTTGAAATATTTTTAAGGAGGTTGAAACCCCATAATTCAATTTTGTATGGGAATGCATGAGAGAATGCTAGTGAAGTTTTGAAGGAAGTAAAAGGGGTGAGAAGACTTAGAGGAAGAACAACATTATAGAATTAGGTTATCAGAATAGAGTATCAGCACTACGAATAGAGTTATATTAGATCAAGAAGGATCATATTAGATTAGATAGAACAAGGATCTAGAATCAGCAATTGAAGATTGTAAGTCATCAGATCAACACATTCTACTATACTTTCTAACCATTGTATTAGGAGAATGAAAATCCTATGATGATAGGTTGGTTTAACAACCATATTGTAAATCCTTAACAGGATGTAAATCTTTTAACAGGTTGACATTCCAAGTGAGTTTTTGTAAATCCTTTAAATAGGTCATTTTTAATAGGGTGTTAGAGCCTTTAATAGGGCAAGCCTTTTATAGGGCATACCATTGATGATGGTCAAACTTTGTAACCTTAACCAGTTATATATTACTGCAATGATAAGTTGTGAGTGTCATCCCCACCCTAGTTTTACCTTCTCATTTTGGAGGGTTTCTAGGTGATCAAATCTTGTGTTATCTATTTTCATGCATGCCTTTACTTTCATGTTTATTACAGATGTTAGATGCATGTGATTGATTTTAGTTAAATAGTTTTAGAAGTTAAAATATTGGTACTTCTAATTCACCCCCCCCCCCCCCTCTCTTAGAAGTAAATCTTCCCACTTGTAAATTTCAACACAATTGACTTCTACTACAACATATTTTGCTTCTATTGTAGACTAAGAGATACAATTCTACTTCTTGCTTGTCCAAGATGCTAGCCTCTTTCCAAGAAAGAATGCTCAACCACTAGTGCTCTTCTTGTCATCAACACTTCTTGCCCAATCAACATCATTGAATGCTTTCAATTTAAAGTTTCCTCCTTTCTTATACCACAAACCATAATCTTCAATAATTTTTAGATACCTCATGATTATTTTTATTTCCATCATATGATTTTCTTTAAGATTAGAAGAGAATATAGCCACCATACCAACTATTAATGCAAAATCAAGTATTGTGTGCACCACATACTAAATTTTTCCAATCATTGATCTATATGTAGTCTGATCTACCTCTTTGGAATCATCATTTTTTGAAATCTTATGTCCAGTAGACATAGGTGTTCCAACTAGTCTAGAATCTTCCATTCCAAATTTTTTCAATATCTCCTTAATGTATTTTGATTGAGTAATGTAGATACCATCCTTTATCTATTGAATTTTTAAGCTAATAAAGAGTTTATTCTCTCCAAATATTGACATTTCAAATTTTTTACTCATCTCCATAGAGAAATATTTACACAAGTCATCATTTCCAGTAAATAATGTATCATCCACAAATATTTATGCCAACACTATCTTCTTATCTAGTCCTTCTTTGATGTATAGGTTGTTGTTATCATTAGTCCTTTGAAAACTAATCTTTATGAGATAATTATGTAATCTTTC
This sequence comes from Cupressus sempervirens, assembly GCA_028749045.1. Taxonomy (NCBI): domain Eukaryota; kingdom Viridiplantae; phylum Streptophyta; class Pinopsida; order Cupressales; family Cupressaceae; genus Cupressus; species Cupressus sempervirens. The sequence continues at coordinate 495,689,106 of CM053785.1, forward strand.
ATACTAGGCTCTAGGGGGTTGTTTGAGACCATACATGGCTTTGCATAATCTGCAAACCATATTCATTTTGTTAAGATCAATAAAATCTTCTAGTTTCTCAATGTAGACTTCCTCTTCTAAGATTCCATTCAAGAATGTTGATTTCACATCCATCTAATATACTTTGAATCCTTTGTGTGCTACATATACAGGTAGTGTTCTAATACCTTCTAATCTAGCAACAAGAGAAAAAGTCTCTCCATAATCAATGCCTTCTTCTTGAGCATAACCTTTGCAAACTAACCTTTCTTTGTTTCTTGAAACTTTTCCATTCTCATTCAACTTATTTCTAAATACAAATTTTGTGCCGATTACATTTTTGTCCTTGGATCTAGGAACAAGAGTCCAAGTTTTGTTCCTTTCAATCTGATCAATCTCTTCATTCATTGCCTCAATCCAACTTTCATTTTTCTAATGCATCTTTAATAGTTCTAAGTTCAAAATTAGTAAGCAAAAATGTACCTTTTGATTTTTTCATTGTCATTGTGCCTTATGACTGATCTCCAATGATTTCCTTAGGTGCATGATGCCTTCAAACATATCTAGCAAGTCTAGGCTCCTTCTTTTTGAATTCACTTGGTTCAACCTGATCTTCAGTATCATGATCGGGTCCCACTGTCTATGACCCAAGTCCATCAAATGACTCAGTTTGTACTAGCTAAAACTTGGGTCCTTTTGACTAAGACTTAGGTCCTTTAGACAATTATTCAAGTTGCACTAGCTACAATTCGAGTTGAACTGGGGATTTTGGGGACTTAGATGGTGAAGACTGTTGATTTGATTGAACTTTAGGTAAAGTGTCAAGTTCATAGTAAACAAAGTTTTTGTAGTTTTTTAGGTTCTTTTATACTTTTTTTCTTCACCCACTTTTGCAAATTCATTCAATCTTTATATGTGCACTTTCTATAACTTTGTGAGTAGATAGATTCAAACATTTGTATGCATTGCTCTTATTGGAGTATCCCTAGAATATGCCATCACTTTTCACATCAAATTTTTCTTTTCTTCCTGTTGGAGTTGATGAAAGCTAACTTCGAAGATGACCAAGATCACCTGCATGTGAAAACTTGTCAAAGAGAAGCCAAGGAGAGGAAGAGCATGGAGCAAGGGAAAAACCCTAAATGGACATGAGAGACAAATATGCAAACACAAGAAGAAATGTATTTACAATATGCACAATGCCTTATGAAAATACAATGAGAGAGCCCACTTATAAAGAGCTCATGGAAGCTTGTAGAACAAGCTGGAAGGTGGTAGAAGATAAGCTTGACAACTCAGCACACATCCATAAAAGGTGGAACATGCTAGAAGGGAAAAAACTCCCATGTTGTCAACAACTAACCACTACATGCATTAAATACTAAATATTAAATAAATGCATTTACCTAAGTAAGCTTAAGTAAATAGAATAAATAATTAATAATTAATTAATTATTTACTCTAACACCCCCCCCCCCCCCTTAAGTGCAACTTAGGGAAATGTCTTAAGCTCACAAAACTAAGATGAAATGCAGAATGGGTCTCGGCAACGAGGCCATGTTAGGTACCCATGAACAATGAAACAAAATGCAACCTCTGTAAATGGGGAAAGAGAGAAAACCATGTGGGAAAAACCCTCCCCCAAAAAGAGGTAACCTAGTGAAGAACTGAGAAGCCTCCAACTAGGGGAATGTCCCCTAAAATAGGAACAAGGAGTGATCATGAAGAAGCATCACTGAAGCATGAAGAAGCCACAAATCTACCAAACTGCTGATCTGAAGAACCTCCATGGAAGAAGAAGGCACAAACTAAGCATGTCTATATGGTAGATGATCCATCTCACTGAAATGCATAGGTAGCCAGCTAGTACAATCGCCTTGTATATAGGATCAACCACTAAATGCATAGTTCACACTATTGAATCATCGAACCAAGGATGCATTAGAACAAAAGCATAACCCCCCCTTAATGCAGACGGGGTGTGATGACAGGCAACTGAGAAGGTGGGCCAAAGTCTCCTACAGACGAACCAAGAACGATGAGAGAGGAAAAGAGGTACAGAAACCTATAAAGACATGGTCAAATTGACTCTACATGAAGCTAATATCATGGAAGGGACACTCACTTAACAAAGGGAGAATGCCTAAAATAGCAAACAACTATCCCCCCCATGGTACTTTATGAAAAAATGTGCATGTACAACTGACTCAAAAATAATGTTCATGACCCCCGAAATGAAAAAGTGGCACTTTATCTCAGTGTGATACATAAAAGTGCTTCAAAATGATAGCTACAATGATCAAAACTAAAAACAAGTTGATACAAAAGAAAGTACAGCCTCAAACAAAGGAAACCATGCCAAGAAAATGATCCTTGGGCCTAAAACACTCAAAATATCCACCATATAACAAAAATGCTAAAACTATGATAGAAAGAGCATGGGCCAAAAACAAAGAAAAAAGGACCACATTTATGAAAAGGTGACAAAACCAGCTTTCCAAAGATATAAAATTTTCAAAAAATAGGCATGGGACGCAAAAGATATGCTTGCCGGAGTCAAAAACAAGACTTCAAACTTCAACTAAAAAAATGGGCAATGAAAATACATCAAAATCTTAAAATACCTAAACCAATGTCTCTGTCTCAGAACTAGCTTTCTGATGCTTCTTTCAGATCGAAAAAATACCTTCGTATGCTCAAGTTATGGCCAAAAAATCAAAGGTAGGTCCAAAATGACCTTAGAGAGTGCAAGCAAGGTTGATGCACTACTGACATCATGCTGATGTCAGCATTCTACAAGTTTAAAATTGACAGCCATGTGGCCATCACGAAAAAAAAAGAGGCCACGTGGCGGGCGGCTGACATGGCACGGGCCACGTGGCAAAGTGTCACATGGCAGACCTACCATGTGTCAAGCACTGTGTGGCTGAAGAAACTACTGACGAGGCACCCGCTGGTGCGGACTCAGACTACTGACTGTGTGACTAGGGGCCATGCATCAAAAAGAAAAGGCTCTATGTAGACTATGACAAGTAGGCGACAGAATGAGCGGTGAGGTGGTGCAGATCCTCGACAGAGCGATTGGGACGGGGAGGTGCCACTGACTGCGGAGGCGTGTTGGTGGTGGTGGGGTGGCCCGTCGGCGGTGGCTAAGTTGCAGTGGTGTGACTATCTGTGGCTGCTACAAGCAGCACGGTGGCACACAAGTGGCCACCTAGTGGTGCACCCAAAAGCTTTTTTTTTTTTAAATCGCTGAAATTTCGTACAATCCGTACGGCAGCCTATAGGGCTAAAAAAAAATTGCCTCCTGGAGCTCTGTCTCCAAAATTGAAAAGTTTTATATGAATCTTGACTGCAAATGGCCTTCCAGATCCAATGCTGATGTCCATTTGGGCTGAAAGTGCTCCGAAAATTTTCTGGTCCCTTGATTTGAAGAAAAAATGCACAAACAAACTAGGGTTTGTGACTTCAAATCACAGCTTCAAAATTCTTCAACAAAGCAGAAGTAGTGAGGCTCTGATACCATGTTGGAGTTGATGAAAGCCAACTCTAAAGACGCCCAAGATCACCTGCATGTGAAAACCTATCAAAGAGAAGCCAACAAGAGGAAGAGCATGGAGCAAGGGAAAAACCCTAAATAAACATGAGAGATAAATATGCAAACATAAGAAGAAATATATTTACAATATGCACAATGTCTTATGAAAATACAATGAGAGAGCCCACTTATAAAGAGCTCATGGAAGCTTGTAGAACAAGTTGGAAGGTAGTAGAAGATAAGCTTGACAACTCAGCACATATCCACAAAAGGTGGAACATGCTAGAAGGGAACAAACTCCTGTGTTGTCAACAACTAATCACTATATACATTAAATACTAAATATTAAATAAATGCATTTACCTAAGTAAGCTTAAGTAAATAGAATAAATAATAAATTATTTACTCTAACACTTCCTTCAAGATATAACATTTTCTTTCAAATACTTTGAAATAGAAAACATCAAGTTTAAGCCATACCATAATTCATAAGGAGTTTGGTCAGAGTCCTTCTTCAGCTGAACTAGGTTCAAGGTATGAACTATTGTGTTGATTGCTTCCTTCTAGTATTTGATAGCAACATTCTTCTCTATCATTAGTGTCCTTGTGCAATCCATAGTTGATCTATTCCTCCTCTCTGCTATGCCATTCTGTTGAGGTGTACTAGGTGTAAATACCTATCTTCTAATTTCTCTTTCATTGTAGAATTCATTGAATTCATTTGAAATGAATTCACTTCCTCTATTTGACCTTAAACATTTTAGTTTCTTTCCTAATTCTTTCTCAACTCTAGATAGATACCATTTGAAATTTTAAAAAGCTTCTAATCTATCCTTTAAATACATAATTGTCATCATCCTAGAATAATCATCAACAAACAAAATAAAGTACTTACCTCCACAATATATTTGTATGCCAATAGGTCCACAAAGTTCTATATGAACCAGCTCCAAATCTTCTTCAAAGTGATAATTGTTTCTTTTGAAACTTTTCTTTCCCATCTTTCCAATTTGACAATTTTTGCATGTGCACATATCAAGTTTATTTAGGCTTGGAATGCCTCTAACCCTTTTATTCTTGTTTATGTTGACCAGGTTATCAAAATTCACATGAAACAACCTTTTATGCCATAACCAACTTTCTTCTACTTGACCTATGTAACATGAATTTTCAATTAGATCTAGGTAGAATAGATTATCTCTTGTTTGATTTCCAGTCCCAACTAGATTTGCTTTTCTATCCATCAGCTTGGATTTTCTACTCATGAATTCTATCTTGAATCCAATGTTATTCAATTATGTCACACTAAGTAGATTATGCTTTAGTTCTTGAACCCAATAAGCATTGTCACATATGAGTTCCTTGGTTAGTGCAATAAAACCTTTTCCTTTCACATAACAAGGTTCATCATTTCCAAATCTGACACTCCCACCATTAGAGTGTTCCAAGTGCTCAAATTTAGATTTATCACCAGTCATGTGGTGAGAACAACCACTATCTATGATCCATGTATCATTCTTACTAACATGAGAAATGAGGCCCATCTTATGACTCTCTTCATTTGATTCATCCTTAACAATAATGTAAACCTTTTCATCTTCATCACTACTATTAGAATCTTTAGCCATGTAACAAAATTTCTTACCTTTATCTTTGTAGTATTTGTAGCTTTTTAAATCTTTCTTACCAATGTACTCATGACATGATCAATACTTACTACTTTATAATCACAACCATTAGTACTATATTGAACTATAATGACCATTGAAACATGTTGTGCTACTAAATCATTTCCACTACTACCACATCAACAATAATCAATTCAATATGTACCTACTAAAGAAATCTATGAGCTAACTTGATTTCATCAGAGAGACTAAATTGTAATTTTGACAAGTAAAATATTCTAATAATAGAAAAGTGATTGAGAAACTAAATTTACTACTCCATAGATGGAGCTAACTACAATACCAACAAGTACTTAGAGCAACTAACTACAATATCAAAAAGTATTTAGAGCACTGACCTATACATTTATTAACCTAGTGAGATGAAATAAAAGGTTGGACAAGACTCATGATGTTGGATGAGGTTGTGGCCTATCCAAGATAATAAGGATCTTTTATGAAAATAGGTTTAAAAGGGATCCTAAGTCAAACCCTTGAAGACTTGGCCTAGGAAAGGTCATTTTTTCCAATGTGTTTGCTGATGTTGATAATATTTAAGCTATAGCTAGTAATTACAAATTTGAAAAAATTATTGTGAGAAGAATAGATAGGAATTATTTATTAGGCATGTATGTAGAGAATATTATGGATAAATATGACGCTCAACTTTATATACTTTTCAATGAGGACTCAATAACCTAACTTGTATTTTGAGTTTGACATTGTTGCTGAAATTGAATGGATTTTATATAAGAGGATGATGCATTGGAAGAAAAATATAAGTTTGAAGAATTACACTTTGTTATGTCAATTATTATTATTTCAAAATAGTGTTATCTTCCATCACTCTCAACATGAATCTTTGTATTTCATAATTATAGTAAAGATACTCTGGAATCTTTATATGCATGTGATGGTAGAAAGGTAAAAGAAAATGATTTTGGATTGATCCTAAGTTGGTGAGCCAAGAATCACCATCAAGGTAGAAGTGATCTAGTAAGCACCTAGAAAGAATTAGGAAGTAAGGAAGCAAGCCCTATTGTTACATCAATGATGAAAATTTTTTATAATGGAGAACATGACCTATTCTGGTTAGATTGTTGAGGTAGTAGATGAGGGCATTGCAAAAGTATGGAGATAGAAGTCTCTAGACAACATCAATATCCCAGACAGAGAAAAAGAGGAGTTGATTAGAATCTTAGGATCTAAAAAAATGTCACATTTCATCTAAGGTAGGATAAACTAGTTTTAGATGGCTCAAAGACTAGAAACTAGAACACTAAGGAGGGCTATAATTACCTAATTAGAAAATAGCTAAGACCAAAGATAAACATCTAATTGTGACTGTATTGGGATAAAAGATGCTTACCTAAGGTAGGATTTTTCTCATCGCTAGCACTACAAATAATATCATTATAGTTGATACATTTTGAGAAAAAGGATATGTAGGTCCAAGAAGGTGCCTGTTTTGTGAAGAGGATGAAGAAAATGTAGACCACATATTATTAACCTGCAAATATTCTCACCAGTGTTGGAGTTGGTTACATAACAAACTTGGATGGAACTCAGCAATACTAAGTCAATCCTAAGTATGTTTCAAGATTGACCTATTTAAAATAAGGAGTATTTGTATGGTGGCTTGTGGATTATAGAACTATCTATTAGAATATAGGAGTTATGGTAGGAGAGAAATAAACACATTTAAAAAAATAAAAGGATAGGATAGGAAAAACTTACCAACAAGATGGAGGCTACCATTATCAAGATTGTGAATAATAGAATATTTAATATGCAAAAAGTGGTCGAAAAGATGACTTACTAATATGGGAAGATGAGAGGTAGATGGAATGGTTTTAAGATTCCTTGGTATGTTAGTTTGAGCTTCACTTGGTTTTGAGAATACTTTAATATTATATACTTAATAAGGCCAACCAAATGAAGGTGGAATCTCATCTGGCCTCACCCCCATCCCCCTAACATCAATATAAATTACCCATTATCACCTAATTACATAATTCATTCATAACATTCACTCAATACAATCACATAACATTCATTAATATGATATAAAATTCATTAATATACAATACTAATCAAGACTTCATTAACAGAGAACAATATTCATTAACATGAAATAAAAATAAATATTAATACTCAACATTCATAGATAATTACTCAAAACAAAGTTCTTTCATTATCCAACAAAGTTTATCAAACAAGGTTTATCAAAGAGCATTTTTTAAAAATCATTTCTTCTTTTTATTTTTCTTAGTTGTTTTAAGAAAAAGGCTGATAGGAGCATCAATATCTTCCTCATTCTCCTCCTCTTGTGGTGCATGTAATGTCAAATTATGATGCCTCCTCCTGTTTGGAGGAGTAGGAGGCTACTGCATTACAGGGGGCTATGTTGTAAGAACAAAGTAAATGGGTTAAATTGGCATACTCTTTTTCCTTTTTTAACTATTACAAGTATTTGATTAAGTAGTACAACATAACATGCATTTTTCTTACCTAACAGTGCCACATCATGTACATTAACATTTTAATCCACTACCATGTCCAGATGTTGAACAATTGGAATATGCTCCACTCCTTCACCACGATGTTCAACATGCTCTAAAATATTCAAAAAAAGGTTACATGCCAAATTGTAATGAAGATGTTAAATTGTATTCACAATTGCATAATTAATTTCCAATAGAAAATTAATACCTCCACCACTATAATGCACATTATGGCCTTCATCACAAGTAGGTTCTATGATAGGATATGAAGGCTACAATGAAATGTTTTTGAAATATAAAATGACCAAAACAAGGGGGTCAGCCCTTACAAAAAAAGTTGGTAACCAGTACACTACCAGAAAACACCTACAGAAGTAACAAGAGGTAACACAACCACATAAACTATATCATCCAAAAAACTCTAGCAATATGTAAGCAAGTCTAGCAAATATCTATAAAAATCTAACCAACTAATGTTTAGGATCACACTACCATTAAAAAAAAAAAAAACTATAGTACTAAACAAACTATAAAGTTTCAAATAAAAAATAGTTGGCTCAAACTTGCCAACCCAAGTCTTAGTAACTGTTGTAAACCAGCAATTAGGAAGTAGTAGAAAAAAAAATAAACTAGGATCATTAAATCCCTTATAAATAGTCAAATTATTTCTCAACTTTTTCTTTTCCTTTCCTAGCTAGAAAAATTTGAACCCAGTCATCAATAAGAAACTTATAAAGGAGCTTATTATCTTCCATGTCCATCCCTGAATCATCCTTCTCCTGTGCTAGCAAGTGGAGGGTGGTAGCAGCTGCATGAGTGGCCTTCAATGCAAATTTAGAGAAAGTGTAGAATCCCTCCTCTAAGGTTTTGACTCTTATTTCCAGCTATGCATTCTTTTCATTTTGTTCCTCCTCTTTTTCCTTTCCATCTTTATCAACCTTTTCAAATCTCTCATTAGTCTTTGTCAATTGATTTTCATCCTACAAAACTTGAGGGTTAGTAAAAACATTACATTTTTCCTTAATTGTAGAGGAAATTATGATGGGGGAAGTGTCCACTTTGTTACTATCTTCACAAAAAGTAATGGGTTGGAGGGTGAAGCTAGCTAACACGTGAGTCTTAGTGGTAATTTCTTTACTAGCCAACTTCAAGGTATTACCTGCAGACACCTAGGTGTTATCCACCAAGTTTTTACTTTTTTCTTTTTTCCCTTCCTCATTATCTCTCTTGGAGTTAGAGAAATTCTCCTCCTCCAGAGCCCTTTCCTTTCTCTCAGAACTCTCCTCTTCCTCCTCTTCCACCCTATATCTTTTGGACTTTTGCTTGTACCTAGCTTGGGATTTAGCAATCCTTCCCGACCTTCTCCTATGCTTTCCCCCTCCCTCCTCTTCTAACTCCTCAATTTCCACCTCCACAGGTTTTTCAACCTTAATTTTTTTACAACCCTATTTTTCAATAACCGACTCTAGTTTTTTTCTTTTTCTTAACATCTCTACTGGAGGAGGGGCACGAGGTGTAGATTTTGGTACTTGTGCTAGTACTCAGGGGGGAATTCCAATGTTGGCACTAGTTGTCAACCACTATAACCCTAGGGGGATAGAGGGAAAGATAGAACTAATAGAGCCTAATGATCAAGCCTTGGTGGATAATGGTAAAATTTAGACCCTTACTCCTTTTTTTCCTAACATCATTAACCATATCCTCCAAATAATGTAAAAGAAAAAATGGAATGGAAATGAAATCCCTTTTTCTAAAATGATTGAGCAGTGGAAAGTGATACTAGTAGTAAACTCCAAACCTACCTTCTAGTGTAAGGTATTACATAATCACTAGGAAAACATTGTCCCATGGAGCTAGAAGTTTTTCCCTTCTGAAGCCTCCCTTATAATGCACTGGTTCTTCATTTTCCTTAAAAAGACTGATAATATTGACCTCATCCACAATTTTTGTGACCTTCCTCCATTTTCCCCCCTCATGGATAGCCTAGTAGCCATTGCAATTACTTCCTCATTTACTTGGAAAGTAATGCCATTTATTGTGACCTTGTGCTCATTCCACCTCTTCACAAATTGGAGTGCACAATTTTTGTCATATCCTGCCATCGAATGCATATAGGGAAGAAATCCCCCCTCCTTCAACAGAAACCAAGTTGTCATTCTATCTTTAAAATTTTCAATCTTTGATGGTTCCAGTCTATTCAAATCACCACCCATCTCTTCCTCACTAATTTCTGACCCTCCAACCTTAGTAATTTGCATTTAAATTTCCTTATTGTTAGGATTCTTATAAATATTAATCACCAATGTCATAGCAATTACATGAATAACACTAACAGGGGTTTTAATCGTCTCCCAAAACAATTTTTAAGATGCTTTGAAATCTCAATCAAAATTATGATGGGATTCACACATACTTAGCATTATTATTCTCACATCCCTGAATGTACTGACAACCTTGGTCCTGAAATTTTTCATACTTTTGAAAAGGAAGTAATTCAATTTTTTCCTTGTGTTACCATAATGGTGAAATAACTGCCACCTCAAATCACCTCCATTTATTATCCAATCAGTATGGTGTTGTCTTATCAACTTCCCCCTAAACTTTCTATTAAATTTAGCATATTTTGACTTCCTAGGTATAATGTTGCCAAAATTGGCACTGACCTTTATTTGCCTAATCATACTTAAATTTTTCTCCCCTCCTTTTCCTTGTTGATCAAAGCCTTGATTTCCTCCTTTAGACTTTCTAAGTTTCTCCAACATGTCAATTTCCTTAATTTGAATCCCATGGTTGTAGCAGCATCTACCACCATATTTCCTTCTCTATAAATATGCTATAGTTAGAGTTTCTCCATTCCATCTACTATATGTCTTATATCCATGATAACATTTAGGATATTCTAGCCTAGTTTATAAAATCCCTTCACTAAATCAAGGATTAATTTGGAGTCCCCTTCTATGGTTATTTCCTTTATTTGCATTTCCCTTATCAATTGCAGGCCCTAGAGAAAAGCCACTGCTTCAACCAGATTATTACTTCCTCCTCCAACATTCCTAGAATAGACTAGCAACACATCTCCATACTCCACTCGCCACTCCTATACCCCCTTTTGCAGCACCATCAAAATTTAGATTAAGCTATGTTAAGGTTAGTGGTTCCTTTTTTTCTATCTCTTTAAGACCTTAGAGTTATCAAAATGGTTGAAACCCTCCTAGATACCCCATCTCTCTACTATTTGAGTTTCTTTTCCACCTAGTTCTTCCTTTGGTAGCTTGCATTTATCAATCATTATATTTTTCTTCAACAATTTTTGCATAATTTCCATTACAACCTCCTCCAATTTTTCCTCCTCCTGAAAGATTCTATTATTTCTTTCTTTCTAAATATGCTAGCAAATATATGGTGGAACACTTTTCCATAGGAGTATTAGTTTAGGATGATAGAAGGGATAGTCTCAGTTTTCCACAAATTGACTTAAGTTATCCTTCAACACTCAACATAATCCCAATTTCTCCCAAACAAACTCCCAAATCTTTAAATTATATGTACATTTTAGAAATAGGAGGGACATATTCTCCTCTTCTTTTTTTCAAAGATAACATATGTTTGGTACAAAAAGCCCCCTTTTTTTAGATTGTCCAATGTTAGAATTTTGCCATGCTGAACAGTCCACCAAAAAAAATTAATTTTGGGAAGGAGATTACTTAACCAAACTTTATGCCATATTAGGAAGTACAAGTTTTTACTCCATAAATGTTTGTAAGCTAAACTAATTGTAAAATTGCCACTAGGAGTTAAGTCCCATACCACTTTATCCTCAAGAATTAGAATTGGAATTCTTTGTACTTTCATCAATTCTTCTAGTTTTTTAAGAAGTTGAATATCCTCCTAGGAATACATATCATTTTGCAATTTCTTCCACCTTCTTCCCTAGTCGATATAATCCACCACTCTCTATCCCATCACTCCTTCAATTTCTCCACTAGTCTTCTAAATTTGTTGTAAACCAGTAGTTTCCCTCCCATTCAACTATCTTCCTAGAACCTAATTTTATGCCCATTTCCCAAGATCCATCATACCTCTTCCCTTAGCAATCCCCTACTCCTAATAATATTCATCCAAATTTTGGAACCTCCAAGAAGATCATTATTAAAAAGATTATCGATGAATGGGGAGTTTGAGAGATATTTAGCTTTCATAATATTGCTCCAATCATTATTTTCTTCTCCTAATCTCCATCCAACTTTTTCAAGGAGAGCCTTATTTAGGTCTTGAAGTCTTCTAACTCCCAATCCCCCCTTTTCCTTTGGTATACAAACCTCCTCCCAATTTACCATGTTTAATTTGTTCTTGTCCTCCATTCTTTACCAATGAAAGTTCCTCTATATATTCTCTATTTTGTCAGCCATATTCTGATTAATCTTAAAAAGGGACAAAAACAAATTGGAATACCTTGGAGGGCTACAAAGAGTAACTATAATTTACCAAAATATTCTCTTTCTATCCTGCCAGCTTCCTTTGGGTTCTTTCAATAATAGTGTTCCAAAATTCATTGGTCACCTCCCTAGTGGTTAATGGTAGTCCAAGATATGTGTCCGAGAGGTTGGCCGACTAACAACCTAATATGTTTCTTATCCTCCTCTACATAATAGTATCAGTATTAAAAAAATAAAGCTTACTCTTAGATTAATTTATTTGCTACTCAAAGCTTTCTTCATAATTTTTAAGTATACTCTTCCATGCCTCAACTTCCATAATAGAGGATTTACCAAATAGAAATGTGGCATCCACAAATTGTTGTAACACTTTAGTATTATCCATAGTTGTAGGTTTTATTCCTTTCACACATCTTGTATTAACTAATTTAGAAAATGGTCTCCCCAACACCTCTGCCACCATAATAAAAAGATAAGGAGCTAGTAGATCACCTTGTCTTAGTCCTTGTTCCACAAAAAAATTACCCCAAGGAGAGCCATTTAGAAGAACAACATACTGAACCATCCCTACCATCATCTTAATAAGATCTATGACTTTATCATTAAACCCCACTCTTCCAAGCACATCATAAAGGAAGTCCCACTTTACCTTATCATATGCCTTAGATATATCCAGCTTGAAAGTCATACTAGGTTTTTTATTCTTTTCCATACAGTGTATGATTTCATGAGTAGCTATCATTGCATCTAGGATTTTTCTACCTGCCACAAACCCCTTCTATGGTGTTCCTATAATACTTTCCAAGAAAGGCTTAATTCTACTTACTAACACTTTATAAAATATCTTATACACTATGTTACAAAGGCTAATAGGTCTAAAATCTAGCAGACTCAAGGGTTTCATGGTCTTGGGGACCAAGGCAATAAAGGTTTTATTTATCCTTTTTAGCATCTTCCCTATTTTGAAGAATCTCTTGTAGCCCATATTAGTTCACCTTTAACGACCTTCCAAAATTTTTGAAAAAATGCTTGGGGGAAGCCATCAAGTCTTGGGGCCTTATAGGCTTTCATGGAAAACACAACCCTTTTCACTTCCTCCTCCATGATGTTTCCTAGAATGCTATTATTTTCCACATCACCTAGCACTTGTGGGATTGTATTTATCAAACTTCTTCTGATAACCTGATTTCTTGTATTATTATCCTTTTTATAGGCTGTATAGAAATATTCTACTACATGTCTCCCCATCTCCTCTTGATCCTTATATTCTCTTCCTCCTACTCCTTCTAACGTGTTGATTGTGTTTCTTCTTTTATGATTGGAAGCAGACCTATGGAAGAAACTGGTGTTCTTGTCTCCCTAAGTTAAACATTGAACCCTCAATCTTTGCTTCCAAAAATTCTCCTCCCTTAAAATGATGTCCTTCCATTTTTTTCTATTCTTCCTCCTCCTGAGTAGTAGCATTTAGATTATTACCCTCAGCAATCTCTTTTTGTAGATTTTTAAGTTTTTCCTCCACTTCCCTTTTAATCTGGAACAAATCTCCAAAGGAACTTTTAGCCCAACCCTTAACATTCCTCCTTATATTATCTAACTTTTTTGTTAGTCTATACATAGCAGTACCATCTATTTTTATATTCCACCATTCTTGGATTTGATCTTTGAATTTTGGGTGGGACTACCACATAATTTTATATCTAAAGTGTGTTGATCCTCCTCTTAAACCATCCTCCCAATAAAACATTAAAGGGGATTCTCTAATAGGGAATTACCCAACCAGTCCCAATTCCCTAACACCATTAGTCTATTCAGTCTTACTTAGATGAGATCTCTTCCTTTTCTATTATTAGTCCATGTGAATGGGTTCCCTCTTAAATAAACATCAATCAAATCCATTTTCCCATAAAATCATGAAGATCGTGCAAGATTTCAGAGTAGTCTCTACTTCCCCATAATTTTTCTGAGTGATAGAGGGGGGTATGAAAATATCCCATACACATTAATTTTTTATCCTTCATAGTTTTTATAATCCTTTCTAGCTTCCCATAAGTTTCCTTCCTCCCTACCTTGTTGTTAGAAGCATAGATGCTAATAAGACCTCATTTTTTATTACTAGTTTGGAACTCAGTTATTATAAAAAAATTGTCCTTCCATATCTCAACCCCAGTCATAGAGCATAGGTTCCACATGGTTGCAATACCCCCTAAGGCTCCATCAACATCCATATGTTTGAAGGTAGCCCCTAGCCAGACATGACTAACTAGTCTAACAAAATTAGCACTAGACATTTTTGTTTCTTGAATTAACACACAATCAACCTTTTCTTGAAATATACACTGCATTAGATCACATTTCTTCTAGGGGTTGTTTAACCTTCTTAGATTCCAAGAGAGGAATTGCATTTCTTACCTCTTATTATAGTCTCTAGTGTAAGCTGCTTACCACAAGCCACATCTCTTGCTACTTGTTTTGTCCTAGTTGCTCTACTCCTTAGTCTTCTTGATGTCCCACAAGTTCCTACATCTGGTTTCTTCCCCCCCCTTTTTCTTCCTTTTATGAACCTCCCATTCCCCATTATCACCCTCTTGCAGTGAGGTGACTTAATCCTTTTTTAGCCTTCTCCAAACTTTCCATCACCCTTGCAGCAATCTCTATTGGGGAGGCCTTTATCACTCTTAGAGGAGTGCACACCTATTCCTGGGTACCATGGTCTACCTCAACATGTTCTTGCAAGCACATGTCACCTAGACTTGCTGGCAAACTAGTAAGGGAGTGGTGTGCCACTATTTCACCCTCCACCATTATTTCTCCTTCCTTAAGACCCCCTAAGGGTGAACTTATTAATTCCTCTATTTCACATCTGAATGGGTATTCTTCCATTTTCCTATTCTCCTCTAGAGCTTCCCTTACTTTATGTACACTCTACCCCCTAACTCTTTTAGCAAGGGTATCCTAAATCTTATTATCCTCCATATTTTGAACATTAGCAACCCCCTCCTCTAGTCTTGGGGCTTCTAAGGGTTCCCTAGCAACATCTTTTACTATTCCAGGGGATCCTTCTTATTGTTTCTCTTTCTGCATTTGGGCTTTATAGTCAACAATGAGATGTCCAAATTGCCCACATTTTTGATAGAAAAGCTCTACATTCTCATACTCTATGGGTTGGTATTTCTCTCCCGATTTAGTTTTTAGAGTAACCACAATCGGGAGAGCCTGATTTAATGCCACATTCACATAGAATATGGCATACACCATTCTAGATTTTTGCATTGTCACCTTGTTTGTAGTCACAAAGTGACCAAACGAATTTTCTATCCACCTTAGGATCTTCTCATCCCAAAACTTGAGTGGTAATTTAGGTAGCCTTACCCAAACAAGAGCGATCTTGTTAAGTTCTATAGTAGCATAAAATCTTAAGTGTCACCTTGTTAGTGCAAGACAATGCTTCCCATAGTACCAAGTTCCGAAGAGTATAAAATTGAAATCCTCATTCGCGAAGAATTTAAAATAGAATAAGCTACTTGACATAGCAGAGATATCGACACTACTCTTTAACTTCTATTTTTGGATAACCCACTTATGCACCATCTCTATAATGGGTCTAAAGGACACAAATCTCCCCACCACACAAAATTTTAAGCCGGAGGTAACATGGTCCACCCAATCATCCAAGAGGGAGATCATTGACCCATTGGCATTGTGAGCAATCTTGGGTTCCTCCATAGAAACATTAACCACCTGGGATCTCACAAGAGCATTCTTCCAACCTCCTAGGGTCCCATTTGTCACCTTTTGACCACTCTCCACCAAGAAGCTAGTTGATACACCATTTTCTAAAAGAGTAGGGTCAGAAAGATTCTTTCCCAACTCCTCCACAGTCCCACTCCAATTTGTGGTGACCTCCAAATCTTTGCACAAGGTTAACACCATTTGTAGGTAAGGGCAAGGTGGAGGGTCCAGAGGCTTAGGGCTCACCATGGACAAATTCAAATTCAAACTTCGAAAGAGCGGTAACAAGTTGCAGAGTGGTAGTGCACTACAGTGAAATGTTATGCCCATTGTTATGCAGTCAATTTATTTTCAAAACTAACACCAAAAAAGAAATTCATCAACTATTCAATTTGATTTACTTTTCATCTAACCAATTTACCTTTGTCTCATTTGGTGCACCAGATTCTTGGGTATGGTTTTTAGATTCTTGGTGTAGGCATGAAACCATGACTTTATAGCCTTTCTTTAAGGCAATTTTTTTATCTTCATCTATGAGCTCCACATTGAATTATGTGCCCTATATTTTTTGCTTAATATCATCAGTTTTGCATGTATGGTTTGATTAAACAAAATTGTTTACAACATTATATATAAAAAATTAAATGAGATTCCAATGCTACTACTTACAAGTTTAGATTGAAGATTCATATAGCCACTAGAGCCAAGTTTTGTTGGCCAACCTTTTCTAGTCTCACTTTTGTAGCCACTAATGTGTCCTGCAGTCTATGAAAAAATTTGAAACATGTTAGATTATATATTTATGAAGATCACTAATTAGTACATGATTGCATTCTACTTAGTACTATCATGACATACCTTCTTTTTCCCTATTCTAGTTCATTTCCTTTATTATCACATAGCCTTTTCTCCTTTGCATCTTCTATTATTTCATTCCACCCCATCATTGGAAGCATAGGAGGATGATCATACTTTTGGTTCTCCTTTAGACCCCTTCATATTGATCCCTCATAGTATTTATATGTCTTGATGCTCTTTTCAGAAGTAGGGTAGTGCCAAAAATATTTTTTTCCAAATAGGTCCTCAAAAGATGTAATCAACTAATTTTTTAATTTAGAACCTTGTTCATTCCACCTTTAAATAATAATAAAATTTAGATCAATGACTTTAATATAGTATAATAAATGGAAGAAAAGAAAAATATTGTAGCAATGATATGAAACT
The DNA here is from genome assembly GCA_028749045.1 of Cupressus sempervirens. Classification (NCBI taxonomy): domain Eukaryota; kingdom Viridiplantae; phylum Streptophyta; class Pinopsida; order Cupressales; family Cupressaceae; genus Cupressus; species Cupressus sempervirens. The sequence continues at coordinate 495,706,222 of CM053785.1, forward strand.
ACATACCTTTTATGTATGGTGGGTCCAAATAGCCTCAATGTCATATCAAAAAGATGATCAAAGAAAACATTATTTCCTACAAAAATATAAAGGGATTATTAGTCCAAAATGATTTATGTATAAGTAAACTAAAATTACACTTTGAATAATAACAATTTTAAATCACTTGGAAGCTTTCGTAATTTTAACAAAAACATAGTTTTCTTATTCAGCAACAATGTCCCTACAAATGAACTAGTAATAGTCACATGGACTACTCCAGGAAATGGATCAGCTTCAGTAGTACTGGTCTCTATTTCTCTATCAACTGAAGGTATATCTATTAATGCATAAAATCCACCCAATTTATGATTAGCACATTACAAATTATAGCAAAATAAGGTTTTACCAGCTGTAGTGAGCATAGATGAGGATGTTTGCATGCTCCTTGTTGCCAATAATACACTCGGCAATATCAAACCACCGATGAAAGGAGGTATCCACACTTCATAATGAGTCAAAGAATACAATATTATTAGCAAAGACATTTTCAATGGATAAAGATCAAATGGGATACTAGCTAGAAGTGTCCAAAAATAAAATTTAAGTGTTATAATGTTGATGAAAACAAACAATATTGCACCAATTTCACTTTCAACATTAGATTCCCTATTTCAACACTTAGTAATTGCCTTAAATAAACTTAACAATGTAATAATACTATAATTATAAGTAATGTTGTAAAAAGAAAGTGTTACTTACATGAAGTTTGTGTGCTACAACCTCACCATGTCCACCACGCGATGTCATAGCTATCACATATTTATGTAGAAGAACACATAATATTTTAGATCATGATCCATAAGATACTATAAAAAATAAAAATCTTTTGAACTTCTATTATGCTTGAGATTAATTACTGCTTACCTTCAAAGAATTAACCCTATGGCACAATTCTTCTTTCAGTGCCTCTTTCTCCTTGCTTGTGTCACCCTCGATGATAATGTTAACAATTTTATCACTGTATCTTAGTTTGAGTTGTTGGGCCATGAACATAGGTTCAGCACTAAGGGTGATGTCCCATAGAAATGATGCTCATATTTTAGATTGCATTTGATCTATTATTATTTTAGCTTTTCCCTATCATTTGTGACATAAATATCAGTAAATTTGCATCTAAATAACTCCAAATCCATAAATAAAAGAACATAATAATACAAAATTTATTTCTATATAATTTGAACAATTACAATAATTAAGGTTTACCTCTACTAAAGAAGGTGTGTGAGATGGTGCATCCCTACCTATGTGTGATGGTCTATCCATGTCGCCTGTGAAAATGATTAGCAATTTTTAGTAATTAACAGCAAAATTAAAGTATTTAACATTTTGTACTTAATGTTTATATCTGCACATATGGTTTTCAAAGAAAAATTTGGTGTAACTAATGTGTATATCTGCAAAATTTAATATCAGTAAAATTCCATCAAAATAACTCCAGAGCCATAAAGAAAATAACATAATAATACAACATTTGCTTCTATATAATTTGAACAATTACAATAATCAAGGTTTACCTTCACTAAAGAAGGTGTGTGAGAAGGTGCATCCTAACCTATGGGTGGTGGTCTATCCATGTTGCCTTGTGAAAAAGATCAATAGTTCTTAGCAATCAGTAGCAAAATGAAAGTAATAGATTTACCGAAAAAAATATTAATAATAAAGTAGATTGTATATTGGAGTCAATGTTAATTGGAGGCAATTGGTTTAAATGTTATACTTACTAGTCCCATGATAGGGAATTTTTGTGTATTTACACAATTCAAATTGTAATCTATTAGAAGCTCTTCCCTTGCACTTATTGGTTTTATCGCACATACAAAAACACAATTTCCCTCGTGTACCTTGAATATAAAATTTGCCAACTTATTAGTTGACATAGGTTGAGAACTATTTATAAATCTTGCAATATTCCCTATTACTTTTGAGCTTCCATCAATATACATAGCGAACATTTTACTTTGATCATTTTCTTTTCATTATATATAATTTGGTGACAATGCATACCTACACATACTTCTTTTATATTCCATAATCCCCATCCAATTGTTGTAATTGTAACAAGGTCCTACATACTCCATCAATTCAACAACTTTATTCTAAGAGACCTTTATAACATCCATAGAAAATAGGCCCAAACCATGTAATGAAGATGGAGCTATGTGATATATCCTTTCGTTAACAAAAAAATTAGTGTTAATTGGAGGTAGTTCCTTGGGTACCCATTCTTTCTGAAGATGTGTGTACCTTAAGAGAACCTCCCTATTGTCTTCACTCTCATTATCATAAGAACATGACCACCCCCCCGCCCCGCCCCGCCTTGTCCCCTAGCAAGAAAAATTGTGTTTATTTGTTGAATTTTCTCCTAGTCTTTGACCTCTAGTTGATCTCCCTATTTTAGACCTACTAGATGTCTCACTTTTGTCTTCTATTCTCACATTGTCCTCACTTGAGGAAGACAAATTAGGAAAATACCTATTTGGTGATACTTGCAATACATAAAATGAGAGACGCACCAAGAAAAAATTTGATGTTGATGGTAAAGAGAAGATATACAAATAAAAAATTGTATCTATAGGGTCTATTGACATATACCTGTCGATCCATGTGACTGTGCAAGATCCTAATCAAAGGCATTGAATAGCCTACATATGTAAATCATTTATCTTAAGTTAGCCAAAAATTTGGTCTAATTAATGTGTATATCTAAAAATATATTGGACATGTTGTACTTAATGTTTATATTTGCACATATGGTTTTGAAAGAAAAAGTTGGTCACCTAGCTTATCAAATTCACCCATATTGTAATGAATTAAAAGTTGTTTGCTGCAATGCTCTATAAACTACAAATTACGTAGAATGAAAAAATTGCATGATGCATTCATCAAAATCAAAAAAAATTCTATAAATAAAAATCATGACCCCATCATACTTGACATTGATCGTACCTCGACAGACATTTCATTGATCATGTCATTGATCATCATCTTCATCCATGTCAACATCATCACCATCATCACACTTTTCACTTTGATCATCGTCATCACCACCACCATCTTTATCACCATCATTATCATCTTCATCACCATTATCATGACCATCATCATCATCTTTATTTGCATGATTATGGTTTTCGTTGTCATCATCATCATCATCACCATTATCGTCAGCATGACCAAAATCATCATCTTCTTCTTCTTCTTCATCATTGGGTAATAGTCATTCATGATCATCATTTACTTCATCTTCTAATTCTTCAGTATCTTCTTCTTCCATCACATGATACTTTACCAACCTTCCTCTTAGATAATGTCTAACAACAAATGACCAACCTGGTTTGTGTAGAATGTCAAAATAAAATACTTACTCACATTGGCTTGGAAGAACATAGGGTTCATCTCCAACTAGCTCAAATGACCTTATATTAATCATTGTAAATCCACTATCATGTTCAATAATAGTCCTATCAGGATCATTTTGATTGATTCGTAGCCTATACCATTTGATGAAAAATAGAACTAATTTGAATGAATTAAAGTTGCACTCAAGTATATCATCTAAAATGTTATAGTATCAATTTTTAGATTGTTAAGGATGTATGTCAATTCTAGGTGAAATATTGGTGACTGTGAAGACTTCACTTATCCTAGAATTACAAGTTTTCTTTTTTTTGTTTGACTTTTTTATGTGAAATTTATAACCATGGTAGTACATAGCTTTGTGATGTTTGACTTGCAATTATTCAAACATGTCAATATTATTTGCATCAATATATGAGTTGATATTAAACTTATGGCTTATAATTAGTAATCTTCTATGTGCCTTTGTATCTCTTAAGCCATATGCTAGATCAAGTACCATTGGTGTTGTTCGAACTCAAAATTTAAGCCCTAATTTTGATCACCATTCTAAAAACCAAGCCGTATAAGTTCTTTTAAATGCATGTTACCGGACTGTCCTTTCAAGGCCTAAAACGTGTTTAATGTTTCTAACACCTTGAATTCAATATATTCACTCATTGTATGAAGATAAATTGTCATTCTGAATCATTCCATGGAGTTTTGTTTTGAGCAATGTCCAAATCTGCATTTTTTACTAAGTGTCAAACAACGACAAGAGGCCTAGTTTGCAATTGAATATCTTGCACCCAATAATGTTTCATGACTCACCGCTTTGGGAATATTTAGTATCAATATCAAAAAAACCTATATTTTAGATTTTAATTCATTTTGACATTTTTTGACTAAGTTTTGAATCCCTCAATTTTTTGTTGTTTATTGTCGTCGTGTTGATGTAAATTATTTAAAATTCTAGGAGGTCCTGTTTGACTGGTTATAACTTTGACCCAATTTACTAAAATGAGATAATTCCTTTTGAATTGTATCATAGAGTTTGGAGACTTGTTATGTTTCAATTTTGAGCTTATGAAAAATCCATTTGATCATTTTTTGAACGCGATTCCATTTGTAATTTGTAAAGTTTTACTAGTGTCATAAAGTGTAGATTGGTAGGTACCCCTATTCAAGATGTCATAACTCTAAATCCATGATAGCTTAAATTGGATGGATTGTACCATTGTGTTCTACTTTTAAAATTCTTTAAGTGTGCCAGTTTGTGAGTCTTGATGAATCTATATGCACACTTTCCCATGTCCATTTTGGTTGCAAAAATCACTTTTCAACCAGTGTTTCTAGTCCTGAAAATCTGAGTAGCCTGCTTTGACCATTTGCCAAATTTTTCCTATTATTTTTCATGAGCTCAAATCATAAATTCATATTCTCCTTGTAAAAATGAACCAATTCCCTAGTTTCCATGCCCTCAAGTGTCAGTTTTCCCTATTTTCAAAGCCAAATCCAAACACGTTTTATGGCTTTCTGACTTGTTCTGAGACGAAAACTTCAACGGTCAATATCTTTTGACTGAGAATTCATCATGACATGAGATTTGATAGGGTGTAAGAAAAAAAGAATTAGTATATTTGATTTTAGAGCCTAGTCAGGTGTTTTGGTCAGTTTTTAAGGCTAGTCAAAGGACCCTTTGGTGTGAAATTGATAGTTTGAAAAAAGTTGAAAATTAAAGTTTAAATGATCATTTAGTGGTTGATTATGATTTTAATCAATATGAGGGGTTCAAAAGGTCAGTTTTGAGAGTTTAGGTGTTTCAATTAGAAAAAAATTAGCCAAATCCACTTTGGAATCTGATTGAATTCAGCAAACTAATAGGACATTGTGGATTGAAATGTCCCAAAGATGTTATAATTTTCAAACTACTAGAGTACATGATAAAGAAATGGGAAAAAATGGGTGTGTTAATGTGTCTACATGATGAACACTATAACGGGGTTCTGAATATTTGTTTACCTAGAAGATGTGCAATAAAAATGCATTGAAAGTTGAGAATCCATAGGAGAATTTTCAAATTGGGGCCAAGTACTATCAATTTATGGATAAAGATAATACTCATAAATTGGATTATCCTTAGCACAGTTATCTTGACAAAATTTTATAGGGTAAGATGAGATCCTCTTTTAAAATAATTCATTGATATTCACAAAGTGACTGGTGTTCTATGTTAAAAGAACTATAGATTGGATATTTAAAAGGAGCCATGCATTTTGGTGTTCAATACCTTTGAGGTCTTCATTTAGTTTCTCATTCTTTGGCATCACCAAGTTTGAAAGGTGGACGGGTATGGTACCTCAACATTTGCTCATTTCTAAGTCAAGAGTTTTATCCCAGTCCACCTCTATCTATAATGCATTCCTCTGTAGACCTCCTCACCAATGGATGGAAGATTTCTAGTTCATGCAGTGGATGGAGTAGCCAGTATGCCTTTACCATTGCCTATTGTTTTGAAATATCACAGCATGGCCCAGGTGTTTAATGAAAGGTATTGAAGATATAATATAAAGTTTTGACCTCCCATATACCTATGTGACTTGTTGGAGGAGTTCCCTTTGATGCAATCAGACTATGATGGATCAACTTCAATTATTTTTAGTTGAGAAAGATATTCTCATCTGGAATAGCAGAGTCCACAAAGACTACATGTGAAACAACACCATCCTATACTGGGGTCCCGATAAATGTTAATGCCTTGATCACTTTTATAGCACTTTGTTGGTCAATTTTGTAGAGGATGTTATGTATCAATTTAGAGATGGATTTTGTTTGTTTGGGTTGTTAAACAGAGTATGTATTGGAATATCTTAATGGAAAGAATGCTTCTGAGAGGGGGGGGTGAATCAAAAGTACTAGCTTTTAACCTATTTTCACAAATCCTTAATAAAATAATATTGAAATGTACATGCATGCATATCAACATTAAGCAATTATGAAAAACACATCTGCATCACCACATAACACTAGAAATTTTGGTAACCCAGAAACCCTCCAGGAATAAGAAGGTAAAACTGGGGTGGGGATGATATCCACAAAAATTACTGTAGGAATAATGTTTGACCACTTTTGATGATCTACCCTGTTAAAGGCTTGCCCTGTTAAAGGCTTTACACTATATCAATAGTGACCTGGTTAAAGGATTTACAAACACTTTACATGAAGTGTTACCTTGTTAAAGGATTTAATCACCTATTTAGAAGATCTACAAAATAGTTGTTAAGCTAACCTATCACCATAGGGTTTCCTTTCTAATATAGTTGCTAGAGAGTATTAGGTGTAATAAACCTAATAGCTTACAATCTTTTGATTACTGAATACAGGCACTTGATCTGCTTTCTCTGATCTTGATCCTCTGAGATCTGATATTCTTTACTCTGAAAATAGTTTCCTTTACATACCTTCATCCATTCTCATATACAATGAGTTTTAGTCCTCCTTATAAAGACATTCAAAGACTTAGGGTTAGATGTGGATCTATGATCCATATTGAATCTCTATTTCTCGCTCATTCCATGCACTTTTATTATTGGTTGCATGCCTTCTCCATTTTTCTTATTAGTTGCATGTAGATTGCATAGGAAATACAAAAGATTTGATCTAATTATTTAATCCTTCAAGATTCATCATATGTTGGCCATGAAAATGGTTTACATCTGCATTTTTAAAGTTATAGACTCATATGTGTATTCTGCGTTACTCGGCACTTACTGATCCCAGATGCTCAGCACATGTAACAAATTGGCTTACTTGGCTCCTGTTGCACTTCTGTATTGCTCGACATTTTCTATTACTTAGCACTCAAATATCACTCGGCACTTGTATCATGCTCGACACCTAAAGTCATTTGGCACTTGATCTTTACTTGGCACCTGAAGGCTACTCGGCACCTAAAGATCACTCGGCACCCATTGGATTTCTTGACTCGGCTTATGATGTGGCTTGACATACATAGTGTGCTCGGCTCCAATGTAGAAAATGGTTAAGTGTGTTGACACTCAAATGTCAAAACCATTTTGAGATTAATAGTATGGCCAAATGAATGGACAAAAGATTGGATAAACAGAAGGAAGCCGCTAGAGATTCCTATTAATCTTCTCCTAGCATCTCGTCCAATTAGGTTTTCCACATTCTTTATCCACTTGGCCACCATTCTCTTCATAGGAATAGGTGTAAACCCTACTTGGAGCTACTTTTATTTTCAAAGGAGACCTAAAAATTGAAGCCCATGACAAATATATGGTAAAACCTCCAAGATGAGCTCTTCTAGTTTGACTTCTATAAATTTGTGTGCTTTAGCAAACATTTTATGATCATGAACAAAACCAATCACATGGATAGGAAAAAGGAAAAGAGGGATTCTTCATATCACAAGAGGAAGATCCAATGTGTTACACCTATTTTTCATGCACTTGCATGGTCTCTTGCAAAGCACAAGGTACCAGAGATCTAAGATGGAATGAGATGCGTGATTATAGTAAAACATTTTGAAAGCCTTTTAATCCCACATTGGGTGGGCAGGTAGACTTTTGTTGTTTAAATATCCTAAGACATAGTATATAAAATGTCTTAAGAGACATGACCCTTTTAAAAGGGAAGCATGCATACATAGAGAATCCCACCGTGGGTGATGACTAGTAGATGTGTAAACAAGAATTTTGATAGGCAAGCCACATGCAAAAAGGAGGTTGGAGGATGACATCATCAAGTGGACACATGGCATGTAGGCATGCCTTTGCACTAATAACCATGTGGTTAGAAAAAATAGCCTTGACCATGCAAAAATCATCATTTTGTAGCTACATAGGTGTTAATCATGGATAAGGTTTGGAGGTTCTAATGGTGTGCAATTTCTTGTCTTGCCAGTTCACTCAGGTTAAGGTATAACCCTAGGTTAAGCCTGTAATAGAATGAGAAGATGATATGTGACAAGGTGTATAAAGAGATAGTGAGGTGGCAATGTGAGGTGATAGAAGCTGGCAAATGAGGAGTTGCCATGTGGTAGTCAACCAAGAGGGTTGACCAAGATGGAAAAAAGGAAAAATTTTGAAAAATGGAAATTTTAGTATTTTATCATTTATATTTCCAAAATTTGAATAGGAAGGCCATAAATTGAAAATCTAAGTGTTTTAAAGATTTTCTATAGTTTGAACTTTAGACTTTTTAAATTTTTCAATTAAAATGCTCTGAACTATGAAATGGGGGCCTGATTTTCAAACGCATGCTAAAGGGGATATTTTTGTCAAAAATATATAGTGCAGTATACCATCAGAACTGAGAGAAGATGAACTTTCTGAATATGGGATCAAAATTTGCACAAGCATTCAGTGGTATAGTCTATAAGTAGATTTGTGTTTTTCAGGGCATTCTCAATAGAATGAATATAATTCGTTATTGAGCATCAAAATCTATTGAAGAGTAGTCGTTAAAGTTTTTTGAAGCCAACATTTGAGGAAAATGATTTTGAAAGCTTTATCTTACCTCTAGAAGTCATTTGACGAATGTTTTGCTATTGCTTTGATATTAGGTCTAGCATTAAAATCAATTACACTTTTTAATCATTCTGAAGATATTTTCAAGGCATTTTTCAAGAAGCAATGAAAAGATCTGATGTACAGTTACAAAGAGAGAGTAGAGAGATGTTTTGCATATACAAATGGAGGTTTTTGAAGTGGACAAATGACATTGTTTGATCTGATTTGGGATTGCTTCCTTTCTATTTAATCTCTTCTTTTCTCTTTCTCAAGAGTTGGTTACAATTTTGGAGATTTTTCTCATTGTTGTGATACCATGTTGGCAGTTTTCACTATGAAACCAGTTGGTTCCAGTTTGTCTATGAGACCACATTGTTGGATCTAGAGCTATGATTCCACCACATTTCTTCAACATATTTTTCTCTCTTGTATGAATAGTAGTAGTTAAGCTAATATAGATAGTTATGATATATTTACTAGTTTTATGATTTGTTTACATGCATCTAGAATTATATTTTCAAAGAAATGAATATAAATGAGCAAGAATCTTCTTAGTTTCATTTTGATTCATGTCTTCAATCTCTATAATCTACAATGTTATGTGATTTAGAGACAAAGAACTAGGACCCATTTGCATCATTTTAAGGTTGTATGTCTATATATTTTGTTGTTGGAACAAAAGGTCAAGTAAATTCTTAATGTATTTGATAGGGTTGTTGGTTATTTGAGAAGGATATTTCATGAGAATGAGGTCTTTATGAACACTGATGTTTGATTCGCAAAGTGATAAAATAGATCTAATATCTTGATGTATGGAATATGTCAATAGTATCATAGATGTATGTGTGTAATTCATGGAATTTCCCAATGGATAAGGCATTGATCAGCTATAGGATCAACTTGTTCTTACTACTACATATTTGGGGTTTTGCTAAAATCAACATTTTTAATCATCCATTTCCCTTTTCATTTAAGAGCTGAAAAGATGCCCTCACTTAGCTTATCAAGTTCTTAGGTCATGTCATTAGCTATTTCATTTCTGAGATCTTTTCATAAGTGTTAGAAGATTAAGGGTTTTATCTACTTTGTTAGATTCAAGTGTATGTTTTAGCATTGGTACTATATAAATGAATCTAAGGTCCACCCACCTAGGTTTTGCAGAGCCTAAAGTAGAAGAAGAGTCTAGCCTTATAGTTGGCCCGGTGTATGAAAGGATATGTTGTAGATGGGAAGTAGCTACCCCTAGATGTATCTTGTTCTCATTGCGGTAATTTGAAACCATGATGTTTCAAAACACCAATAGGCATAACATTGGGATCTCCATCATGATGAGCTTCTTTAACCAACAGTGCAACACCATCCCATGTTAATGAGTGACTATTTTCTTAAGACTATTGAATCCATACAGTCACCTAATCAAAGATTGCTTGTAATATATAAATGTAGTGCATCTCACTCACGACTAACTATTAAGAAAATAATTAGACTAGGTAGAAATAAACTAATATTGATGATGGTTAAGAATTAATTAACTACAAAAAAATAATTATAATTAACTCTCACTCTCCTCAATCTACCTTTCCCCATCAGCTACTCCCCTTTGAATTTTTTAATAGAGTTGGGATCCCAAATGTGATCTACATGGATATTTGTTGCAAACTTTAGAAGATATTCACTAATATACACCATGGTCTAGTATACCATATATCCCTCTACCATAGAACCCTTAGAATGTGCTCTTCGTCAAACCAAACCCTTCATAAATTTCAAGTGTCTCTCAACCATCCATATTGACCTAGTTTGTGCAAGTCCACACAATTCAATCTCCTCAACTTGACATATGAGGTAGTGTTCTTGATCATTGAAAAAGGTTGAACGTAGACACTTTTGCATTTCACACATAAGCTATGAAATTTTTCTCTTCCAATATTTTATATCATTTTTATCAATTTCTTTGGATGATAACCACATAAAAGAGATTCAACATGTAAAAACATATAAATGAGATTTTAAATAAAACTATATAATAGATTATATAAAAAGTAAAGCAAGTCATAAATATAATATATGTGCAAAAAATCTAAGAAAAAAACTTCTAAATTTGTGTATTTTCTACGATCATATATAACTTGTTTAATACTATTGTCAAACTAGTGTGGGAGGGATAGCAATAGGATGTACTACAATAATTTTAAAATGATCATTTTAATATATTATTAAGTAATGCAATAGGTAGTACATTCAATTTTACAAATATATTCTAAATAGAGAACGTGACTTATCTTGATGAAGGTATGCCAATCATGTGTTTTCAACCCTAGCCCAAAATCACCTTTCTTTGATACAAGAGTGCTTATATTTGCAGCAAATCATGAGGGGAAAAAAAAAAATTATGACTTCTTTTAATGCATCACTTTGTTGCTCTATTAATAACCAAGGAAGGGCACTCGTATTTATGCAATCTCCATTGCTATTTGATTCAATGAAATCTTTTAGTGCATGATTGGATTCATGAATGTCAATACAATTTTTTTCAATTTCTTCTCTATCACACCTTCTGCCCAATATTTTCCATAGTGTCTCTATTACATTCTTTTCAATATGCATAACATCAAACAAATGCATGATTGGGAGATCCTTGCAGTATGATAACCTAATAAATTGAGTAGGATAACTTTTCATTCCTCTAAAAAGTTTTTCATTGATGCCTTGATGACCTTCATGTGCATAAATTATATCATTACTAAAAATAAGACAATATCAAAATATAAATTTCAAACTTCAAACCACAAATTGGCTATTACCTCAGTGATTTAGTCAATCATATTCCAACTTCCATAGATGAGGTGTCATTCTTCATGCCATTGATGTTGTCTCTTCTTTCCCATTAAAAAGATATTTTTCAGTAATTTGATACTTATGATTGTTGTGGAGAAAGTGCCTAAACTCATCGAACACCTGCTCTCCTAAACTTTTTGAATGATGAGATTTGATCTTTGAACCACAAACTTGACATACAAATTTTCCCTTTGTTTGAAGACCTAAAAGATCATGTACAATTATTATGGACAACTTAAGTATACAACTATAATGTGTAAGCACTATAATAGACCAAAAATATGTGACATTAACAATATAACATATTGCAAAAATGAGTTACCCCAACGGCATCATGTATTATCTATACAATCATTGCATGGAATTAAAATTGTCTTTGTCCTCTTGGTCTAGATGTCATACATAGTGATGTCATTCTATAACTTTAACAACTTGTCAATTAAGGGCTCCATATACACATTCATATCTTTAACTTGGTACTTACCTAGTAATTGAATGAACAGAAACATTACATAATTATTATGACCATTTTCATGCACTATTTATAAATTAATTTAGATAACTATTAAATGAAAAAATACCTGGCACAATAATTGACAAAAATATGTGCTCACTCTTTATGGACATAAAAAGAGGAATGTTATTTTTAATAACAAAAATAGGCCACACTGAGTAAATAGAACTCATATCTTCAAATGGATTGACACTATCTATTGCCAATGAAAGCTTGAGATTGCAAGGTTCTTCTTTAAAGTGTGACCATGTTTCTTCTATCTCTTTGAATGTAGAACCATCCATAGGCATTCACATAATATCAACTTGACTTCTATTGTGTGCATGGTAATCCATTAATTGTGCCAAACTAGTGCACCTAAATAATCATTGAAGACATGGAATAATGAGAATGTACCAAAGAACCTTGTGAGGCACTTTTTTTTTTATTTGATCTGACTGATATCTTCTAATATGAAAATCAAGGCATTCTATTGTAAACTCATGTTTTTATGATATAGAATGTGATCATTGGGACATGCATGTATCGTCTGATACTTCATTCTAATTTGATTCATAATGGTAGATAATTCTTAGTACAAACAAGGCAGAATATTTGATGGTGGTAACAAAAACTCACCTATCAACCTACAACAAAAAAATAAGCATTGTTAATATAATGAATAGTAATGGTTTGCTAACATTGAAGATGACATAAATGGCATACCTTAGTATATGTTACATTGCTATATTGGATAAACCATTCATAACCTTCAAGTTCACCAACACTGTAGCAGAGAGAAGAGTTATTTAGGAGCCTTCGTATAGGGGCTTGTGTGCCTTCTCAATTAAAGGTATATCAAGACCATCATCATCATCATTATCAGAAGTGCTAGTACCATCATTGTGAGCATCTTCATCACCTATGCCAATACCATCTTCTTCAATCATGTCCTTTGGCACATTATCATCTTCTTCCATGGAAGTGTTATTCTCAGCTTGGATATATACACCTCCATGTTCCTCTAGTAGAAAATCCATATTTAGCAATGGATGAAAATTGTTTCCCCCTTCAACATGACCATGTTGCCTACAATGACTCTGGGCTATTGTTATTAGAATTCTTTGATTCTTTAAGACTTTACACTTTTTGCAAAGAAAATTACATTTAACATAGTTTTTTCATAACTAAGACCACAATGTAGCCATTCTCTCATTATTTTGTTCTGGGTTCATATTGTCAGGCATGGTCTTTCTTCACAGGAAAATATATCTGCAAAAATATTGAACATGTTGTATTTAATTTTTATATTTGTACATAAGGTTCTAAAAGAAAAAATTGGTGTAAGTAATGTGTATATATGCCAAAAAAAATTGGACATGTTGTACTTAATGTTTATATCTACACATATGGTTTGAAAGAAAAATATGGTGTAACTAATGTGTATATTTGCAAAAAAAATTGGACATGTTGTACTTAATGTTTATATCTACACATATGGTTTTGAAAGAAAATTTTTGTGTAACTAATGTGTATATCTACAAAAAAATTGGACATGTACTTAATGTTTATATCTGCACATATTGTTTTGAAAGAAAAATTTGTTGTCATCAAGAGTTGAATTGTTTTATGAAAGTCCTAGTTTATTCATACTTGTCCAAAAATTATAAACTTTCTATTATATATTTTGAATGATTGATGATCACATTAAAATTCAACCCTTTCCCTCTACATGATTTAGTTTGTAACATAGATTTTTGGACTAAAGTTTATTCTTGGCAATTGTTGAATCCATGTCTTTAGCCTTCTTAATGGTTGTCTCTAGAGAGTTAGGACTAAGAGCTTTTATCCATCCATAAATAGCACCATCAACCTCCTCTATGTTATATCAGTGGCCAATATTGATAACTCTAAAAATCAGCAATGTAGGTGTCCACTAAACAACATTGTTCAAACTAAGCCAACTTCTTTAAATGATGTTTAGGATCAAATTTTTCAATAAGCCTCTTAGTGAACTCCTCATAAGAGGTACTCTAAGCCACCAATCAAGAGCAATAACAACCAAGTGAATCGTAGCATATTTAAATGACCTCATCTTCTAGCATGGGGATAAACCAAAAATAGGTATATATTTTTAGAACCCTTGTTCTTGTCATTGTCTTGCTAGACACATCATAGTAGAAGAGGATCAATTTTCCAACCTTTTTTTGCAAGTCATTTTCATATGGTCTTCAACTTTACAAATTAGTCAGAGGTCCTTATAATCTTTTAAAGATTTCTCAGGTTGGACCTACACTTGACTATTTTGTTTCAGTCTTGCATGAAGTGATCTTGCAAATCATTTTATGTAGGTTCATTTTCAGCTCATGGTTGGACTCTAGGAGAAATATACTCATGAGAGGTCTACTATTAGTTATTCTAGTGTGCTGATTTGCAATGTTGTTATTTAGTGAATTTTTCCCTTGGCTATTGTTGTTAGCACTATTATTGTTATTATTGTCATTGCTATTATCCCCCAATGAGCCGCTATATCCACCAATAGTGTAATGCATTGATTTGTTTCAAGAATGCATTCATTTATTTATGGTGTCCCCTAACCAACATATTTACAATGTCTATTATAGGATCTTCTATTTTTTTTATCACCCATATTCACTTCTCTCTATTCTATGATTGTTAAAGGATTAAAATTACTTGTTTGAATCCTTGAAAATGGATATTGATGGGAACCAAGTACTTTGGAAATTTTTTGCCCTTTTGGAACTTCTGGGGACTACCACTTTCTATATTTCTACAAATATCTCTGGTCTCTTCCACTCAAAAGAAATATAAGAAAGCATGATAACCAACTCTTATACCATTGAAGTAACACTACTAGCCTATGCCCAAAATTCAACCCTTTCCCTCTACATGCCTATATATATTTGCAATATGTGTATGTATGAATGAACTCAAACCTATACCAAAGGGGAAAAAATTATTGAACCCATGTACCAAAACTAGAACCCAAATTGGTAGCTTAGATGAAAATTTAAGCATAATCTAAATACTCCATTTGAGTTGCAAAAAAGCAACATCGAGTCTTGAATTAATCACCATGATGTAAGTAAAGTAAAAGGATGATAACAAATACCAACTCGCAAACTTACTAAAAATTAACATGCTCTCCAAAAAAAATTTCAAACATCCCAAAGGTCAAAAAAACTTTTAAAATCATCACCACAATCTAAATGGCCAACTAAGCTTAATGCCAACAATGAAAACCAAGAAAGGTTGGAGGTGTGCCCTATAAGATCTAAATCCTCTTACCAATGCCAATTAGCCTATAGGAACTCAAAATATATAAAAATAATCTCTACACAAATTAGCCCTAAGAAAGGGGCTTTACAATCCTCTCCTAAGAATTGCTTGTCCTTGAGCAATTGCAAGTTTGCATATAATCAAATCTACCTACTCTACCATGCAGCATCCTCCACAAGTAGGTTTCTCCATTGCACCAAATTCTCTCTAATGATCCTCTTCCTCAATGTAAAGTCCATGTAATCTGGGGACATGTCCTAGGCCTATTTGACCCATCCTAGAAAAAGGGCCATAAGAATGCCATAGGGATGTTTTTATAGTATTAATGCTTTAGTTCTGATAATTCCTCTGAATTTGACTTTAATGTGAACTCTCAATTTAATTAAATTTCTTTTGGTCTTTCTTTATTTTTAAAATTTATGACTTATTTGGAAGTTTATAAATGACTATTTTTTCAGTGGCAAGGATAGATCTCTTACTGAGTCACTGAGGAGACTCATTTTCACAAGGTTGATGTGCAGGTCATAGTTCCTTTGAGATTAGTTAAGAAAAAGTTTGAAAGTTTGTTACAGGATCCAATAGAGAGAATCATTATGTGGGAAATCTTTGATGGCTTCACATGGACTAGAAGATTTGTGGGGAAGTCCCTATTTGAGATTGCACTAGAGAACGTTGTAGAAGAATTGAATGTGTAGCATGGGAGGGAGAAACAAGATGTTGCTACAGCAATACTTGTGGCTGCAATTTCCATGGCAGTAGTACTAGGTGCTAAGATTCTAGTAGTTGAAGTTTTGATGCATCCATATAGAGACTACATACAAGACAAAGAACTATGCTGGAAGGAGGGTCCTCTTGGCTAGATATTGTCAATGAAAAGGGTTTGACACATATGAGCTAGAGTCCTAGACTCTTTTTTGTGGCATTTTGGAGACATTTTACTGATATAGATGTAATACTATTGAAAAAATTTAGACTTAAATGTTTATTTTGAAGTTGAATATGATCATATAACTGATGTATATGCTGATATAGCTGAAAGATACTCGATAATGCTCGCAAAACTTGCTAGAAAATGCAAAAAAGAATTACTCTTCCACAAAGGTTGACTTTCATGTTTTTGTCTTTGTTTTAATAATTTTTTTTTTTCTTCATATAGGCCTTGAGGGGAAAGTTTTCATGACCTATGATGAAATATAGAACAGGACAGTGAAATTAATATTTTTAACTTTTAGGAAATGAATTACATACATTTTATTTTAACTAAGCCATTTTCAAGACTGGCAACCAAAATGTTGTGCATAGTCTGTACAGTACTTTCTCTAATTTTTCCAACCCATTAAAAAGGTTTTCCTCATGATTTTAAAGGTTTTCCCATTAGTTTCATAATTGTTCCAAATAGTTAGAGCATTGCAAAAATGAATTTGCAAAATCTTGCGAAAAAGTTGCTCTCAACAAGAAAATGTTTTTGATAAGAAAAATAGGTTTTACAGGGATCCTAAAACCTAAATTTTAATACATATCAAAAGGTTGATAATAAGAAAAAAAAGCCCAGCCACAATACTCTAGCCAACCGAAAGGCCAGAACAATAGATAGGCAAAAAGCCAAAAACCAAAAACTATAGAAACCAAACAATTCAAAATATAGGAAATGAAAAACCTTTGTTACTCCTCTGCCTTTCTTTCCAACTCCTGCATCATTTCTGTCACTTCATATGCTTTCTAGATCTCCTTAGCCATATGCTCCTACTTCTTCTACCATGTCTGATCCAAGTTTCTAAAGGTAATGTCCATATTCATGTCCTCATCCATCCTATCTTCGACTCTATCCTTTTCCTCATTATCCTCTAGGAAACCCTTGGCTTTCAGCTTTCTGGCAAGAGAAGAGATATTTTCATTAAGAGAAGTCAGAATTGAAATCATCTAGTTTTCCAAATTATGATTGTAATTTTCCAGACTCTAAATTCTTTTTTCCACCAATCTGAGGCCATCCCCCTGATCTACCAAATTTCTATGTTCTAACTTCTTTCCTTAGTTTTCCAATTGACCCATTCTTTCTTTGAGCTCCTCTAGTTGATGGTAGAGCCATTTAATTGACCTAAAATTTTCAATCATACTATTTCTAGCACTATTTATAAATTCATGCCAATTTCCCTTGCATTATTAGTAATAGCCATCAAAGTCAGATCAATGAGTTCCTCCATCTGGAGCTTTCCCTCTTTATCTTCAAGGATTTGGCGGTTCATGGTTTCTCTCACAATTCCCATGTTTAAGGTTTCTCTCACAATTCCTTGTCATGTTCCTAAGGAGGGGAAATTGGAGAAAGAGGAATGGTTGTGATCTCTAGCCCAAGATCCATTTTCCCCTCTGGGGGGCATGTCCTCCTCCTCAGACATCCTCTATTTTTTAGCTACTAGATCCTCCCTCTTAACATTCTCCTCCTTATTCTCTTCATTAGTATCCATATCATCCCCTTCCTCATTATACTCCTCATCTCCTTGACCAACAATTTTAAACCTAATCCCCCTGGGACTTTTCCTGCATGGGGCTTTAGTTGATGGAGGCAATTTCTTCTCAAAAACCTTAGCCTTCTTTCCAGACGAAGTGTTGCATCTTCATCCTCCAAACTTATACTATGAACATCATCCTTGTCAGACGAGAAGTTTGAACTCCACATCTCCTCAGATGCTACAACTACCTAGGTGGCAGTTTTGCTTCTAGATTAAGCCTTGAAATACTTGTAAATCAAAAGAAATAAACCCTCATGTAGGGCTAGATTCAAAGTAGGCTTTTTCTTGTACACAAAAATATTCTTATGCATGGAAGTATATAAATAAAAAGGAAAAGAGACCTTAATCCTATAACAAAAATGATTGAGCAGAACAAAATGATGTGTTCTAACCCTATCAAGTCTCATGTCTAAAGATATATACTTAATAGCCCTCAAAACATACCTTCATAGTTTCTTTATCGAATTCATCTCATAGTATGTTTCACTCTTGACTAGTTCCTGCTTTTCTTCTATATTTTTTGCAAACTCTTTCACAGCATTTGCAGACACCTTCTTATCTCTGTGAAACTTTAGTCCCTCATCCAAAATTTTAGTTATATGATAAATGATGTCCACAGTCACCTAATATGAGACCCCATCAACTTTTACCCTTCCATCTTTCCACAAATTTACCATAAGATTAGTAATCATAGGGTCATATCCATGGAGCTTGGCTATATATTTGGCAATTCCTCCCTTTTCTAACTTCTCCCACACTTAAGTTCTTTGCTTCCATTTTTCTACCTTGCCAATTGGTTCTTTCCTACTTTCCCATCTTTGTAATCTTATCACTAACTATTCTCATAAACTCCATCATCTAAAACCCTTTCTCAACCTTCTGAATACTCTAATAGAAATTGCTTTAATTTTTGCCAATTTGTCTTTCAATACCACTAAAATGGTACACACAAAAACCAACCCATAAAATGTGTCAATTTGACACTAATAACATTATTTTCCTATTCCATTTGTATTTACCATTATTGCACTTACACCCATATTCTCATTTATATCCACAATTATCTTTGGATTTCTCGCGTACTTCCCTAGATTTTTTCCAATTCAATTAGGCTTTTCAAACCTACCAAAATATTCTTACCAATATTCCTAATCATCATGACCATCTCTTTCTTTACTACATCATTGGCAAAAAAATTAGCCATCGATTTTGCCTCCCGATATTCGTGACTAACGTGGATGTTGTTAAATTTATCAAGTATTAAATGGATTTCTTCAATGATGTTAGCTATTGTCCATGATGGTTGGATAGCCCTTTTAATACATCTAATCATGTTATTTGAGTCCCTCTCCAACCATAATTTTTTAACTCCCTTATCCAAAGCTAATTTCACTATGTGGAGAGCTACACTAGCTTCGGCATAATGGTTTGTCTGATGTCCCAATGGGTAAGATAAAGCAGCAATCCCTTCACCATAGTAGTTTCTTATAATACCTCCACATCCCGAGGGAACAGGATTCCCTTTTTTCATGCCATCAAAGTTTTCTTTATGCCATCCCTCAGGTGGAAGCTTCCATTTCACCTCCTATCTTTTAGATCTCCTATCCTTTTTCTTCTTCTTTTTCTTACCCAAATCTTCAATGTCTCCCCTCTTTCTAATTTGGTAATTTTCCTTCATATGACTATTGATTTTATCTGGCATAACATAAGTAGGTTCCTTCCTATCTCTAAATATTCTATTGTTTCCTTCCTTCCAAACTCCTCAACAGAAGTGATGCAAAGACTAGGTGCCTAAATCCTATAAGTTTGTGCCTTTATACATGTTATTCCATTGACAAAGGAAATCTAGCACATTACCTAGCTTGCAGCAACTAATGCCAAAAATTTTTGTAATAAGGTCCCAAACTTCCCTAGAATAAGGACAATAGATAAACATATGATTAACTAACTCCTCTTATTGCTTACACAAAATACATCTACTTGGGTATAGTGGCCTCTCTTCTTCAAGTTTTCCAATGTAAGAATTTTATCTTGTAAAACTAGCTAGAAAAACATATTAATCTTTGGAGTAAGACCAAGCACCTAGGCCCTAGCCCAAGGAGGTTTCTCCTTCCAGCTACAAAGAGAATTATATCCTAAAGCAATCGTGTAACAACCATTAGGATTATCTTCCCATATTTGTTCATCCCTCTTATTATTTAGAATCATTGAGTTCAACATCAACATTATCAGCTTGAGATTATTTGAGATAAAAGATAGGTCTCTCCATCCCTAGTCAATTCTGCAATCTATAACTTTTAATCCAAATTTCTTGATACAAATATTTTCCCAATTCCCATAAATAAGATTATTAATTAGAGGACCCTGAATCAACTAGTTAGCATGCCAGAAGAGAATGTCATCACCATTACCCACTTTCCACTTACTCTTAGCTTTGGTCAGATCTCTTGCTTTAAAGATACCATTCCAAATGACTAAAGCATTTGGTATGTCAACATTATTGAGAAAGAACTTTAGAGAAGGCCTTCTAATATACTTATCCACTAAAATATCTCTCCATTCCCCCGTGTTGTTGAAAATGCACTGAATCTATTTGGCTAGGAGAGACTTATTGAGAAGTTTTAATTTCCTTATACCAAGACCATCATAGCTCTTAGGGAGGCAAACATTATCCCAAGCCACTAGAGGATATCTTTTATGTTCCTCAAGACCAAACCATAGAAAATCTCTCTAGATCTTTTCCATTTTATCAAAAAAATTTATTGGTATCCCATAGAGGGTCAAGGTATACATCGGGAGATTGTAAAGAGTGGACTTACCCAAAAGGCATTTACCTACTTGGCTTAGTGTCGCTCCTTTCAACCCAACCAACTTCTTGTTGAACCTACTGAGAATCCCATTCCAAAAAGAAATAGGAGGCTTAGTTCTCATTAGGAGACCAAGATAGCTTGAGGGTAGCTTACGAATCCCACACCCAAGAATCCTAGCTATCTTCATTTTTCTGTAAACAGGAGTATTGATAAAGAAAATTAAACTCTTCTCCTAGTTAATTAGCCAGCTTGATCCTCTGATATACACATCCAAAAGATCCTTCATCACTTTAGCCTCTTTAATAGAATCTTCCCCTCCCATAATAGTGTCATCCACAAACTATTGATGAGCAAAAGAAACATTCCTAGAAGAGGGCCTAATCCCTCTTAGCCTCCCTTCCTATCTTTTCTTCTCAATCAACATACCAATACACTCAGTGATAATAATGAATAGAATAGGAGAGAGAGGGTCACCTTGCCTCAAACCTCTCAAAGGTTTGAAGAATTCAGAAGGAGCCCCTTTGACCATAATGGCAAGCAAAGAAGTAGAAATAAGTTGAGAAATAAGCTTGTGAACATATTGATCAAAGCTAAAAGCTTGGAGGACAAAATCAAGGAAAATCCAGTCCACCCAGTCATAGGCCTTTGAAAGGTCTAGCTTGAGTAGCAAACCCTCCCTTTTCCCTACTTCAAGGGAGTGAATAACTTCATGAACCATCATGATAGAGTCCAAAATATACCTACCAAGGACAAAACCTGTCTGTTGCTGAAAAATAATTAAAGGAATAATATTTAGAATTCTAGTAGTTGACACCTTTGAAATGATCTTGTAAAAAGAATTACGAAGACTTATAGGCCTAAATTGCTCCATAGAATCAACCCCCAAAAGTTTGGGAATGAGAACTAGGAAAGTAGAATTAATTTCTATAAGAAGGCTTCTAGCCCCAAAAAAAATTTGAACAGCCTTAACCAAATCATCCATAACCACCTCCCAATAAACCCAAAAAAAAGAAAGTTGGAAAGCCATCTGGCCTCGGGGCTTTATCGGCTGGCAATGAAAAAAAAATTTGTTTCACCTCCTAAGATTTAGGAATTGCCCTCGACATTTTATTGTGATGAGGTTGGATAATCTGAGGGAGACAAGACACAATTTCATCTTGATCCACCACTGATAACATGGGATCCTAGGAAAGAAGAGAAGAGAAAAAAGAAATAGCTTCAGCAGAAATATCATTCTCCCTAGTCAAAGTATCATGGCCCTTTTTAATTCCTGAAATCATGTTATTAGCTCTATGATTAAGAGTGGAAAGGTGAAAAAACTTGGTATTCTAATCATCCACTTTAAGCTAGTTAATCCTTGATCTTTGCTTCTAGAAATTCTCTTCTTTACTTATAATATTATGCAAATTAGTTAGAATAGACATCTCAATGTTCCTATACTATTCATTATACCCATCCTATTGAATTAAATCCTGAATAGAACTAAGCTTATCTAAAATCTCCTCTTTCTCTTGAAAGATATGGCCAAAATTTGTCTTGTTCCAAATTTTAATCATCTATTTCACATAACTCAACCTCTTAGTGACTCTAAACATAGTAGTTCCCTCAATTTCCATACTCCACCAATTGGATATCCTATTCAATAGATCTGGATGAGAAATCCACATCTTTTCAAATTGAAAAGGATAATTCCTCTTGGGCTCAAGAGAAACAACTGAGAGAGCTATGGGGGAGTAGTCTGACCCTACTCTAGGGAGAAGGGACAGCCTACAAGAGAAATAATTCAACCATTTTGGAGATATGAGAGCTCTATCCAATCTAACCTTAATACACTCACTCCCAATTATTTTATTGGACCAAGTGTATACTCCACCCGCAAGATCAATATCCAAAAGAGCCAAGCTATTTATGAAATTAGAAAGATTACTTTCCAAATCTGGTGCCAAACCTCCTAATTTTTCCTCATCAGTGAGTGGAGTATTCAAATCCCCCATAATAATACCTTTATTAAGATTACTATTTTGGACCAAAGCCCCAAGCTTAGTCCAATAGTACTTCCTTTCCCTTTTAGTATTCGGGCCATAGACATTCAAAAGAAACCATGAATCATTGGTATTCATATGAAACACTTTACATAAAAGAGTATTACCTTCATTATAAAAGGGAGTAACTTTAAACTATTTATTTTTAAAAAGAGTAAGCGAACCTCCCGATGCCCCCTCAGAATTTGTGGCCTCACCAGCCATAATATTACTGAAGGACATCTTACCCAGGGCATCCTTCTTTATTTTTGTCTCTTGAATCTGCATTATATTAGGTCTTTGATCTCTTATCATATTCCTAAGAACTTCATGTTTATGGACCCCATTTAGTCCCCAATTTTCCAAGATATTATCTTCATTTCTAAAGAGTAGAACACTCCAGAATGGTTTGTTGAATCCCATCCACTAAATTTCTTTTGGCCTCCTCTTGTATGACTTGGTTTGCATTCTTCCTACCTAGTATCTTTTTCCTGACCCCCACATCTCATTTACCATGGCTCCTAGTTTGTGCTAGTGAAACTAGGGAGGGATCCCAAATATTCTTCCTTTTAGTCTTAAAATGACTTCCTTTGCTTTCCTCCATCCATTCATCTATCCTTACCTTTACCAGGAGAAGAAAATTTGACCATAGTCTAAAATCTCTCTTCCAAATTACAAGAAACAGATTGGTCCTTCTAAATAGATGAAGGAATCTCAAAGATTCCTTGCTACTTTTGAATACCCTTCCCAAACTCTATTATCTCTTGATTTTTCCACACCGCCTCCACTTCCTTATTCAAAACATTTTCCCCATTTCTCTTCAAATGAGGTGGTAACTTGCTAAATTCCTGTAGCTAAAAATCATTCCAAATCCTATCCTCATGGGTTATAGCTTTTGAATTCTCCTTAATCAAACCTACATCACCCCCTGGTAGGCCACTTTCCTAAGGTCCATCCATCTCTAAATTTATTAGAATATCCTTCTTGATGTTCTAGGAACCAGCCTGCTTTGTTGGGATATCTTCCTCTTTGGCCTTAGAAAATCCAAATATCTTAACTAGGACTTCCACATCTATGATCTTAGAGCCAAGCAAAACTGGTCCATCCATCTCTAAATTTGTTTGGATATCCTTCTCAA
This sequence comes from Cupressus sempervirens, assembly GCA_028749045.1. Classification (NCBI taxonomy): domain Eukaryota; kingdom Viridiplantae; phylum Streptophyta; class Pinopsida; order Cupressales; family Cupressaceae; genus Cupressus; species Cupressus sempervirens. The sequence goes on from CM053785.1 coordinate 495,730,241, forward strand.
TGATCTAGGAGCTAGCCTGCTCTACTAGGATACCCACCTCTTTATCTTTGGAAGATCTAGGAATCCTAACTGGGAATTCCACCTCTAAGATCTTAGGACCAAACAAAACTAGAACCTCTTTGTCTTCAGAAGATCCAAGAATCCTAACTGGGACTTCCACCTCTATGATCTTAGGACTAGACAAAACTAGAACCATGTCCTTATCAACCTTTGATCCATTTTGGTCTTGTTTATTCCCTCCTTTAATAGGGACTTCCACTATTGTTTCCTAAATCTTCTAACCATCCTTAAATTTCTTCTTTTTCTAGATCTTTTTCTCCTTTCTAGATTTGGAAAATGTATATTTCCTTACCTTTTTAGCTATTACCTTAGGACACTAATTTGCCTTATGACCTAATTTCAAATAATAAAAACAAGCAAAGGGAACACTTTCATAGACCAACTTCTAAATATGCACTCCAAGCTTAGAATTAAATCAGACAACCTCTAGCATATCATCCCCTTCACAAACTCCAATAAAAATCTAAGCATACGTTAGCCTTCTTTTGGAAATTGTTATTGAATCTATTGACAGAAGTTCACCAAATGAGTTTGTTATTCCCACAAACACATCCTCATTCCAAAACTCCAGAGGCAACTCTAGAAGTATAACCCAAATTGGACCTTGCACAAAAAAGCATCATTCAAATCCACTTCTAGAGAACCAAGGTTGAGTAGCCTATAATCCATAGTCCTTCACACAAAATGTTTGACAAATCCTCACTGCATGAAAAATCAAAAGACAGGAAACCTTTTGCCATTACCGTTACAGTGACTTGTCCCTTGAGCTTCCATTTTTTCTATGTATATGATCTAACAATATCTATATTTGGTCTTTTCCCAATGAACTTACCCAGTAGAGTAGAAGCCATCGTAACAATGCTATGATCTACCAGCTTGTCCAGTATTGTAATCGCAGAAGAACCCTTCTCCAAACTAGAAAGTAGTTTAACCGGTGGAAAAGAAGACTTACCAATAGGTTTCACTCCAAAAAGAGATGAAAATTTTTTTGGAAGTACCCCAGAACTATCTACCTTGGATGGAAAAAAATACTTGTCTTAACCTTTTCCCTTGTCACTTGGGTCCCTGTCTCCATTCTCTGTCGCATCTTTGATATTTGCAGTCCCCTAACTGTCTACTTCCCCTCCCCATGATCCATGCTTTTGATCCCATCCTCTCAAAGGATTCTTGCCAAGGATAGGCTTTGAATTTTGAAATTTCATACTTCCCTATCCTCTCCCTTGTCCACTCCACTCGCTATCCTAGTGGAAAATTCCAAAAAAAAAATCAACAAGAAAATGTTGTCATGACAACATGACAACATTTTAGCAACTTTTTCCCTAATTGGAATTAGACCTCTAAAATATTTCCAAAGACCAAGGGGACATATAATATGCACTAAAAGACCTTAGATAACATATCCAAGGCCATGGGAACCTTAGTAGACCATTTTACCCTTTGTAGAACCTAAGTCACCTAGTTGACAACATTTTGCACTTTCTAGCAACTTGTCCATTTTGGGTGTTGCCAACTCTCCTAAACACACCTAAGAACCAAATAGGACCTCTTATTAGACTATTGATGTGGCTAATCATCACTAAAAGCCAAAAAACAAGAAAGCCCTAGGTTTCATACTAGCCTACCTAGGTGCTCATGTACCACCTACTAGCTCACATTGACAAACTAAGAGAGTGTGTATCTTGGATGCTTAAAAATTGCAGCTCCCCTACTTCTTGTAATGCCAAAATTAGATACATGGATCCAATGTAATAAAATACCTTATACCATGACAAAGTTAGTTACCAAGATAGGAGGAATTCATTGATTGTAATTATATGCAATACATTACAATCTAACAATCATTATAAGGTTCTAACCATATGGTATGATTCAACTACTAAATGCTCAAGAAATTATTCTACTAAATATAGGAAACCTAGTAATTTAGTTTCTTACACTAGATCACTTATGTATGAACCTTTCTGAGTCTAGATTTGGGACTGTTTGGTTGATAGCAGCCACTCTTTACATCTGAAGATGTTTGGTTTGCACTTGAACTACATACTTCATGCCTAGCACCATACACAACTTGATCAAAAGTATATGTTGCTCCATAGATATTAACAAAACACCTCTAATGAGCTACAAAAATCATGCCCAGGAGGAAATGAAGCTCATGCCAAATGTAAGTGTAGCATGTGCCAACAATTTTGAGAATTGAAACTCCACACCGCCCAAACTTCAACTTGTAAAATGCCCAGAGTACAAGGAAATTTTTGTGATAGAATGTAGGGAAAAAATCCACATAGAGTATACTATACTATGTAAGATTAGATCATGACCTATGATCTATAAAATTATAAATCCCTCAGTTTTATTTCAGCTACCTCCTAATCCATATCTAAATCTTAGTTCTTAAAACATTCTATTAGGGGAATTTTTTTCATGGAGACCTCCATCACATCCTTAATTATTATTTATATTGGTCGTGCCTACATTGTTAGCCTTTTGATGTTTTTAGCAAGAAATTTCAATGGAAAATTATTATGATTCTTCCTCTATCTAACCACTATTATTCAAGAGAAACACAAATTTATAACAACAAATAGACTAGATTTCCAATCATACAAAAGATAATGTAGCTGGTTCCAAATATGAATTGTCCATATTGATATCCTTATTGATAAAAGCACCTTAATTTTTTTTATCTTCCCCCAACTCCTTGTAATCCACTACATGTTTCAAAATTTGATATATTATCAAGACACATTTCAAAATGTGAAGTTAGGTCTAATTACCCTAAAGGGTTCTTTCCTTGTTGCAATTCCTAGAAGAGTGATTTACCTTATGTTCCTTGGACAATAGTTGTTTGTATAAAGTGGAGTGTGTTTAGAAAACATGTGATTCAAATAAAGACAACACATCACACTTTTCTTTGCTACTCTTTATCTAATAATCCACCACAATAGTATGCCAATTTCAAAACATTTGAATGAATTAAGGTACTAAGATTATTGAGTATAAGAAACTAGTTACTTAAAAGGAAAATAGTAATATTAGAAACAAATTTTATGTCCATAAAACATAGATATAAATTCAAAGCAACCAATGCCAATAAAATAAATAGAATAACCAAAGAAACATAAGGAATGATACTTCAAGTTTGAACCAACCATGTTGACATTATCACCTAGATAGTTAAAATGCAAACCAATCAAATATATTTGAATGGAGGTTCCAATAACTTGAGTAGTACAAACCAATAAATCATGATACTACTATTAAGATTTAACATGTATTTCAATGGAGGATCCAATAACCTGAGTAGTACAAACCAATAAAGCATGATATTGCTATTAGGATTAAACTATGTAATTTTCAAGTCAAACTCATTGACCCATGTTTCATGAGTAGTAATTTAAAGGAACCCATCTCTCATTAGGCTGAATGATACACTTAGCACTCATTGTATCTTGGTGATGCTCATAGAGGTGAAGCATTGGGCCTTTCTAGAATGTCACCCATCTCAATACTACTTCAACTCAAGAACGCATTACCATAGAGTTTCCTCTAAGGTTAACCCCACTTAGCTTATTACCCCTTTTAAAAAACCTTCAACAAATGTTGTGCCTTATGAAAAATTGAATATAGAGTCCCTTTAGCTCATCAATTGACAAAGAGGAGATATCTTCCATAGCAAGTCAAGTTATGATATTGCTATCAAGATTTAACATAATTTAACTTGCAATATCATAATCTAACTTGATGTGGAAAATATCTCCTATTTATCAATTGATGAGCTAAAAGGGGCTCTATAATAAATTTTTTACAAGGCACAACACATAGCAAGCTAAGTGGGCTTAACCTTTATGGAAACTCCATAGTTAAATGCACTTGAGTTGGAGTAATATTGGAATGGGTATTCTCCCAAGAAGAACCAATGCTTCACCTTTGTGAGCACCACCTAGATATAATCAATGCTAAGTGTACCTTTCATTCTCATGAGAGATGGGTTATTGTGAACCACTACTCTTGAAACATGAGTCAATAAGTTTAGCTTGAAAACTACACTTCAATCTTAATAGCAATATATTTTTCTTTCTTTTTTACTTCTATTGAAAATATCTCCCACTTATCAAAGCAATAAATCTTATTAGGTTTATCAAAATAAAGGTGAACTTCCTCAATGACTATATAGATCAAAATTTTTGGTCAACACAAAAATGTCATTGCCCATTTATAAAACATTGTGATTTTCTATGAGCATTTTCACAAGCTTTTTAATCTTGAGTCTAAAATTCATGTATGCATTTCTTGTTTAAGATCATACCATTTGATCCTCAGAAAATTGAACTACAATCATTGGCTTGGACTTTACAAAGACTATATAATTTTTGTGAGTGAAGAAATAGAATTATAATACAAATGAGGATCACTATAAGTTTCAATTCCCAAAGATTAAATGCAATTTCTAGTCAAGCAAGCTTATCTTAGGCAAACTGTGACTTACATTTAAGGAATCTCTAAAGGTACTCTAGTAGGATGGTATAGCAGAAATACTTTTGAGTGAAATGAACTTCTAAGAAACTTTGACCTTTACTTATTTTTGCAATGGTCTAACCTATATACCAACTAATTGAAAAACTGAAAGCATTCCAATGGGAACCTAGGCTAGAAAGATCTAAGCCTCAAAGAGGTTATTTTTTCTACATCAACCTTAATTATACTTTTTGCCTTGCAATATCAAGAACAAAGATGCAAGCATTTTGATCAAGAAATTCTATAATTTCTGGACTTCTAGGATGAATTTTTTTATTTTCAAATTGGTGTACTACTTGCATCCTAAATTCTATCATTTAAATTTTCCTTTCAAGTGTGGTGATTGTTAAATACAAAATGTCTCATAATATCGGCGTAGGTTTGGAATATACATACAGTTACGATCTATTTAAATTTCACATGTCCAAATAAAATTGACTATGAAACCAAACATAATCACATGGTATCATTTTACCAAAGCAATGCATTAGGCATTAGATAATGTTATCATACATGATGACATCAAGTTATGAGGGCAACTTTAGAATATTTTTTTGCAAATGAACTTTGAGACAAATACTTAAATAGGAAATGCAATTTGTATAACCTTGGCTTACTATTTACAGCATAAAACTTCCAAGTTACCCAAAAGCACCTAGGTCAATAATGGGGCTTGTTACACTCACTATTGTCACATTCAATGTCATGTTTTGGTTATCTAAAAAATTAAGGCATAATGAAGAGCCTAAAAATGCTGCAAGGGAAATGTCCATGAATTTTTTACTACATTGCTTGTGGTGTATGATAAAACTTTTGGCAACATGTAGCATCCCCTTTTGGGATATAACCATTTTTTCTTTAAATGATAACAAATCCAGAGGCACAACTTATTTGCAAGAGTATTCTTTCACTCAATTACATAGTAATTATTGAATTTAGGAGAAGAATCAATAATTGAACAAAATATAATGAAATTTTCTATTTGTAAACATGCATACTAGAGCTTCAACCGTATTAGAAACTTGAGGGGAAAAAAACATAGGATGTCGAGAGACTATCCTTGACAATTAAGCCCAATAGCGTCGAACAAGAAACTAATTCAATCTGACCCCTTATCCCACAAGCAACCAACTCAATGGGGATCTAAATTTCTTATATGAGATTTCTTAAAGTGACTTTTTACAAGAATCTATTGAAGGGAAAAGAGTTTCTTTCAGTTAAACTTTGAACTTTCGACCAAGATTTTTGACCTTTGAACTTTTATTGAACTTCTAACTTCAATCAATTGCATAAAATAAAGGTTCAGTTCAATTGCTTCTTGTACTTTTATTTTATGCAATTAATTTATTTTTTAAAGTTAGAAATATTATATTAAAGAAGGAGGTGGGTTATCAAATTTGTTAGAGATTTGCAACTTTATTCAGATTACTCTAACCGATGCAATCAAATGTATAAGTGGCTTGTTGGCCTTGAATATTTGATCTCTATCCTTTACCTTATCATAATTAATCTCTATGATATATATGATTAATAAGCAGGGAATTACTAATCACCAATTGTGTATATGTATTAAATAATAGTCATATTATTAAATGCATATACATGATCGATTATATTTAAATAAATAATTATCATATTATTGCTCAAGTGCATCAATAATTAATATCGATATATTATCATGTATTGCAGCATATATAATCAATCATGATTGTAATAATGATATCATTGAGTAAGGGTAATCAAATAGTTATTAATAGTAACAAATGATAAGTTCATAAATGACACATCCCACATAGAGACATGTCTCTATGGGAGATGTGGTTCCACATAACCTTATTTATTGAAGTCATTCCAATTCTTACAAAAGTACACAAATTATTTTAAGTGCAGAGAAAAACAAGTATACAACCATTCAACTAATTATATCTCAGCAAAATTAAAGTCACAATAGATCAATATTGATAAAATTATCTTGGTGAGATTATTATGAATTGAAAACAATGATCATTAAAGATTATAGAGTTGTATAAGGCTTGATCATTGGTAATATATACATTTGCACATCTAGACATTTTGGATTAAGTGTTTGAGCTTGGATTACTCTTGGATTGACATATGAGCATTTTATTGCCCTAGGGGTTCAGATTGTCAATCTTATTTATATCTTGACCATTAGATATGTCAAATATGGTAGATAATAACATGTAGTAACAACATCCAACCAATTTAGCTCCAAATTCTAATCTTGAAATATTGTGTTTGTGCTCTATGTTGACATGACTGTGTACATGTTTTACTATTGAATTGTTTCTTAAATAAAGCTCTAATTTTCATATGAATATATTGCTTCTTTATTTGAATATCTTGATTGGACAACTTATTTAATCTTCAAATGAATAAATCTAGGAATGCATTAGATTTCATTATGATTAGAAGGGCGAGGATATTATCAAGTTCCTTGATGGTTTATCATCTAGTAATATTGTTTGTGTTTTTATAATATTTTGCAATAAAAAAAAATTGGACTTCACAAAAGCTCTATACAGAGCCCAAACATGGGCTAGACATCATAGGTAATTGTCATCATTTATGTTATTCATTATTTTCTCTACTTGTTAATAAAAGACATTTATTATATATTCATCATACTTTTTCTTGGTGAAATATCCACAAGGGGTTTGACCAAAGCAAGCCCATTTACAATATAGTGGCTGAGATATTGAAGGTTGGGAGGTAGCCACCATATTCAACAAGGAAACCTGCATTATTACAAGGGTGGCTTTAGTAAAATATCATGGAATTCAGGTTATTTTAGCTTGAAGAGAAGATTATTAATTATATTTTTTATTATTAGGATGTCAATGTAACAAATTAAATAACCTATTAACTATTCATATTGAGGTTCACTTATCATCTAAATTATTTTATCTAACTACATTACTACCAATGAAAGAACATCCAACAATGTGTAAATTCAACAATACGTAACTTGAATATCTTTGAAGTGAGTGGATAGTGATATAAAGGAGGCTTCATACATTACACTTAGTTAGATTTTGTAGGCATATTTCTAGAAATGGGAGGACAATAAACTAGAAATATTATTGTGCAATTTTTAACAAGACAACTAATTATAAATGGCATAATATCATTTTGATAAAACCCTTACCAAATACACACTTTGAAAAAATTACTTATCAATTTGATGAAATCCTTTCCAAATACATTATGTGATAAGAAAAGTTGTAGATTTCTACCTCTTAGCGATGGCAACTCAAAACCTTTTAATTGTTTACAATGGCAACTCGAAACCTGTCAAACGTTTGCAATGGAAACTCAAACTTGCCAAACATCTATAATGGCAACTCGATCAACCTACAAACCATACAAGAAATGTAAATGTAAACATCAAAGGCACCTAAGGAAAATTGAAATATAATAAACAACAAAGGCACGAAAGGCAACTCGATGGAAAATGGTTGCTTCTTACCTAAAATGGCATATGTGCTTGATGTAATCATTCCTTGTCACACATTAGTTCATTGATCGATCCCTCCCAACAATTAACTATTTATTGCATTAATAAGTAAGCCATGCCATAAAAATTATAGAGATCAATAGGAAAAATTGTAAAATGAAAACACAAACTATGGAATAAGCTGGACAAGGGCCCAGAAATTAATCAAATCAATTAGCCCAAAGAAATTTGTAATGGTGTAGGGTGTCCCGACTAGTATATTGTTGGCATGAACACCTAGATAATTAGAACACAGAGCTCACCAAAAAAACAAATCCTCTGCTCACGAAAAAGAAATGTTATGCCATGTGATTTCTTTATGTTATTAAACCTAATTTGGTCAAAATTTTGACCAAATTGGGAAACCCTAATTTGGTCAAAATTTCACCCAAATCGGGCTAAATAATAAAAAAAGATTTCATAGGCCAATTTGGCCTTTGGTCAAAAATCTAGGTCAAAAAATTAGTGAAAATGTACTAGTGACCGAGGAGATGTTCTCATTCAATCCCAAAGTAAAAGCTCCTAGCATGGTTAGACATACAAGTCCATATCCACTAATCATATCATAATCAAGAATCAGACGCAAAGACCAACAATGATCATGTAGAAGATGAGGGCTCAAGTTACACCCACTCATCTACTAGACACCATGCTAAAAGATAATGTTGACTCCTAAAATTTGGCTAAGGCTGAAATCTTGAAGCCCTGACCATGCTAAAAGATAATGCTAACTCCTAAAATTTGGTTAAGGCTGAAATCCTAAAGCCCTAAAATTTCATAGAATCTTTATCTTAACTTGGACAGGTTTGGAACCTATCTCAAATGAATCATCCCATATATTAAAATATATCTTAAGTATAATAAATTAAATATATGTCAACTTATACTTAAATGATATATTTTAAACCTTGAAACACCCTTCAACTCTCAATTGAAAAGTCTAGAGATACCTGTTGTTTGCTTGAGTAGGTTTTTGCAAGAATTTAGGTGACACTTTATTGAAGCCAGGTGATATTTCTTACTATAGCCAAGTGATACTTTTTACTATAGCCAAGCAATACTTCTTAGTATGGCCAAGCAATACTTCACCAGTATTGTATGATATCTGTCACCACTATGGTGCGATACTTTTTTTGTATAACCCAATGTTGAACAAATATTTCCTAGGTTCCAAACTAGAAAGCAAAATGATAAGTCTAGAAGGCAACCAATGTGAGAAACTCCACATCAGGGAGTGTCAAAACCACTGTAGTCAAGGAAACATCACTCAAAAGCATGAAATACAAGATGGAAACATAACTATCCATCTAATTCATAATAGTATATGAAGGAACATGTGGAAAGAAAAATCACAATGTACATTCATGGTTCATAAACCCAAACAGCAAATGAACGAACACATAAACATCTAAGCACCAACACAATTAAAACTTATGTGTGATTCCTCCCAACCATAATAGCATCATGAGACCTCAAAGGCCTAGCCATCCCTCATGCATAACATCCCAAACTACCAACTAGATAATCAGATTTGTCTTATGAGAGAGATACTACTACAAATGTTACTAACATCATAAGAACAAGAAGATCTAACATGCTAATTCATAACAACATAGATACTCCAACTAGTAGTAAATCATATCGTCTAATCATATGCTATAACATCATGATATAAAGGAATGCATCAAATGAAACTAACATCATCTAAACATGATATCCAAGCATTCCAATTAAGCATAAATCACAAGCATAAATACTTTGCAAACCCAAATAAACCAAGTAAAATATCAAGCATCGGTCTCAACTGGAAATAGATCATCTCTATACACTAGTCCCTAGCAGTGGTGTAGGTAGCTATGCCTCCCAACCATATGGAACCCATAGGCCCACTCTCATCATGCTGATGGAGATAATGATCCAACCACAAGACATATAAAACAAATGTCCATGGATAACACTCACACCAGATAGTAAAGATGACTAAAACCAAGATCATGAGACAATGCAAGTACAATAGGTCCTAGTCAGACACTCTATGGCTCAACTATGTAGGGACTATAGTGGAGAGTAATATGCTTGATAATCCCAAGCAACACCTAGTGTGGAATTACCCTCAAGGTACTTCCTTGGAGGTCATCACACCAGTGTAGAAATACTCTCAAGCTACTCCCTTGGAGATCATCACACTGGTGCAAAATAACTCTCATGGTACTCCCTTGGAGGCCATCACACTAGTGTAGAATCACTTTTTAATTATCTTAGTTTTATTACCCTATAATTTAATTAGTTCTCATTTGTTTATAACTTCTATGTGAATCCTATTGTCCATGAAATAACAACCAATCAGAAACAACAACACCAAGTATAAAATCACTCAACCAAACACAAGGTCAGGAGTATGGATGTGGCATGCATCCCAATGTAAACATAAAGATACAAAAAAGGTTAGGTTTAAATCCTATAGATAATCAAATCCATGACCAACACCATGCCAAGAAAACTCAAGAAAACTGAGTGGCACCCAAATCAAAGCAAAAACCTCAAAACTCAAAAACTTCAAAATTAAAACCCATTTTGTCTTAGGACACAAAAGCCATTAATATCAAATAAAATTTGGAATTGGATTCTGTATGTGAAAATACTAGCAAACGGTGTAAAACCCCAAACCCCCATCCCAAAAAATAGGGAAATGCTCATACTTGCCCAATTGGGTAGAGCTAGCATAGAGAAACAGAGGGAAACACTAGTTCTCAACCTCCTAACAAATGGCTACCAAAGATGGAAGTAGAAACAGAGCCAAAACAATAAAATGGGAGAGCCCTATCTCATAACCAAAAGGAAAAATATGGAAACAAGAGTAATAAAATAAAGAACCCTACAAAAACTGCTGAAAGTTGCAACAATCTAAGGTCTTCCTGAGCCGGATCCAACAAGATTGATCTCGCAACAATCCCATGCCCATAGCTCCCATAGTGAACAAATTAATATTTCTTCTTGAAGATTGTTTGAAATTTGCTCTCAAATTTCTTATTTCAAAAAGTGAGAAGTGAGGAATAAAATTCCTTTTTGGATACATATTCACTTTTCAAGTGAATAAAGGATTAGAGTAAATAACCAAGTCACCTAGTTAAACCCTAAATCTACCCAAATGAAAATAGGTTATTCCAAGTAATTAGAATTCAACTATGGAAAAGGGGCTAAGAATTAAATTAAATTAAATTAAGCTCAAAATTCCCTTAAACCAAAAATCACAGAAATTCCTTAATAACTTTTGCAACAATTGCAAAACTCTAAATGCACAGACATGATCATAGGTATAATCCCATAATGAAAATTAGTTCAAATTTATTAAATCACTAGAAGGTTTAATTTAAATAATTAAATAGGATATGTCAACCATACAGGGATGACATTGGCTAAATATGAACAATTGAATCACTAATTCCATGTACCACTGCCAGGGACATAAATTCTACAGACTAAACAACACAATCAAGTGCAATTGCATATAATAATATAGCTGAAGCGTTAAATGCATTAAATTACGTTAAATAATGATTTTACATAAATTATCGAAAAGAACAAGGTAATTATTCATAGCACATAACCAATGAATCCAACATGGACAACTCATTTCTAATTATTTAAGAAAATAATAATGGTTTATTAAACAACATAAAAAGGCACTTAAAAGACATAAGTGAACATGGTCAAATAAATGACTAACCACTGCTACAAGAACCTAGTCCAGTGTAGCAAGGTAAAATACATAGTGCAGTCTCTACACACATCTCAAGGTAACCATTGGCACAAACCTCAGTGATCCATCTAACACATCATAATCTCATAAATCAGCCATAAGCATAATCAAAGCAACTAATACAATAACATAAATCTAATCACCTCAAGGGTGTAGACCACTCACGGTCCTAATCACGATCACTTCACAAGGAAAGATCAACAAGGTTGCATCCATCAGGATGACTTACATAAATCAAATGAGAAAGGCACTACATTTTAACTTAATTTGTGCTATTAAATTAAGTTTTTTAATTTAATTTATATTAAGTTTGAATTTAATCAAAGAATTAACTTAATTTGTAATGGAGAATAAATTAAGTTTATTTGGATTTGACTTATATTTAATTAAGAATAAAATTAACTTTAAACTTAAAAAGGATTAATTTTATGTTAAATTAGAAACCTATTTTGGGTGTAATAATTAGACAAAATTGAGATATGAATGTTATGTTTTATGCATATATGTTGATGTTGTTTTTAGCAAATTTTAGGAAGGGCTACAATGTTTTAGATTATGGTAAAAACAAGTTTTGGAGGGACCCCGAAACCTTTTTACATCCTCAAAAAAGGAAAAAACACGCTAACCAAAAGGAAAGAGTCCATAAACCTACTAAAAAGTAGCATCAAAATCAGGTTTTACAAGAACCTAAAACCACTATAAAAGTCCAGAAAATAAACCTAGGTTTTACAAGGACCTAGAACTGACAGTATATAAAAAACTAAAAACCAGAAACCAGGACCAAACATAGGAACCAAAAGAACCAGCTAGCAAACAGGACCTGCACAGGAACCCGACCAGAAAAGAAGACCTAAGAAACTATTGCAATTCCATAATTATCTTCACAACCTCCTTACCAATCTTAGTCGTATCTTGGATGGAGTTAGCAGTCAAAGAAGTAGCATCAATCAAAGCTTTTTTCCTCGAACTCTGTCTTGTCCTCTTGCTTGGGCCCTCTGAAGATATGGTTCCTTCATTAACTCTTTTACCTAGAGTTGTCGTAGCTGCACAAATGCTTGAGATAACTTGCTCCATTTTTGTTCCACTTTCCCTGATGAGCAGTCTAAGATTCTACTTGTAGTCCTTAAGTTTTTTTGGGATATCTCCCATTTGCACCTCCATGTGTTGAATAATAGCCCGGTCAGCCTCCTGGTTATGTTGCAATGTATCCACTTTCTTCTTCAGCCCCATTATTTCATTATATAACCAGGAGTCGACCTGAAGGAAAGAGTCAGCTTTTTGTTTAGCGAAGTGGAGGAAGGAAAGATTGGTTTCCCTCTTCGAGGAATCACCTGCTTCATCAACACTAGTGTGTGGAATAGGGCCATCTTTATCAATATGAATCCCCACATCCAATAGTTCCATCTCACCAGGCTCCTCTTGAGTATGGTGGCTCTATCCCACCTTATCCTATCCCTCAGTCTTCTTCAGAGGAGTGGAAGCTTTCCCCATGTTTTCCTCCTCACTCAAAATGGCTAAATCATTATTTTGTTTCTCTTTGTCACCTCCCCCAGACTCGAGATGGGTGTCCTCATTTTTAGACTTGCTCTGTTCTAAATTCACCTCTGTAGTATCTTCCTCTCTCCCCTCCTCATTATTGTCTTTCGAGTTTGAGTAACCATCTAGGTTAGAGCTAAACTCCTCAGCATCAGTCCCCTCCTCTTCCTCAGGGGCCTCCTTATCAGAGCCATCAGTGCTCTCCACCTTAGTGTCCTCTTCCTCAATATGTCTTTGAGAACTAGAGGGTTTCAATTTAACCTTTGTTGTCTTTTCAACACTCATCCATTTTTCCTGTAACGAGATTAGGACTCTTATGCTTGGCCATGGATGGGGACGAAGAAATGGACTTATTTTTATAAAAACCCTCAATGAGTAAAATCAGACCTTCATGTAATATGGGTTGAGACTGTTTCTTTTTATGGGCATTCAAACTTTGGAGCAAAGAAAATTGCAAATAGAAAGGGAAGGAGATTCTATCCTTGTACTTGAAATGGTTAAGGAAAACAAAGTGGAATTTGTGCACCCTTTTACTTCTACCATCAAGGATGAAATATTCATGAATAAAACCGAGCACATCACACCAAATACCTTTTAGCTGTTGCACATCAAAGAAGTCGCCACTCTTTTCCAATTGTTGTTCTTCTTCTTCTGTCTTCAGGAATTTTTTGTAGGCCACATTGGAAATACTGGTCTACTTCAAAAAATTGATACCTTTCATGGGAAGACCGGTGACTTTAGCAATGAATTCCTCAATCAGCTTAACAAACACTCCATGTAGGGTAACTTTGTCACCCGCCCAATTTTTAAAGAAGGTAGTGGTGACATGGGGTTTGAATCCATGCAACCACTCCAAGTAGTTGGCCACCTTCCCTTTCTCGAGAATCTTCCAAACATCCTACCTAACCTTCCAATCATCACATTTTTTGGGTTCCTGCTTCCTTAGTTCACCTCCCATATTGCAAAGCAGACAAAAAACCAGAGACACCCAGATATCAAAAGCCAAGAGAAAGAAGTGAGACCAATTTTTTGTGACACGATATCGATAATGCCTTTTTGAAGATACGTGTAGAGAGCATATAGCCTTCACATGAATGTACCTCCTTGGGAATGCTGAACTAACAATCATAATGCCACTCCCGCAAATCATTAAATTTCTAATCCAAGCAAATCTTTCCCACTTTGGAATGAATAAAATCATAATTAATGATTGCTTTAAGATCCACTTGTTTGTGCAAGTCATCGAGCCACCTCATCTTTTGCCCTATTTGAACTGTGTGGTTAGCTATCCAATTAGCAACCTCGTTGGCTTCTCTATAAGTATGGGAGATGACCACCTTTTCAAAATTTTGAAAAAGAGTTTTGATTTTCATAATCGTTGCCTCTATAGACCAAGAGGTAGTATTTTTTTTGTTAAGGATATTTATAATATTCAGAGAATCACCTTCCAACCATAATTTGGAGTACCCTAACTCAACAGCTAAAATGGTGGTATAAAGGGCAGCAGTAGCTTTAGCAATATGACTATTCAAGTGACCAATAGGGATTGCAATAGCATCAATAACATTTCCCATATGATCTCTAAGAACACCTCCACATATTACTCTTCCCGAGTTGCCCTTGGCTGCTCCATCAAAATTTCCTTTGATCCATCCATAAGGAGGAACAAGCCATTTTATCGTCGATCTAGGATTATCAATTTTCAACTTAAGATCTTGAGATCTTAAAGGGTGATCCAGTTGGAAGGTCTTAGCAGGCTCCCTCTGGCACAAAAAATTCTCCTTGCATGCTCTGATAATATTTTGACCCAGCACCCAACCTGGAAGATCTTTGTTTCTGAATATCATGTTGTTTATTTCTTTCCATAAACCCCACCAAAGATGGGGGAGTGTTAGTTTCCAAAGAAATTGACTGTTAGGATCCTTTGATGGGCATCTCCATCTCTTGAAAGCAAGCTCCACATTGTTTTTATGAACCCATGTCATGCCCCAAAAGTTGAAAATTTCAATCCAGACTTCCTGAGAAAAAGAACAACTCAAAAACGTGTGATCTCTATCTTCATAACCCTTTCTACATAAAGAACACATGTTAACCAAATTAATACCTCTTTTTTGCAAATTATCCAGAGTCAGAATTTTGTTTTGGAGGAGAGTCCAATAGAAAATGTTAATTTTGGGAGTGAGACTCTTAATCCAAGCTAGAGTCCAAAGAGGTTGATTGTTCTTATTCTTAGGAGCAAAGATAGAAGAGATTGAAATTCCCACTAGGTTCAGCAAACTAGATAATCTCATCCTCTAGACAAGGGTAAAGAGAGACAGCATTAAGCGATAATTGGATATTATTGAACACTTGGCTAACATTGGTTAAATTCACCCATGAGTCATTCTACCAGTAATGACAAACAAGAAGGCCAAATCTCTGCTTGCACCGATCAATAAAGGTCTTGTCATTAAAATCTTCAGTCAAAGGGTGATCCAAAAGCCAGACATCTTCCCAAAAATTCACTTTAAATCCATTGCCAACTTTCCAAGCACAACCTTTTTTTAAAGTATTCTTGGTCCCCTGAACAGCTGCCCATATGGATGAAGAGTGAATAACATCAGGAGAATCAAGGAAATCAGGAAGGGAGCAAGCATTGGAAAGATACTTATGTTTCCATATGGAACTCCCCTCTCTATTGTCATGATACACTCTCCACCCTTGTTTGGCAAGAAGGGATTTATTCAAACTACTGGTTTTCCTAATTCCTAATCCCCCTTCACTGTGAGGTTTACAAACTTGGTCCCAAGAAATTAAAGGCATTCTCCTTTTATCCTCTGAGCTAGACCATAAGAAATTTCTTTGAATTTTATCAATTAACTCAACAAATTTAGAAGGAATTCTAAAAAGACTTAAAGCATAAGTAGGAATGCTCTAGAGACAAGCTTTGAGAAGGGTTAACTTACCAGCTTGGCTTAAAAGATTACCTTTCCATCCCACCAACTTTTTGCTGAATTTGTTAATAAGATCTTCCCAGAAAGCATCAGGGACCTTCAGACCAAGGGGGAGCCCCAAATAAGAGGAAGGGAGAGAACCTATAAAACAACCCAAGATTTTAGCAATTTTAATTTGTCTATGGATAGGGGTGTTCATGAAGAACATAGCACTTTTGCTCCAGTTAACCCCTTGACCGGATGTAGCAGAGTATAAGTTAATAGCCTATTTTAAAATTCTAGCTTCCTTCACTTCAGCCTTTCTTATAAAGATAGTATCATCAACAAATTGACCATGGGAGCAAGTTAACGGTTGAGAAGAAGGTTGTAAGCCCTTGCATAGACCTTTTTGGACCAATTCCCCAATAAATCTCCCCAAACAATCAGCCATAATAACAAAAAGGATGGGGGATAAAGGATCTCCCTGTCTCAGCCCATGAGAAGGAAAAAAGAAGGGAGAGGAACTACCATTAACCAAGATTGCTATAGAGATAGTAGAAACCAATTGGCAAATCAAACCCACAACCTTATGATCAAAGCCAAAAGCAAGCAAAATATACAAAGGAAAGACCAATCTACTCTATCATATGCCTTGGCAATGTCCACTTTCATAAGGAAACCCTGATTGTTAGAACAAGACAAGGAATGAATATTCTCATGAGGAGAGATGATAGAGTTAAGGATTTTTCTACCAAGGACAAAACCATTCTTTTGATTAGCAATAATCAACAGGATCACCTTAACAAGTCTGGAAGTTAGAACTTTGGAAATAATTTTATAGAAAGAGTCGCATAAGCTGATCGGGCAAAACTAATTCGGAGAATCAGCCCCAACTTTCTTAGGAATAAGGCACAGAAAAGTGGAATTGAGTTCTTTGAGCAACTGTTTAGCCCCAAAGAATTCCTTAACCGCATCACAAACATCTATACCAACCACTTTCCAAAGCTTCTGGAAGAAGAACATGGGGAAACCATCAGGGCCAGGGGCTTTATCTCCTCCCAGCAAACTAACAGCCTTGAAAATTTCATCATCCTTAGGGATTGAACATAACATTTTATTTTGATCCTTAGTAATCAATGGTGGAATCACTTTGAGGAGTTCAGCCTGACTTTCCACATTAATGCTAGAATCAACCGTCATAAGGGAAGAAAAATATGTCACCATCTCATTCATGATAGCCTTATCATCAACAATTTTCACATCACCCCTTTTAAGATGTGAGATTTGAGTTTTGGCCCTATGCTTTAGAGTGGAAAGGTGGAAAAACTTAGTATTTTTATCCCCTTCTCTCAACCATAGAAATTGGGATCTCTATCTCCAAAAGATTTCTTCTTTAGTAATCATGTCATGGTATTAGACAAGCTTTTCATTCTCTTCAAGGAGGAGATCAAAGGTATAACCATCCTTTTGTATTTTTTCTTGAATATTAAGAATATCCTTCTTAACCACAGATTTGTTCTCAAAAATGTTCCCAAAGCTGTTCTTGTTCCATTTTTGACTTCCCTTTTAACATTTTTTAGCTTGGAAGCAATTCTAAAGAGGGCAGTACCTTCAATCTCAATATTCCACCAATCTTTCAGTTTATTTTCAAACTGAGGGTGTTGCAACCACATCTCAAATCTAAAAGGAAAATTCTTCTTAAGATTAATCTTATTAGCAGAGAATAAAAGAGGGAAATGATCCGAACCGATTTTCTAACAAGCCTCCAGCTTACAAATGAAGTCTTTAGTCCAATCAGGAGATATAAGAGCACGGTCAAGCCTAGCATGAATACATTCATTGCCAATTATTTTGTTGCTCCATGTGTACTGGATTCCATGGAGGTCCAAGTCCATAAGGCCCTCATTATTGATGAAATCCCTTAGATCCAATCTTCCTTCCAACTGAGTAGCATTTCCTCCCTTTTTCTCGTGGTTATATAGAGTGACATTAAAATCTCCCATGATGATCCATCAAGAAAAATAGTTATTCTTTTTAAAGTTAGAAATGAAATCCCAAACCTTTTTCCTCGAAGGCTTTGAGTTAGGAGCGTAAATATTCACAAGATACCACTCTTCCTTCTGATCTGAACTAGAAATTTTGGCTATCATAAGGTTTTTACTAGAAAACAAAATAGTTCCAGAGAAACAGTTCTTCCATAACATCAAAGTTCCTCATGAGGCTCCTTCAAAACTGCTAGCTTTTAAAGAATAGTTATTAAAAGCTTTGATCTGTTCTACTTTTTCTTTAATCATTTTAGTCTCTTGAAGCAGGAGAAAATCAAGCTTTTGTTCTCTAACAAAATTCCTAACAATGTCCAATTTATGAGTACTGTTCAACCCCCTAATGTTCCAGGTTATGATCTTCATATCCATTTTTTAGGAGAAAAATCTAGGATGGTTGCCTGCCTCCCATCAGCAATATTCTGCATACTCTCTAGCTCTCTAGTTTTCTTCGTATATCTTCTTCCAGGATTACCCAGGGATCCAACATCCTATTGTACCTTAATGTGTTGATCTTTTTTTTTTTTTTAGTTTTTTCCAAATTAGACACAAGAGGTTTTTCCTTGCTATGTTGATCTATTTTGCTGCTTCTAGTCTCCACCCCCTTGGTATTGTTCTTTTTTTTAAACCCTTTTCCTTTGGATAGGTTTATGAATTGAGCCATTTTCTTTCTCATCTTCCAATGGAGGATGTTCCACCATAGAAGGGTCAATTTCCATTTGGGTTTGCATCTAACTCTCCCTAGATTGAGAAGGAGGAGAAACTCCTTCCTCTAGTAAATTTCCAATATCAGCCAAGATTTCACCATCCTCGAGCACAATTTTGTTATCAATATCTCCCCATTGTTCATCTAACCTCTGGTAAATAACAATTTGTTTAGAGATATTTGCCTAGTTATCCAATTCTTTTTTAGGTACAATGGTTTCATATTGTAAACCAGGACCTTCTTTCTCAGAGTTGTTTTCCTCAAAAGCATGCTCTTTCTCTACCTCAACCTGTTGTATTTGAAGCTTTTCATTACTATTTTGTTCTTGGCTTTGGCCTATTTTGGGTTTCCACACTTTCTTGTGTTGAATCTTATTCTTTTTCCTTTCCAACCCACTTCTAGCCTATTTTTTACTTTTAAAGGGACAGTTCTTGACCAAGTGTCCCTGCTTCTTATAGGCATAGCAGGAATTAGGCAAATCTTCAAACAGGATTTCTTGAGACCTTTTACCCAGCTTGGAGATTAGATCCACCTTAGCTGGGAGGTGATTCAAGTCTGCCACCTTAAAGTAAAGTCTGGCACAATGAAGTTTGGATCTAGTAGACGTAGAATTATCCATAGCCACTAGTTCACCAAAGGAACTAGCAATACCCTTAAAGATATCTTCATGCCAGAATTCAAGAGGGAGCCCAGGGAGAGTGGCCCAAATGGGAGTGGTTAAGAAGAAAGAGTCAGAGAGGTCCATATTGGGTTCCCATTTTTTAATGGTAAGAGAACTTTTACCAAAAGACCACGGTCCTCCATAGAGAACTCTATCCATATCTTCCTTACAGTTGAAGATAAACGAAAAGAACTCGTTCAACATGGGGGCAATATCAATCTCTCCTCTAATAACCCATATTCTTTTCACCATCTTTCTAAGAGTATACATATCAGGTCTAGCGCCTAAGAATTTTCCCACTAGAGTGAAATCCATGGAAGACATGGAGAAATCAACTAAAGGGTCTGGGATAAAGACTTGAAACTCACCTTTCTCTCAACAGGTCTTCGTAGTCACCAGTGGAAAGAGAGACTTTCTAGTTGGTTTCTTTCCAAATAGGGATGACCAAGATTTTCCTTCCAAAGCACCTTGCTTATGTCCTCCAAAATACTTATCCTTGAAAGAGACAATGTTTTCTTTTTCCTTCTCGAGATCCTATCCTGACACATGAGAAGCAGAATGAGACCCCAAAGGTGGGTCATGGATCCCACACAAAAGTTTAGATTCGCCCAAAGAATTTCCATTGTCCAACTCAACCAAAGATTCTAACCTCGTAAACTTCTCAGCATCCTCTGTCATTCCCCCTGGGTTAGTACCACTAGCCAAATTCCCCCCAACCAGTTTCTCACCTACCCAAAAACTAGCTAATTCAAATTTTGAAAGGGCACTCAACATCCCGCCTGCCTAGGAAGGGCTACAATGTTACCCTATGCCTTATAAGTGGTTTTGGTAGATAAACATACATGTACTCTTACCTTATGATTTTATAATTGGAATTACTATGACAGTTCTACTTTTTCCATCTTTTATCTTAAGGGTTAGGGTTGTCCAAGTAGCATGGGCCCTAGTAGATTACCTAAAGAACCCCTTAGGGAGGGATGTTAGTAAGGAGTCCTACACCCTTGGTGGCTTATTTGTGAGTGAAGTTCCTAGGTGCTCTAGGTGAGTGGCTCAATGTAAGATCCCAAGAATGTTAGAAGGATTACCTTTGGGTGAGTTTTAAAATGAAAATATAATATAATTCAAAACTATATGGGAATAGGCAAGGGATTAGTAAAAAATTTAAAAAGAAAAAAAGATTGGTTAATCGCTCGCATAGGTCTTGCTAGAGTATTGAGGTCATTATAGCTACTAGGGAAAGCCACATGAGGACATTAAGGTACATGGATTCTAAGAATGATCCCAACACATAGGACTACACGATGACACTCACATAGTTAGCATCCCAAGTAACTCTTCTCTTATGCTTTTATTTTATGTTTCTTTATTGCTCCTTAAGTGTTTTGGGTTGGTTGTCCCACAATCTTATATTGGCCTTGTTTCTTTTGTGAACAATGGTGTAATGCCCTGCCCGAAGATCCTTGGAAACAAGGATGAAATACAAGCAAGATAATAATAAAAATTGTGCAATTGTATATGATAACAATATACACGGATCCCAAAGATCTCAACGGAAGACTGAAAAACAACCAAGCACCAACGAATATCCAAATGCCACTACCAACCAAAACAAAACCAAGAAAACATCAGAGATCTACCAAGCTAAAGACATCAGCTGACTCCTAAAAACTGGCTAAGTCTAAAATCCTGAAGCCCTGAAATTTCCTAGAATCTTTATCTTAGCCCGTAGAGGTATGAAACCCATCTCAAATTAATTGTCACATATATTAAAATATATCTTAAGTATAAGGAATTAAATGACATATTTTAAACCCCAAAGGACTACAACAGAAACACACAAACTGGATTTGAAAGAAAACAACCTAAATCCAAAATGCAACAACATAGGGTTGAAGAACACCAAAAAGTGTATCCAAAAAAACTCTCAAAAAGTTTGGATCAAGTCAAAAAGTGCCCACTGCTAGCCTGTGCAGGTTTCTAAAAAACTCTTGCGATACTTCAAAATAGCACTAAAAAGTATCGCGCGACACACGATACTTTTCTCAAAGGCGTGCAATACTTTCAGGATATCGTACGACATTTCTCCAAAGGAGGTGTGATACTTTCTAGTATCGCATGAAATTTCTCCAAGAGGTGTGTGATACTTTCTAGCATTGTATGACATAGTTTCTATGGGCATGCGATACATTTTTATGTTGCACCATGATAATAAAATGTCACCCATAGAAACACAAAAACACTTAAAGAGAACACAAAAAGGGAAAAAAAGAGAATAAAACCTCCGCACTGGGCAGTACTAGATCCACATTTTGAGGCAAGAACACTCAAACCAAATAAGGAAACACAGAAAGAACAACATTTAACCATCTAAAAAATAAGAGACAAGGTGCAGAAGGAACGTCGCAGTAACTAAAAGCAAAATTGCAATAACTAAAATAACATCGCAAAGTACAAAATAACCAAGTAAGTACGTGGTTCCTCCCGATTGTCAATGGCATCATAAGGCCATCATGGGCCCTAGCCATCCCTCATGTATAACATCCCAAGCCACCAATCAAATCGTTGGCGCTATGATAATAGGGACATCACTACTAAACATGCTAATAACCAATAACATAAGGAAATCTAACATGCTAGTAGTACAATAGAAGATAAGCCTGCAAGTAGATAACATCACTATCACATGCTAATCATCATAATATGTAATGCATTATAACTAACATCACCTAAACATGATAAACAACATCCCAATTAAAGCATAAATCACAAGAAGCATACTCTGTGAACCAAAGTACCAAGTGAAACATCCAGCCACGATCGTGTGAGAATAATAGACTGCCTATGTACACCAGTCCCTAGTATTGGTGAAGGTAGCTACACCTCCCAACCACATGGCACCCATAGGTCCACACCTGCCATGCTGATGGAGCTAATGATTTAACCACAAACACACGCAAAACAAACATCCATGGCTAACACTCACGCCAAGTAGTATGATGACTGGATCCAAGACATAGACAATGCATAAACTACAGGTCCTGGTCAGACATCTCAAAAGGCTATTAAGTAGGGGATAACATCATGGAGAGCCACTTGGCATCCAAAAACCCAAGCTCGGATCACATGTGGCAACACTCTTAAGGGACTCCCTTGGAACCATCACACAAATGTGGATCTTTTCATTATCTTAAATTTTATTGACACTCACACATTTTAATGTAGTTATCACTTACTTAAAACTTCCTATCCTCCATCAACCTTTGATGCCATAAACACCAAGCTGCGAGATGGAAGCCCCCTCCATATGCCACCCTACTCTACCCATGCTCATCCAATGATGAGTGCCCGTAGGCATGTAAATTCCCAACCCAACCCCAATGATCAAATCTTTTGGAAAAGTCAAGAAGGTTGAGACATGCAAGTCCTTTGAGAATTTTACGCGCACATACTCATGTATGGCACACCACCATCACGAAGATAAACACAAGGATTGGATGAGAACACAACATACAATCACACAACTGAAACAGACTCGGGAGGAAGGACACAACACGTATCCCAAAGCAACATAAAGTACAAATGTGGTTTGATGGATATCCAAATGGATCATCCAAGTCCATGAACCACATTGTGCCAAGAAAACCTAAGAAAATAGGGTGGCACATAAAACGAGGTAAAAATCTCAAATTTTGGAAAAATTCCAAAATTAAAACCCATTTGGCCTTTTGGTTCAATAACCCCAAAAATCTAAAAATAAAAGGAATCAAACATCATATGCAAAAATAGCCAGCATAAACCCAAACCCCCATTTCAAAAATAGGGAAAACATTCATACCCAATCAACTGGTCAGAACCAGCATACAAAATCAGAGGGGAACACTAGTTCTCAACCTCCTAACATACTGCTACAAGAAACGAAAGTAGAAACGAAGCAAAAACATTAAAATGGGAAGGCCCTACCTAACAGCAAAAGGGGCCGAAACTGAAACCCACCGAATAAAATAAATAAATCGCTGAAACTGTCGAAACTAGCAGCAAAGCACAAACTCCCTGAGCTAAATCCAACGAGACCAACCTCGCGAAGATCCCACACTCATAGCTCCCAGAATGAACAAAAAAATAATCCTTCAGAAGAGGATTTCCAACTTTTCTCTCAAAATTCTATTTTTGAAAAGCGAGAAGTGAATAATGAATTCACTTTTCCAACACTTGTTCACTTTTTGAGTGAATACTCAATTATGACAAATAGCCAACTATAGTAGCTAAACTCTGAATCAATCCAAACGAAAAATAGGTTAATATCCATAACGAAAATTCACCTAAGGCAAAGCTGCCAGAACTTAAATCCGAAAGGAAATAAAACTCAAAAACCCAAAAACACAGAAAACCACTAAACAGTTTTGCGACAATGCGAACCTCTAAATGCACAGACATGCTTACTGGTCTAGTCACATAATGCAAATGAGTTCAGATTTACTAATCACTGAAAGGTTTTAATTAAAATAATTAAAATAAGGATACATCGACCACATAGGGAGGACATTGGTAAATATGAACAGTTGAATCACTAACTCCATGTGCCACTACCAGGGATATAATTCTTGCACACTAAAATACATGATCAAGTGCAATTGCATATAATATCATAGCCGAAGAAACATGTATTAAAATACCTATTTAATTCATTTACATCACTCACATTCACAAAAAGCATAAAGATACAAGACCGGAGTAAATAACCATAGCATAAAATTCATCTCATAACATGATCAATGAATATGTCCAATAACCATATAACTAGATATCCTCATAGATCTACTATCATCTCAAAATAGCATCAACATGCAAATATGATGAACTGAACAACATAGCAATCTAGCATCTATGGTACCAAAATAAAGTATAACATCCAACCCTCAGGTCATCTCCAAGAACATAAAAAGAGTAACAAGTATCTCTCAAATCAAAAATAGACAAGGTACAGACTGCAAACACAAGAGGCACTACAAATGGTTTTATCTCCTAGCATGGAGGAGTGGACCTTTGTAGATCCAGGTGGTTGGATATTGAATACTTTTAAAGGATTGTTCATGTTTTGGCTATTCTTGGAGCATATGAAGCTATTGAAGAAACTTCTTCCCTTTATTCTATATTTTGTATCATTTAAAGAGAATTGTAATGATATTTGAAATGTGAAGTTATGTTCATGTAATTTTATTATTCCTTGTATTGTAAAGGATATATTGTGTAATATCCTACACAAATATTCTCTCCAAATTTCCTCAAATAATTTTTAGAGTCATAAGCAAGGACTTATACAATAATAACCAACACAATTAACCAATAGATACAATAGAATTTGTTGTTGCATTATAAACCAACAATACAATAATAGTTTAATCATATAAATCATTATAAAATTTAGACTAGATAATTAGAAATGATCTTGAAATTGAATTGTGAACTCCATCCTGAATTCATCACAAAGATGAATCAAGGCTTTGTCCAATCCACCAAAGAAGAACCTAAGTGTTTGCATCCTTAGATTTTGAATAGAAATTAAAAATTCCTTATGTAAGGAAACTTGGTAATAAAGAATATAACCGTTTCCACATAACCCATAATAGAACTAAAATAAACATGGAATTAAAAATCCACATGCAAGAGAATAGACAACATACCCACAAAATGTGACACAAGATATACCCTGGGAAACCCTCATTGAGGGAAAAACCCAACCTCCAAAAGCATCCATCATCATGTATTATTCAGCAAAAAATACCATTACCATACAACCATGGAAGCCTTCATGGCCATAGCCACAACCGAGCAAACTATGTGAACAAGCATGAATCCACACATCCCATGCCATGCTTCCAACCTTCACAAATGCTCCCTTGGCTAACCTGTCAAGCCTTGTCCCGCTCGACTCTTGCCTTTTTTCTTCTCCTTGTCACTTTTTTTCACTCTACAACAACTACCCTTGTGGCTGCTTATATAGTAGCAAGTCCCACAAAACCACTAAGTGGTATTACATAAACCATGTGCTAAAAACCATGTGCTACCTAACCCACTGACCCCACATTTAATATTGGGCATTTAATTCTTTTCCCCAATATTAAATAATTACATAAAATATTATCACAATGTTACAATACAACTCATCAAGAATATTCCATGGAAATCTTTACATGTTGCACGTCCATCTAGGTGGAACATTACATGATAAAATAAAATAACAATATTATGCAATGTGTGCAACACCCATTATCTCAACACCTTAATTTCTCCTAGAGGAAACTCAAAAGAAATCAATATTCAAGCATGCTAAAAATTAGTTCATCATCTGTCTTTTGCGCTCAAAACAATGAATCTTTAGTTTTCTTCTCCTATTCTTTCATATTTTTCCTTCTTGTCACCTTTAACCCACTTTATAATATTAATTTGACCCATTTTATGAATTTTCATTAAGCTCCCTTAATTCAAAATTAATATTTTATGAATTTGGCTTCAGAATTCATAATGTCCCAAAAATGGGACATTACAAGTCCTCCCTCCTTGATATTTCTTATCCTCAATAAATTAGTGGTAGGATCCCATATAAATCTATAATTAGGCCTATGGCCCAATCTAAAAAATATTGCTACACCCATCCATTGCATTACTCTGATTAAAACTACTTTGGGCCCAAAACTGTATAGCCACTAGTCAATACACTTCTAGACTAATGCATCAATCATACCTATACCAGGATCCCACACTATTATACTATCATGACCATCTGATATGAGAAGATATAAATGTCTCAATGAGCTATTAATATTGGAAAACTCTCCATTTGTGAGTTCTCTCCTATGGAAATGCGTACTAATCTCCATCATAACTATACATCCTAAGCTACTAACAAAGTAATAAAATTGCTCAATAGTTGAAATCAATTTCAAAGGAGTAGAGAGGCCATATATTTCATCATCAGTCTAAAATACACTTGGGTACTTTGTTGTCTTAAGTAAAGAAAAGACCAAGAATCCATCCCCTATGATCAAATTACAAATCCCATCAATCCTCAACCAAGATCTGTTCAGTTGGTAAGGAAAGGAGTCTGCGCAACTCACATATAAGTCAGAAACTAAAACCATGTGTAAGCTAATCACAAAATGAGAAACAGTGTTAAATCTAAAAATTGGGTCACCACACCAATCATGTGAACCAAACTCACTGCTAAGAACTATATTTAGGTCCCACATCCTCTAGTTTAGACCATACTCATTATGAAAATTAGAAAGATCTTTTGTATTCAACTCAAAAAGTGAATTATCAAATGTCCAAGTAACACCCACCTCAAAAAAAGAACTGTCTACTAGCTTAATATGAGCCAAAACTTTGTTATTTGATCTCTTGGGGCAACTATCCAAGTCATAATTTTGTTGAATGCTATCAAGTTCCTTAATCACTTATTGGAAAAACTCATGTCTTCCTTTATCATCTTGTTCCCTAGAATTTTTAGTAACAACAATCTAATTTTATGCTTCATGAAGAGCAACCAGTATATTATCCAATGCCTTCTAAGAAATATTAAGCTCATTGTTGAGCCTATTAGCCTCATCCCCTTTTATCTTTAATTGATTGGTATAATTTTTAGTAACCTTTAAGGTGTACTTCTTGTCTAAAAGTACGCATAAATAATCTAATTTCAAAGATTCCAATGCTACTTCAACAACGTGTAACTCAAAAACATAAGAATTTATTTCCATTCTCATTTTTCCCTTTTCTATTAGTGCCTTTATGTGAAGATCCTCAACAATACTATGAGTGTCATCATACCTCATTAAGATTGCAATAATCATATTTTCAACGACTCTCAACTAATCCTTCAAGAATTGTTTCTCATTTATGTCATTTTGAAGAGTATTTTCTAAGTGGTCACCCAAAATACCATTACACTTGATTATCATCTTTGTGTGGACCTTTGAATCATAATCATGCATAAGTGAGTTGTTGATGTAAGAACTACATGACTCATCATATGTCTCAAACTCCCTGTTTGATTGATTTGTGTGCAAGGAAAAGGGTGTTTCTATATCATTAAAAAAATCTCATGACATGAAGTTTGTTGAACCTCTTTAGAATCATCCAACATACCATCACTTTGGGTATGACTATCTATAACAGAATGTTTTTCAATTTCAATTTCTAAATCACCAATGTAGAGACTTGAATGTTCCTTACCTTTGACAATGCTTGAATTCATGTAATCTCCAGTAGTTGTGTTGCTTTATAAGGATAAAAGGGTAAAATTATTATCATCCCCATTCCTGGTTTGTATTTCTTTGGTGTCTACATTACCACAAAATTTATCAAGTGTCCAAGAATGGTGACATGTGAAATAGATATGATATCTCTTCATTATATTCTTTCTCTTTTTTAGAGATCCCTCAACTTGTATGCTTGCTAAAATTAACTCAGATTCAATTGTAATCTCTTTGAACATGTCCAACTTATGTTAAATTAGTTGCTCTACAAGCACATAAGTCATAGGTGAGATTATGTTCTCCCTTCTCCACATAGCCAAAAAATCTAAATTTAATTGCCTACATATATCATCATTCTCATCAAGGATTAATGACATGATAATTTTAATGAAAACCTTCACATTATTTGGATAATGCTTCGTATATCCACTTCTGAAATATCATTTGTTCAAAATAGATGTCCAATATGATGAGAATAAATCTAGCCTTTTCCAAAAAATCCAATGTTTTAGTTCTCATACCAAATGTAGAGCCTTTTCCATCTTGTAATCCACACAAGTTTTCTACTATCAATTGTAGGACCTTTTCCAAGATGTTATCAATATAAGGTGCAACAAGAGTTATTATCCTAATAATCTCACTCAAGCAAGAGGCGATTATAAGTCTCACACCATTATTCAAATGCTCCAACATTCTAGGCTACACTAATACAATCTTTGAAGGTTGTAAAGCTCAATTAAGAAGTTTGCAATCATATTGTTCAACTTTTGATAGATGTGAATCTAATTCTTCAAGTTTGGAAAGTCCACAATCTAAGGATTTCATGGACTCTAATTGTAAGCTAAACACATACAACCAATTGCCCACTTCCCTTTCTTTCATAAGTTTGGAAATTCCACAATCTAAGGATTTCATGACTCTAATTGTAAGCCAATCACATACAACCAATTGCCCACTTCTCAAAACAGAGCACCATTGAATGTATTATTAAATTATTTTGAGAAGAGGTTGTTTTCTCTCTTTTCCAATGTTTCCACTTTGTCACTGTAAGAGTTCTTATTTGTAAGAAACTTTTTCTTTGCACTTTGAGGAATTTTAGCAAATAGTTTGCTTGTAGGTTTTGAATACACAATTTCACAAATAGGAAAACTTCCTTGCAACTAGAAAAATTTACAATTGCTTGAATAGTTTATATTATCAAGAACTATATTACAGTGTAATTTTGATACCCAGACTATATAGACCATTGATATGGTTTAGTAGGTTGTTCTCTATCAATTTTAATGAATTACCAAGCAACTCTCTACCTACACACGGTCTTCAAATGTTACTGTCAAACATTTAGAACTGCAAAAACTATCCATGATGACTATCCTTACTCTAAAAAAGTCTTATATAGCCTAGCTCCAAAAATTTGAATAATATGGTTCTAATAAGTTACTTCCCACATAAAAATGCCTTCAACTTCCTACAAGTGTTGTCATAATAATACATTTCTCTAAACTGGTTATTTAATCAGTTTATTCTCCTTATTTTTTATCCAAATGAAAATATAGAGCATTACTTAAGAAGTAGGCTCACCATTCAACATCCACACTAAGAGAAGACATATTGAACAGGATCACACCATAAAGGATATCAACAACTCTAGTATCTTCCCATGATAGAATAAACTTTAAACTTTCTTACTTAGTTTACCACTACAAGGCACCTTTCCATACTCATGTCAATACATTTCAAAACATAGAAGGTGTAGGATTCAGTAAATTATTTTAATTTTTTTATAATAAAAACAACTCGCATGGTCATTTACAACACCAAATATTCTGAAGCATTATTATTATCATTGAATTGATCCCCAAATGCATAGTCATTAAGCTATTAGCATGCATCTACACAACACATACCTTCCATGGTGAAAAAATACAATTAGAGGTACTTTGACGATGGATGCCACAATTCAAATCAAATCTATAAAAGAGTTCTTAAAGGCTCACAACTCTTGCAGTACACACATTGCTTCCTTAAATGTTTAGATTTGTTGGAATTGGCTAATTCATCCAAATCAAATTATTTTTCATGACCTATCAAATTTCTCTTATCCTTTCTTGAGTAGGTTATTTATAATCCAAGAGCTTCTAGGTGCTTAAGCTACTCACGCATGTCAGTAGGTCACATTTAATGTTGTTGAGAAATCTAATCCTATTTTCTAACATAACTTGTCAATTAAGATTTTGAATCTCCTCCCCTTACTTAGAGATTAAGTTTCCATCTCTATAAATAAACAAGGCAACATCCTAGATGGATATAGAATACATAGAGAGAGTAGAGAAAGAGGAAAATATAATAGTTGTCCTTTGTTTTCAAAATAAAGTTTTAGCAGTAGTTGTAGCTTGATTTTTTTTGTGTTTGTAGACAAGTAATTGCTTGAGACTACTGTAAGAGGTCATAAAAGCTTAGTTGATTTCTGTATGCAACCATTAAGTGTTTTAGTTTTAGTTTTCTATATTGTTAATATTGTAATCCATAAATAGTTTCAATTTTGAGTATAAATGTAAGTGAGATATTTTTACATCTCCACCTATTTAGTTGGATAACAGAGAAACAATCTCTGTGTTGTTTGTGAAAAACACATATTATGGTTATGAGAGCTTAAATGTTGGTGTTTTTTATCTTTGATTTTGCTCCTAAAATATTTGCATGGTACCAAAGCTATTGAACCCTTAATCCTAGTGAGCTTGAGCATTTGTGTTTGATGGGTATTTGAAGTTATTGTGCAAGAGACATGGATGGAGATGAAAGAAAGTTTTGGAAGTGATCATCATCCTTTAATAGAAAAAACTATCATGTTTTGGCAAGAAAAATGAATACCATTATGATAGAAAATGATTTGTGGGATCTTGTGAAAAGGGGTTTCACAAATACTATAAACCATGCTCTATTTGCTACCCTCACAAATAATCAGAAGACTAAATTGAGAGAAACAAGAAGAAAATATGCTAAGAAAATGATTCTAATTGAAGAAACCTTAACAGAGCCTTTATTTCCAAGAATAACAACAACTAATTATTCCAAAGAAGCTTGGGATATTCTTGAAACTACATTCAAAGGAACTGATCAAGTTTATGTTGTGAAGTTGTAGATGATTCAAAGAGAGTTTGAGTCTCTTCTTATGAAAGAAAATGAATTTGTTTTAGAGTTTAGCTCTAGAGTTTCCAGTTTGATAAACCAGTTGAAAACTAATGGAAAAGAGATTGAAAAACAAAGAGCAGTGGAGAGAATCTTGAGGAGTTACCTCAAAATTTTGATACACTTGTGATTTCCATTAAAGAGTCAAAATATTTGTCCAAGTTAATAGTTGATGAGTTTATGGGTTATTTCCATACTCATGAGCATCATACTAATAGGTCTACAAATTATTCTTAAGAGCTAGCTTTCAGAGCTCAAGCCAATGCAAGAGGTAGGGAGAGATGTAGAAATAACTCTAGACATGGTTCTAGAGGAAGAGAATGTGGAAGCTCCTCATAATGTAATGTTGGAAGAGAAATTTTAGCAAGATTGGTTGGCTGTGAAGGAGAAAGTAACTCTCATAATAGCCCCTAGGGATGAAGAAGCAATATTAACTCCAATAAGAGAAATGTTAAATGTCATTATTTCCATAAGTTTGGACATTATGCAAATGAGTGATAGAAGAAACATAGTCATCAACCACAAAAAAATGCTTATATATAGCTTATGTAAATGTTTTAGAAATAAATAACAATACATCCTTCACCATATGAAATATTGGTGAAGAAGACATCCCTAAAGTTTGATATTTGGACAACTATTGTAGTAAACATGTGAGTGGTAATGAAAGTTCATTTTCTTTCATTGATAAGAAGTATAAGTCTAAAAACAAGATGGGGAACATCAAACTATTCTTGTTGTAGGAAAAGGACCTATTATGATCCATACCAAGAAAGATTAGAAGAAAGAAATTCAAAATTTTTAATTTTGCCTATGGTATGAAGCACAATCTAAATTGTGTTGGACAACTCATTTTGAACGAATATAAAGTGCAGTAGGAAAATGGCAAGTATGTCATTCATGAGAAAGATGGGACTGCAAAAGTTGTTGTTGTAGTCCAAATGACAAAGAGCCAAATGTTTCCATCAAATATTGAGACATGTTTCTCCTTTCAATTAGTTGTTGTGCCTCCCAAGAAATTATGTACAACCTTAAAAAAGTAGTAAACTTTTAAAAGCATGATTGAAGACCCCTCCAAGTTATGGCATTTAAGGTATAGACATCTTGGCTATGATGGTTTCAATTTATTATCCAAGAAAAGATTAGTGGATAGTTTGCCAAGTATTGTAGAGTCCAATAGCCAGTGTGAGCTTATATTTTGGGTAAGAAACATAGGCTTCCCTTTAATTTTGGTAATTCTACAAGGGCAAGAGTACCATTGGAGTTGGTGCATACTAAATTAATGGGTCTTATAAAAGTTAATTCCATAGGAGGGAGAACTTATTTTATGACATTTTTTGATGATTTTAGCCATAGAATATGGGTGTCTTTTTTGGAAAAATAAATTGAAGCTTTTGATAGGTTTTTAAAGTTTAAAGCTCAGGTTAAAGAAAAAAAGTGGACACTACATCAAAGTCTTAAGGTCAGATAGAGGAGGAGAGTATACCTCCAATTATTTGTAAGAAAAATGGTATAAGGAAGGATCTTCCACCCAATTATGCTCCATGACAAGATGGAGTGGTTGAAAGAAAGAATATAACTATCATTGAGATAGAAAGAAATATCATGAAAGCAAAAGGTCTTCCAACTAAACATTGGGGAGAGGTTGTAGCAACAACAATTTACTTGATTAATAGAAGTTTGAGTCTATTATAAGATACCTCTTCAGGAATGGGCTAGCCATAGATAGGTAGTTGAAAAATTGAGAGTGTTTAGGTGTGTAGCATATGCACATGTACCAAAGGCACAAAGGAAAATTTTTGATGATAAGGGTGTAAAGTGTATCATCACAAGTTATAGTTCAAAATCTAAGGCATGTAGATAGTATAACCCCATTACCAAGAAGATCATCATTTCAAGAGATTTTGAGTTCATAGAGAATGATTCATGGGATGTCTTGGTGGATACATCATCTTGAAATTCAAGTAAAGTGCTTATTATTGATGAAGATGATGAGTTGGATGATCAACATGATGAAGCAACAACAAATATAGATGGCTCTAGATAGCTCTGAATTGCTCCTGACAGAAATGAGAAGAAAGGGAAGTAACTAGAGACAACCTGATAGTCAATTCCTGATAGCTTAGACAACTCTGGATTAATACATAGAGAGTTTCTGATAGTTTTAGATAGCTCTAGATACAACCTGCACAACACAATAGAAGTAGTGAGAGTTCTAATTTTGTTCTCTCCTCCCTTCTAGCAAGAAAGACTAAAAGTATAAGAGTGAGATATCAAGATGAAAGGTATAATGATTTTTATGAGAATAGTAATTTTGCATTATTTTCTCATAGTGATCTAGTTTACTTTGAAGAAGCTGTGGAAGAAGAGAAATGGTTTGAGACCATGGATAAATAGATATAATAGAAAGAAATTGTTGGAAGTAAAATACAAAAGATAAACTTCTTGGGGGGGTGTGAATCGGTAGTTTAAATTTTGACTCATAAAACTTTTTCCACACATCCATCTCCTACATTCAATAAGTAAACTAAAATACCATGTAAAGCATGTACATCTAAATCATGTAAACAAGTAAACATTCACACATATATGACACTAGATATGATTACCTAGAAACCCTCTAATGATAAGGTAAAAATAAGATGGGAATGACACCCACAAATCTTCACTACTATAGTAATAAAGTGTATCCAATGAAGGTTAGAATGTTTGGTCATGAGACATGATCTACCCTGTGAAAGGTTTGCCCTATTAAAGACTTACAAAGACTTTTAGGTCTTATCTTGTTAGAAGTGTGCCTTGTTAAGGGACTTTAACTCACAATAAAGTAAGCACCTTGTTAGAGGATTTCAATACAGTCTATTAGGACTACTCTATTAAGAGATTTAGTTGATTCACTTGTTAGAATCACTCAGCATTGATCATATAGTTATCATTTTGTTGCTTGATGATGGATCACCTCTAAACTAATGTATTCTTGATCCTTTTGGATCAGATGTCTCTATGCTACATACTATTTCCTTCCTCTATTCTCCTTTAATTGATTCTACAATGCAATTTCAATTCATAATTCCTTGGTCGCCATGAATTCTCTATTTGCACGTGCAAACTTCTCTCTTTGCTCCTTCCATACATATATGAAATTTATGGTTTTTCCTCCTTAAGAAGACCTCGATGTCTTAGGGTTAGGTATGAATCAACAGCTATGATTCATCCATTTTGCCACTTAAACCTTCCCTTTACCTAATTGGATGCATGTAATGCAGAGGGATTCCAATTTGAGATTCATCCTTATCACCAAAATATCATAATTCAATCTGTAAGTTGGCTCAAAAATGATTTACATAGTGGTTTGTGTGATTATAAACAACTATGAAAAATTGTGTTACTCGACATTTGTAGTCTCTGATGCTTGGCATATAATGATTCAGCATTTGAATGATTCGACATGCACTGCTTACTTAGCTTCTATATCACTCGGCATCACTATTTTCTTGGCACTTGACTGACTCGGCACATGAGTGACTCAGCACTCGTGAACTTGGCACGCTCTATATTATACATGTTGTGCTTGGCATATCCTACTTGTATGACATGAACTAAGTAAATGACTTAAGTGTATAGAGACTCACTTATCAAAACCAATCTAAGATCAACAATCTACTCCTTTGACATGAGTGTCAAAAACACTTGATCATGCATTGATATCCTTATTCTTACAAGCATAGCATATCTCTTATTTTTCTTATGTACAAAATTTCAAATTTTTGCAACAACTTATACCTCAAAATTTGATAACTCCCCCTAACTTGTTTGATCTAGTTCTATACTCAAAATGTTACTCTTACTAAGTAAATATGCTTCAACTAATAATCTTTTATTTTCTTGTTGTTCTTTGCTAACTAATACTCTTTCATTTCATACTTGTTCGCCAATGTTCTTACTCTCCCTTCATTTAGCACTCTTTCTCCCCCTATGCTTAAGCTATACTTTCTCTCCCTTTTTGACACTGATGTCAATGGGCTATACACTGATAGTGTGTTTGTCCAAGAAAGATTTATGGACCTCAAGAACAATTTTAAGATTGGCATCCCAATTTTCACACGCTACATCCAAAGACTTAATTTGGATGGCCAACTCGGTAGCAAGGTGAACTAGGTCGTCTAATGTAGAAAGATTGGGGTCTTTCTTCATAAGAGTTTTTGCATAGCCTAACTCCTTATGAAAAATCTCCATGTGAGGAGTCAATGTAGTTTGGATGCTGGTCAGTTTGGCCCTGATGTTGGCTTCATCTGCAGATAATGTTGCTAACTGACTCTAGGTTTGCAATAAAGTTCTAAAATGCTTCTCACTTTGAGTTGGAGTCATAGGTAATTTTGCACCTAATGAATTAATTTGACTTTCCAAACTCAAAATGTAACTCCTTTTCTCTTGTGTGAAGAGTGTGGGATTGCACAGTTTGGTGTACAGTGAGAATTTGTTCTCAATTACCTTCTTCACACTTTCCACCATAGTTGCCAATGCAACTTGTCTAAGTGCTATATCACCAGATATTTTCTCATTCACTTTACTTTGGAATTTCTTTTTAGACCATTCTAATAATTTTTCGTTAGTGTCAAGGTCTGCATCACTTACCTTTTCCACTATATTTGTCAATTGTTCAATGAGTGGCTTGGTTTCACATGGAGTAGGCAGACTGAATGCATCTAGGAAGATGTCTTTAATATCAAGCAAAGCTTGCTTCTACCTATGCTCCCTTATGAGAAGTTCTTGATGTTTCTTTCTAGCTAGGGCTTCTTGTAGTATACCCATATGCTCAATTGTCATTGTGGCGTAATCATATTTTGGCAAAACAATTTCTTCATCTAGGCTTACATTTCCATATGTTATAGCTCTTTTGCCTTTGATGAACTTGGACTTGGCACTAAGAATTGCAAAGGTGTTGCATCTATGCTCGACTTCTAAGGATTGTGATTGGAAGGAGTGTTAGATTCTAGTAAAGTTACCAGGGATTGAATTGTTGCTTGCTCCTTCAATTTTGGTGTCAACTCAGTCTCTTTAGGCTTGTCCTTTTCTACCACAATGCCTTGAATTACACATTGAACTTGTGCTGAAGGTGCAAATAAATCTATCTAGCCTATTTGACTCTATATTTTAGTAGTGTCTCAATTTTCCACTTTATTCTCTCTAATTGTATCAACCTTTGTTGTTTTAACTTCTTGTACTTTATCTAAAAATTTTACACTAGTGACCTGAGGGGTGATGATAGGTGGCATAGATTTGGGCTGGGTTTTTTTTGCAATCTTCTTGGATCTTGTCATTGTTTGTACCTTAGCCTTTCTCTTCTTCTTATTAGTAGGAGTAGGTTCTTCCTTGGCTTCTTTTTCCTTAGCACCTTTTGCAATTTATGTCTCTTCCTCTTGCTGATCTTCACCTTGTCCTTGTGTTAATGCAAGTGGTGCTTGGATCTAAGTGTCTTTCTTCTTCATCCTCTTCCTCTTCATCCTCTTCCTACTTGGCACGTTCACCCAATTTAGCTTTCAATTTCTTTACCAACTTCTCCTTCTTCTTGATGAAAGAGATAGACTTTAATTCCATGGTAATCTTGGATTTGGAAATCTCATAATTACCAAATGCTTTGGCATATTTTTCTATCTCTTCTACAAGTAATTTTATTACTACTGCAGAGGCCTCATCTACATTAATTTCATAGCCTAATGGCCTTAGCCATCTTACACTTGGAGTTGCTTCTTGAAAAAATGTATAATCAGCATCAACTAGGAAACAAACATCATCATAATGTTTTTCCACTAATGATACTAGAATCCTAAATCTTTTTCTTCATAGTTTTCTTGAAGTCCTCAAAGTAAGTAGTCATTACTAACTCAAAATTTTCACCTAGTTGTTCAATGAATTCACCTATTTGAACTACCACAGACCTGTTTGTCTTCTATGCCACAGTACCAAATGTAGGAAATGTGTTTTAAACATAAAAGAAGATACATATCAAAATAGATCTAGATTTGCACTAAGCACTCTTTGATCTCCTTATTGCTCCTAGGCTTTTAATTAATTGTTGTAGTTGTAGCTTGAAAAGATCATATGTATGATCATTCTTCATAATCTTATAACCCACATCTACTACAATATAGGGCACACTATTCAATCTACTTTATTGGTAAAACTTATGTACAATTACCCTTATTGCAAAATCTATCAGAGGATCTGTGATGGTGTCAATTTTCATTCCCCTCTTATTCCACACAACCCCTATGATCTTCTCAATAACTTCTTTGGATTCACTCCTCATAGTCTTAGGCTGATCTAGGTTTGGATACCCTATTACCCTATGGATTATTCTTTTGGTAATTTTAATAGGCCCATTGTCTAACAATAGTGAAGTATCATGAATCCTACTCAATACAAACTTGATCCATTCAGTTTTGAAAATGTTAGGAAAATCTAGGGCATGAGTTAACCCTTTCTTCTCTACAATCTTGAATTCTTCCCTTAACACTCTGTTTTCACATAATTTACCACATGCTTCTCTAATTTCCATAGCTCCAATACTACCAATCTTACAGTTGTAACACTTTTTGACATCCTAAATCATTAGAACTTTTAGTGGTATCATGGATAACACATTGGAGGGATATTTTTTGTATGCAATGTCTAGTATGGCTTTGAAAATAGGTTTTTTAACTTCATTACCAACCAACTAAACATTCAAAACGTCCTTACCCTCTATGCCCTTTGAACTAGATGCCATTTTACGAAACTAGGGTTTACAAAACAAGAAATAGTGTAGCTTGACACACATTAAATACCTTGTAAAATCTGATGAAATGGTTTTGAATTGCTATTCTAATATTTTGCAAATGCTTTAGATGGAATTTCCAAATTGCCTTTAGCTCTTCTTACTCTTTCTTGATTTTGAATGATGTAAAAATGAGCTAAAATTGATCAAATACCCTTTTGAAATAATGTAATTAATGTTGAGTGCTTACACAATTGTAAGCTTGATATTAACTAATTTCAGGCTCACTCAACATCCACTAGTCTTTTCATTCATTCAGAAACCATTAGAGCTCGGCAACAACTAGCTTGTTTGTTAGCTTGGCATCCTCTAGCATTTCACTCAACAATCATAGGAAAGTTTTCACACTTGGTAGTAGCATGAAAAACTTTTAAAAATTCTTTGATTCTTAATAACATCTTGCATCTTTATTCATGCTTATATAATCTTTTCAGAACTAAATCCTTTGGAATTGATGTATGGTATAACTTTTTTAAATATCAGTCCCGCATATCTCTTGATTTCTTAGTTTGATGAGGTGTGATTGCCTGAACCATTGGGTGAAGTGATCCCTTCTCCACTTGATGTGCTACAATCCTCCTTTTTCTTCCATGTCTTGTTCATATCATTTCTGACATTTTTAATATATACCTTGCCTTTTCCTTTACCTTTATTGAATTCACAACTTGGTGCGTTTGGCCTTGTTGGACAATTTCAACTGATGTGACCAATCTTCAAACAACTAAAACATGTGGTTTGACTTAACCATCTTTTGTAGTCACTTCTGAAGTGTGTTTTAATACAATTCTTAAGAACATGTCCATACTCTTGATAATAGTGACAGTTATATCTTATATTATAATCCTAGTTGTAATAAGAGTTGTCATTGTTCTTTATCTTTGTTTTCCTATCTGATGACCACATGGATTTAGATCTGCACTCAAAAGCTATATGTCCATACTTTTTATAGTTATAATAATATCCTTCAAATCTTTGTGTGTATGCATGGTCTTAGTTTTGCATTGATGTTCTTGATGACCTTGTTTGTTGCACTTATGGTAGTGAACCATGCTCTTATGCTTGACATTCTGATTTACAGTCTTCCTCCCACACACATTAGCAGTATGTCCTTTCTTACTACAATTATGACAAGTAGGTTGGAATTCTTACCTTTATTGCCCCTTTCTTTAGCACTTTTGGATGACTTTCCTTCAATACTTGTGTATCCCAGTCTAGATGTATCATTGTTAGGTCTTGGGGATCTCATTAATTGCTCAAAGTATTTGATGGCTTCACTTGGTTTATTGAAGCTTTTAGGAAATTTATTTTCCCTTTTTAGGTCATTATTCAATTGATCATTATGTAACTTCAATGTTGTTATCTCGATGTCCTTGATATTCAATTCATAGTTGGCATTCAACATTTGACTCAAAGTGTCTAATTACATGTTAGCAATCTTAGTTAGCTCTGATGATTTCTCTTCCAATCTGTTGGTAAAAACTCTTTTGTCATCTTCAATCATGGCTTTGTCTTCCATAGCTTTATTTTTCTATTCAGTCACCTCACATAGTAGTATGGCCTATGATTCTTTCTCTAACTTGAGATTTTTAATTTCTTCAGCTTGGACTCTATTCTTTTCCATTAGATCTATGACTGTTGCATCAAATTCATTAGAGTCTCCTTTATCAAATAGCTTAGTATTGTCCATCTCTCTGTATTGTGTGTCATTCTCCTCAATAGCAATTCTCTTCCCTCTCTTTAAATATTTCTTGAATTCTTCTCTTGCTTCATTCAGTTGATGTACAATGAGTTGTATTTCAATTTCCTGATTCTCAATGATCTTTCCCAACTTGTAGACTTCCATTTTCAAGATATTTCCTCAAAGTTGCAGAGCTTCTCTTTTAGAGAACTTAGCTCTACTACTAATTTTTGGAATTATAATAGGAAAGATAAACTTCTAAGAGGGGGGAAGGGTTAAATCAGTAGTTTAAACTTTGACCCATAAAACTTTCACTACACATCCATCTTATACATTCAATAAGTAAACTGAAATACCATGTAAAGCATGTACATCTAAATCATGTAAACAAGTAAACATTCACACATATATGACACTAGATATGATTACCCAGAAACCCTCCAATGAGAAGGTAAAACTGGGGTGGGAATGACACTCACAAATCTTCACTACTGTAGTAATAAAGTGTATCCAATGAAGGTTACAAAGTTTGATCATGAGACATGATCTACCCTGTAAAAGGTCTACCCTATTAAAGGTTTACAAAGATTGTTAGTTCTTTCCCTATTAAAGGATTTCAACACCCTATTAGAAGTGTGCCTTGTTAAAGGACTTTAACTCACAATAAAGTAAGCACCTTGTTAGAGGATTTCAATATAGCCTATTAGGACTACTCTATTAAGAGATTTAACTGATTCACCTATTAGAATGACTCAACATTGATCCTATGGTTAGAATTTTGTTTCTTAATGATGGATCACCTCTAAACTAATGTATTATTGATCCTTCTTGATCAGATGTCTCTCTACTACATACTATTTCCTTCCTTTGTTCTCCTTTAATTGATTTTGTAGTGCAATTTCAATTCACAATTCCTTAGTCACTATGAATGCTCTATTTGTACATGCAAACTTCTCTCTTCACTCCTTCCGCACATATATAAAATTTAGGGTTTTTCCTCCTTAAGAAGATCTCAGTGACTTAGGGTTAGGTATGAATCAACATCTGTGATTCATCCATTTTGCCACTTAAACCTTCCCTTTACTTGATTGGATACATGTAATGCATAGGGATTCCAACTTGAGATTCATCCTTATCACCAAAATATTGTAATTCAATCTGTAAGTCAGCTCAAAAATGGTTTACATAGTGGTTTGTTCCATTACAAACAACTATGACAAAACTGTGTTACTCAGCATCTATAGTCTCTAATGCTCGACATATACTAATTTCTCTACTATGACTTGGCATCTAAATAACTCGGCATGCACTACTTACTCAACTTCTGTATCACTTAGCATACACTATCTAATCAACACTTGAGTGACTCGGCACATGAGTGACTCAGCACTCACTATGAACTCAGTATGCTCTATCTTATACATGTTGTACTCGGCATATACTACTTGTTCAGCATGAACTAAGTAAATGACTTAAGTATATAGACACTCATTTATCAAAACCAATCTGAGATCAATAGAAATATAACTTGGGAGTTAACTAATTTACTTCCCAACAAGCAAGTTATTGGTGTGAAATGGGTGTACAAGACCAAGTGTAATGTCAAAGAAAAAATAGATAAGCATAAAGCATGTTTGGTGGTAAAAGGATACAAACAATAGTTTGGTAGAGATTTTAATGAGACATATGCACTTTTTGTAAGGATGGAAACTATGT
This sequence comes from Cupressus sempervirens, assembly GCA_028749045.1. Classification (NCBI taxonomy): domain Eukaryota; kingdom Viridiplantae; phylum Streptophyta; class Pinopsida; order Cupressales; family Cupressaceae; genus Cupressus; species Cupressus sempervirens. The sequence continues at coordinate 495,771,605 of CM053785.1, forward strand.
TTGTTGTCAGAGCAATCGCAACATAGCACAAGTGGGAGACATTTCAAATGGATGTAAAGTTTGTCTTCCTTAATGGTGTGTTGAAAGAAGAAGTATATGTGGAACAAACACCTAGTTATAAAGTTTCAAGTAAAAAAGGTAAAGTGTATAGGCTGAAAAGAGCTCTTTATGTGTTGAAGCAATCACCAAGAGCATGGTACAATCAAATTGACTCATATTTCATGAGCAATGGTTTCAACAAAAGCGATGGTGAGCCTACTCTTTACATCAATGCAATTGATGGTAAGATTTTAATTGTTGTCTTATATGTTGATGATCTAATTTTTACTAGGGATGATGATTTACTTATTGCTAATTTTGAAGAAGTTAGGAAGAATGAGTTTAAAATGATAGATTTAGGAATCTTGAGATACTTTCTAGGCATAGAAGTTAAAAAATGAAAGATGTTATTTTTATTTCTCAAGAGAAGTATGCCAATTAGATTTTAGAAAGGTTTAGAATGTTGAACATCAAGGAAACTCCAACACCAACAATTGTATGTATTAAATTGAGTAAGGAAGATTGCAACAACACTTTGAATCCAACTATGTTTAACAGTTTGGTTGGAAGTTTAATGTACTTAACAAAAACTAGGCCTAACATTATCCATGCAATGAGCTTGATTCTTAGATTTATGGAAACTCCAAAGGAAACTCATTGGCAAGAAGGTAAATGAATCATGAGGTACGTGAATGACACAAAAGGATATGATATTTTATATACTACTGAAAATCATTCTAGGCTAGTTGGTTATATGGATAGTGATTGGGAAGGAAGTCTAGATGATAGAAATACTAATTTCAATTATGTTTTTCATATGAGTTTTAAAGTAATTTCTTAGGCTTGTAAGAAGCAACCCATATTTGTCCAATCTACAATAGAAGTTGATTACATAGCAGAAAATGTAGCAATATATCAAGCAATTTGGCTAAGAAGGATCTTGGTTGATTTGAAGGAAGAACAAGTGGAAGCAACCACAATATTTTGTGATAATATTTCTTCTGTTGCTTTAACAAATAATCTTGTTTTCCATGGTAGAAGTAAGCATATACAAATAAAATATCATTTTATTTATGAGCATGTTGAAAATAGTAGAATACATATGGGGTTTTGCAGGTCTGAGCAGCAGCTAGCAAACATTTTCATCAATCCTTTAAGCATTGGATGTTTTTAGCAACTAAGAAAGAATTGAGGCATAATTGACCAAGCATGATCATGTGTGTTTATTTTTTGTTGGCTCAGGATAAAAGGGAAGTGTTGGAATTAGTTGATTCATATGAATCAAATTATTTTTCCTAGCATATTAGATTTCTCTTATCCTTTCCCAACCAGGTTATTTATAATTCAGGAGCTTCCAAACACTTAAGTTGATCAAGCATGTCAATAGGTAACATTTAATCTTGTTTAGAAATTTAATCCTTTATTCTTGCATAACTTGCTGATTAATATTTTGAAGCTCCTCCCCTTTACATAGCAATTAAGTTTCCAACACTATAAATAAAAAAGACAACGTCCCATATGGATATAGCATACAACAAATAGAGAAGAGAAAGAGGAAAACATAACAACTATCCTCTATTTTCAAAATAGAGTTTTAGCAACAATTGCATCTTGATACTTTTTTGTGTCTGTAGAGAAGTGATTTATCCAAACTACTATAAGAGCTCATAGAAGCTTAGCTGAGTTTTGTATGCAACCATTAAGTGTTGTAGTTTTACTTTTATATATTGTTTAGATTATAATTTGTAACTAGTTTAAGTTTTCAGTATAAATGCAAGCAATAAATTTGCACATCTCTACCTCTGAATTTATTGTCTCCATTTGATTTTAATTTTGTTGCATAGTTGGATAACAAAGAAACTTACTCTTCCCTATTTGGGTAAAGCACATATTATGATTTTGGGAGCTTAATTGTTGGTGTTCTTTGTCTTTGTTTTCACTCCTAAAATCTTTACATGCTTGACGATAGTTTTTCCCAAATGATTATGTGTTGAATAATTTTTTGCTTCCATGGATCTGCAATAGGTATATGAAAATTCTTTGATTCAAAAATCTTTCCAAGGCTTTGAAATCTTAATGTCTATGTATATTTGCTTCACTGCTCAAACTAGAATAATTGCAACCCTCATGCACCATTCTAAAGCCACTAGAATATTTTTTTTGTGTCTATTAATATTTGCTATGAATTTATCAATTACATTGCCCAAACACTTCTAACATGGTTAGAATTATTTTCCAATTCATTCTCTTATTGCTAAAACTCCTTCATAACTCCCCTCATGATGGCTTGAAAGTGTTGGAAGGAGTGGATATCCTCTTTCCATAATATTTGTAATGATATCCCAATGTGACAATTGAATTAAGCACCAATAGTTTTTATTATTGTTTTTTGCTTATCAACCAATATTTTGCATGTGCTCAATGATAGACTTCGTGCCCAACCTCTATTATGCTTCTTCCTTGTTTAAAAAATGATAGCTCCTTCAATCACTTACCTGCCTTCCCAAAATGTCATTTACATTACTTGAAATTTAGTGGTTTGATAATAGTTTTTTCCTTGCAAAATAACTTGTCGTGACTGAGGAATTTCTTCAAACATCAAGAATGACCTCTCCATGTCATTCTCTACCTAGACTATAGTAAAAAAATTTCTAGCAAAAACATAATATTTCAAAAATATTTATCACTTGGAAGAAGAAAGGATTTATCAATCAGCGTGAGTTTATTTCAATTATCCAACAATGAAGGCCTAATTCTGATCTATACCTTCCAAAACTATAAAGGAAGTCCAAATTTATTTTAACTAAACATAATTGACTCACTATAGAGTCACACCACATAAATATTTCCTTACCAAATCGTTTGATAGGTTTGTCAAATTGTCTCCCTGATAGTGAGCTTGAAAAGATTTATACTACTTCCTCCAGCACTACACTTCTAATACCACAGATAATATTAGATTTAATTCACCTACATTTACTCTCCACACAATGTTTAAAAAAATACAACACTAACCTCTAGTTGTACTCACAACACTATAGTCATTGTAAAAAAATTAGTTACCTACATAACTACTTTCATGCAACAAAATCTAGTCAATTATGCCCCATAACCAAAAACTATAGTTTATTGCAAATTTCAAATTAATTTGTTTGCAAGGAACAACTTTAATACACTTTGATAATCCCTCTTTGAGGAAGTTTTAGATGCATCAAATTTTCATCGTATAGGCTTAAATGAGCTCTATTTACCAAATCTATTATAGTAGCAAGATATAGTCTGAAACTAATTTCCTTACTCAATTTCTGACTAAATGTAGACTTCAATTTGAATCAACACTTTTTGAACAAGAACCATTGCATATTATATTTCACCACATGAGCCCATAAATCATATTCAAATAATTAAATCTCAAATAATCTCCTCTAAATATATTCATCAAGAATTTTTTTATAGATAAATATTTTTTTATTCATAGAATCACATAGGCTAGCAGAAAAATTGGCTCTAATACCACCGTAATATCCTACTCAAACATTCTTTCCAATTTTTCCTCAAATAATTTTCATAATCATAAAAAATAATTTATATAATAATAACTAGTAAATAACCAAAAAATACTCTAAAATTTGTTATTGCATTATAAACCAACAATACAATAACAATCTAATCATATAAACAATGGTAATAGTCATATTGGATAATCATAAATCAACCTAAAATGCATATGTGTATTAACACTAAAGAAAATCTAGTGTTGTTAGTTAGTGCAAAACACTTTTTCATTTTCTAGGAAGAGTTGGTCAATTAGCACTACAATTGAGTCACTCTATACAGGTCAAGCTATGTAAAGGAGAAGTATAAATGTTTAGTTGTTGTTAAGTAGTAGTTACTGTCGAGTAGATCAACTATTTCCGAGTACTCTAGTAGTTGCCAAGATTTATAGGAGGAAACATATGAGTCGAGTGATACATAGATTGTGCAAAATAGTAGAAGCCAAGAATAACATGAGCCGAGGGACAACATTAAGAATTAGTAAGCGTCAAGCATCAGAAAGGTATTAGTGTCGAGTATCATAGTTTTGTATAAATATTTGGAATTTCACAAACATTAATGTAAACCTTTTCTATCAAGATAGAAGTGTGTTTTTAAGATAGTGGAGCTAATCAAGGAGTCAATTATGCATGTAACTGAGGATCATCATGTTGGAAATGTATGGTGGGCTAGGTGACTGAGAGGGGGGGTGAATCAGGAACCAATAACACTTTAACTTTAATTCACCAATTAATCCTTCATAAACTATTCTGATCTAATTGCATGCATGAAAGACTAAAAGCAATTAAAATGTTCATAGCAATTGACACAATATCTGGTAACCCAAAAACCTTCAAAATAGAAAATAAAACTGGGGTGGGGATGATACCCACAAGATTTAGTACTAGGCTTACAATTGACCACTTTTGGTGATCTGCCATGTTGAGAGTAATAAGGACTATTAGGTCCACCTTGTGAAAGGATTTATAAAATACAATGAAATATTTACTCGATTAGGAGATTTTTTATAAGGTTGTTAAGTCCACCTTGTTAGAAAATTTGGTTGATGCACCTATTAGGATGAACTAGGGGCTGATCTTTGCTTTGCAACTTGGTTTGTTGAATGAGATTCCTTTGATGTAAAAATGATCACCTTAATGTGATGGATGAGACTCTACTTTTCCTTATATTACTTGTAGCCTTCAAACTCACATACTGTTCATATTTCTTTCACATATCATATTCATTTGGATATGATAGGATATCTAACATATATACCAATCCAAATAATTACCTTATGGAGTCAGCTACAACTTAAATTAAGCAATCTTCAGTAAGTCGTCTCAATATTGAAACTTAGGTTCAAAAGTCCACTCAAGTGATATTATGACACTTGACAACACAGTGAACTCAGTAACCTTTAACACTCAGTTGATGCTAGTGCTCGGTCCACATTGATCACTTAGGAGTAGGCTCGAACTTAGTTAACATTGATGACTCAGCAAATGCTATAGAGCTCAGTTGACACTATCTTTCTTCTCTTCTCGATTAACACTTACTTTTTTCTTGGTTAATATTGCAACAAATTAGTTTACATTATGAAGCTCAGTTTATATTGTGAAGCTTGGTTTACATTGTGAAGCTTGATAATAATGTAACAACTCAGTTTACACTATGAATCTCAGTAATAATGCAACCAATCACATGATCAAGTGTTTTGGCACTAACTGACAAATTATTTGACCATAAAGTCAGCAATCTCTCCCTTTGGCATTAGTGACGAAAATACTTATCATACCAATAATCTTAATACACAAAATGATGAGTCAAAACTCCCCCTATCAATATACTTGGGTCTAAAGCTCAGTTTTGACTGTTGTGTTGATACTTGGGTTACTCTATTTTTGAATTTTTCAAAATGGATTTTGTAGCTCTACCATACATAACTATATTCCCCCCTTTTTGTATTCCCTTTTTTTTTATGTTGTATTCTTCCTCATATACATATGCTATATTCTACATTCCCTCTTATAGATATATTCCCCCTTTTTTGACACAAATGCCAAAAAAATATATTCATATTTACAAGGTAACACCAAAATGTGAAAGGAAATTACTATGTACCAATAAAATTAGATACATTGTTTTGTCTCAATTATCTTGCAAAACTTTTGAAGTATGCAAAGCTATATGTACTTCAGTAGATAATTTCATCATATGATCAACAATAGAAAAATGATTATCATGGATTAATATTTTTGCATGAGTAATGTATTTCTACATTACATCCATGTTAAGAATTATCAAACTCTAAATTTTAGCTAGTGTAGCCCTAATTCTTGCTTCTCTCAACAATTCTACCTACAAGTATGTTTGATACCTTATCTTTACAGAATGTTTTGAGTTAGTGTTAGGGTCAAGTGACAATTGGTTTACACTTACCTTCAGATCAATATCTATCTCTGACAACTTGTCCTTGATTTCCTTGGTAAAATGTTTAGTATCACTTAACTTTATAAACAAGGAAACAATATTATCCTATAGTACTCTCAAAAGTAACAAGAATAGTGGATAGTTCCACTTGATCTATGGCAATTTTTTGTGCCACATTCTCTAAAAACCTTATTCTCAAAATTTATTTCTACCCTCTGCAGTAGTTTTTTTTTACCATTAAAATCTTCATTAAACTTGTGCACTATGTCAACAAGTTGGTCTAAAATAGGTTTCTTTTCATTAATTTCTATACTAAGTGCATCAATAAATATACCTTGATATCTTCTAGCACTTGATTTCTTTTCTTCGTATCTTCTCTTAGTTTTTGTTATTTTTCCCTTTTCTTCCAAAGTACTCCAAGAGTGTCCATCTGATCAGGAGTAATATTAGAGAGATCCCAATCTAGAATTACTATGTCTTCCTCTAGATCAACTTCTTCAATAGAAGCTTCTGACTCTTTCTATTTTGCCTTTGGAAGAGGGGAAAGAATTATTTCCTTACCTTTGCTGAAATCCTCAATGCTCAGTTGAGGCTTGACCTCAACTATCATTACACTTATTGTAGAATCACTTGCAATTGAAATAGTATTACTAGTAGGAGAAACAACAACAATAGCATAAGTTCTTACTTTACCTTGTTGTGACTCAGTCTGAGTTGATGCTAAGAAGAGTAGAGCTTGTTTCTCAATAGATGGAGTAGTGATAACAGTATCATTATTGGACTCATTAAGATAGCTCCAACAATCAATTGAGTGCTTGTTTGAATAATATTTAACTCAATTGTCTATGACTCAGTTGTAGTCTCCACTAAGCTTGATGTAACTGTTGCTTTGCTCAAAGGATTAAGGAGGGAAGCCATTACCTTTGCTATAATCTTTACCAAATCAGAATCTTGAATATTTTGGATCTCAGGTAGATCCTCATTAACTGTTTGATCATCCTATTCATATTCATCATCATTCTCATCATCCACTTGCACTACTTCCTCTATGGGATTTATATCATGTAATCCACAAATGTTCTTCCATTTATTTGTATTGGATTGTATAATAGATTCAATATCATTTGATAAAATTAGGAATGCATTGAACTTAGGAGTAATCTTTTTTTCATGCTTTTTCAATGCTTCCTTCACTTCCTTATCTAATAGTTCTGGCATTACCTTCCTTAAGGTTTTCTCAATGATATCCTTGGCAACCATTACAACATTATCCCACTGAGGTGCAACTATCTTAAGTATAATATTTGGAGCTTGACTAGTTAATTCACTAAGAAAGTATTTCCATTTAGCCATCTTTGCCACTGAAGGCTTCTTCTATCTATATTTTCTCTTCCTTGCTTCTTGTTTCATACTTAAAGAGATTTGAAATATTTCATACCTCCACCTTCTATGAGTCTCCTCAGTCTTTCTTCTAGGGTTTGTGTAGACCTTTTGAAAGTTGTCTCTTGTTCTTGTTCATCTTCATCTTCATCTTGAAGTTTGAGCTTCTTCCTTGATCTAGTGGGTCTCCCGGTGTAAAAGGTAGGTGAGTTTTATGTAGTTTTCTTGATTACATCTTTACCCTTATTCTTTGGAGGTTCCTCTTCTAATTCTTCTTCTTCTTCATGTTCCTCTTCTTCTCCTTCATCTTCAATATCATTATTCTTACCTTTTGTGAATAGAAGAGGGAAGTCAGATTCCACATACACAATTTTTATCTTTTCTACCATCTTCCTTCCCCTTTTTAGGGCTTGAGGAATCTTGATTTTAAGTGAAATCTTGGTTTTTCCCTCTTCATATGTTCCAAAATGTGGTGCTTTAGGGTTGACAAGAGCATCTATGATATCCTTAGTATCATCAATGTTGACCTCATAACCAAGAGATCTTACCCATGTAACTCTAGGCCTGCAAGCCCGAATGTATACCTTATCACAGTCCATAAGGAAACATCTGTCTTGTTCATATTCATCACCTAGTTACTTTAGAATTTTGAACCTACTTTACATTCTTTCCTTGAAGGTTTTGAAATATGCATCCATGATGCCCTCAAAATTGTCTCTCATTTTAGTTATGAACCCATTGATCTAATATACAATGGGTCTGTCTTTCTTCCATACTATAGTGCCTTTTGAAGGGAAAAAAATTCTGAGCATAAAAGAACAAACATAAAAGAAGTGATCGAAACTTATTCGAATTAGTCTTTTATGCTTAGATGCTTTCCATGTCCTTGCTCAACTGGATTAGCTACAACTCGGCGAGTTCAAAAGAAAGATTGTTCTTCACTACCTTGAAGGTCAAGTCCACAGCTTCACATACAACATTGTTTGGTTAGCTAGAACTATATATCTTATGTGCAATCACATGAATACCAAACTTTATTTCCATTTCTTTGACACCATTTAGCTTCATTCCTTTGCCCTCCCACTCGGTGAGAGTCTTCTTTGCCAACTCAACTCGACCTAGGGTTTTGGTCATCTTAGCGTTATCAAGCATGGGAAACCTAATAACCCTATGAATTATTTTCTTTGTAATTTTGATGAGTTGATCAAGCTAGAATTGCATATCATGAATATGGATCAGGATAAACCTGATCCACTTAATTTGGAAATTCCTCAACATATGTAGAATGTGGGTCAAACCCTTTAATTCTAGGTGCTTGTGCTCAGGTTTCAAGTTTTCATCCATACATAAAGCTTCATTTGCTTCATTCATCTCTAAAATTCCCAATTCCTAAATTGTATAATGATAAAAGATCTAATATCATGTAATAATGGTACCTTTAGTGGAATCTAAGAGTGCACACCAACTGGGTCTAGTTCTTCCACAATCACAGGATTGAGCTTGAATGCTAGAATTTCATGCTCAATATTTCTTACCAACATCTCAGATCCCTTCTTTTCATATTTCTGACTTCTTCATGTAGAGTGACATTCTTTTCAAGTAGATCTTTGATTGATGCATCAGCTTCATTCGAATTTCTATCTTGGAAAATGTCTTTAATTGTTTCTTCAATGTATAGATTTTCATTCATCTATCTTGCTAGTTCTTTCCTTCTTTGCAAGAATTTAGAGAGTTTCTCCTTTAGTTTCTTGAATTGATCTATGGCCATATACAGATCTAACTTTTCATTTCCAATGGCTTTCTCCAATCTATACACTTCCATTGCCTCTGATCTTTTCTCAAGTTGCTAAACTTCTTATGTGAGAACCAATGCTCTGATACCAATTGTTGGAAATGTATGGTGGGCTAGGTGACTAAGAGGTGGGTAGGTGAATTAAGAACTAATAATACTTTAACTTTTATTCACCAAGTAATCCATCATAAACTATTATGATCTAATTACATGCATAAAATATTGAAAGCAATTAAAACATTCATAACAATTAACACAATATTTGGTAACCTAGAACCCTTACAAATAGAAATTAAAACTAGGGTGGGGATGATACCCATAAGCTTTAGTATTGCAGTATAAAGTTGGCCTGTTAAGGCTTACAATTAACCACTTCTAGTGATCTGCCCTATTAGGAGCAATAAGATTGTTAGGTCCACCTTGTGAAAGGATTTATACATACAATGAAGTATGTACTTAGTTAGGAGATTTTGTATAAGATTTTTAAGTCCGCCTTGTTAGAGGATTTGACTAATGTACCTATTAGGATGAACCAATGGCTGATCTCTACTCTACAACTTGGTTTGTTGAATGGGATTCCTTTGACGTAGAAATGATCACCTTAATGTGATGGATGAGACTCTAATTTTCCTTTTATTGCTTGTAGCCTTCAAACTCTCATACTCTTCATATTTCTTTCACATATCATAATCATTTGGATATGACAAGATATCTAACATATATACCAATCCAAATAATTACCTTTTGGAGTTGACTACAATATTAAATTAAACAATCTTCACTAAATTGGCTCAATGTTGAAACTCAGGTTTAGAAGTCCACATGTGTGATATTCTAACACTTGGAAACATAGTAAACTTGACAAGCTTTGGCACTCAGTTGACATTGGTGATTGGTCCACATTGATCACTCAAGAGTAGGCTCAAACTTAGTTAACACTAATGACTCGACAAACACTGTAGAGCTTGACTGACACTATAGAGCTTGATCAACACTACTTTCCCTCTACTTGGTTAACATGGCTAGCTCGATTAACATTGTCTATTTTATCTTCTCGCTTAACACCTAATTTTTAATTGGTTGATACTACAACTTAGTTTACATTGTGAAGCTTAGTTTACACTATAACAACTTGGTTTACACTATGAAGCTTAGTAATAATGCAACAGCTCAATTTACATCGTGAACCTCAGTAACAATGTAACCAATCACATGATCAAGTGTTTTGGCACTAATTGATAAATGATTTGACCATAAGGTCAACACATCAATGCCTATGAAAAGTGATCAACCAATTAGAAAATTGGAAGGACTAAGTGGAAAAAAGGATGAATCTATATCATTGATTGTGATCTAAAAGCTTCATCAAACATCTATTTGAGGGTTTTATACCTAATTATTGTTAGTTTCAAGTTAGAAGTTTGGATTCATTGAAGTTAAGAGTTAAGGAGTAGTAAGGCAACCAAGTAGTGTAGTAAGGAGTTATTAAAGATCTATCACATAGAGGTGATATCAAATTGAAAATAGAAGATATATCATTAGTATTCAAGTGCATATCAAAGGATCAAGGTATTGATACATTTTGACAAGTGTTTCAAGGAAAATCTCTTAACATAGTGGTCTTAACAGACCTATGTAAATCTCCTAATAGAGTAGTCACTTAATTGTGTGGTTGAAATCCTTTAATCAAAGCAAACTGAAGAATTCTTGCAAGCTCTTAATAGGAAAAAACCCATCATAGGGTATATCATCATAATTGATCACACTTGTAGCCCTAATAAGCACACTTTTTTGCTGCAGTAGTGAAGAATTTGTGGGTGTCATCCCTATAATCACCTAAAAATGGTCATCTAGACTATTATCCCCCTTCTCAACATTTTGGCTAAATTAATTAATTATTTTCCTAGGCTAAATTGCTAAAAATCAATTAATTTGATTTTAACCTATAGTTTGACTATAATATAGTCATTGTTAATTAAAAGAATATGTCCCCTTTTAACTAAATAAAAGACCCCATTCTTCTAACCCACTTAATGTGCACACATAAAGTCTTTTCCCTATTTACAAATTAAAATAAAAGGCTTTTATCTCACATGAAAAGTCAACTCCTTTACATTGGTTGACTTTTTCTTGCACATTGATCGTGTAAAAAGTCAACCATCACCCTTGATTATCCACTTCTTGATCTTGATCTCAATTGTTTGTTTACCTTTAAAAGTGAGAGCTCTCTCCTCATCTAAGGATCCATCTTCTTGAGTATTGTTATGTTGCATGTTTCTTGATCAATTTCTTGGAGCTTTGTGGGAAACTTATCATTTATTGTCTAATTCTTTCATCACCATTGCATATTAATTTAGATTCATATGGTGTAGCTTTTCCTTTTGCAATAGTTTAGTTTAACTAGGTTGGCTTAATAACACTCTCATTTTGATCAATCTAGTTGCATTGTGCATATCATTATAGCTTAGTTCATTCTTGTCTAGCACGATTGAGAGTTATTTTGGACACTTGCATTATTTCTCTTATCTAAAGAACCTCTCATTGTCTGGTTTACTAGCAAGGGTTGTGTCATAAAGGCTCAATTGAGAGCTATTCATATTGCTTAAAATACTCCTTTGCACTCCATGGATAGGGAGCTATAAGCTGACATTCAAGCATTCCAATTCATGGAATCACTTGAATAGAAGGGTTTAGAGTGGTGCACATTTCTAGTTTACATTTTTGACACCCACTGTAGGGCTGAACACTTTGGTTTTTCTCCTAATCTGTATCTTTTTTCCTACATCTTTGGTTTGATGTTTGGCCTTTTTTATTTTTGACTGTCATAAATATCAGGTGATACTCTCTCAGTATCATATGATATTTATTAGCACTATTGTGCAATACTTTTCCAATTAAAGAATAGTGCACCCATATAGAACATTATCGTACTAGTATAGCAAGTTGTATCATGCAGCTATAGGAAGAGATATCACACAAGGTAGAAGTATCATGCTACTATACTAAAAATAATTGTACGATACTTTGTTAGCAAAAAATATTTCCTAGCCTAAATTGCTTGATATTTGTGTTCTTTGATTAGTTTTTTTTGGTCTGTAGCAATCTATTTGTCAAGTTTTTTAGTTTTATTATAGTCTGACAGAGGTCTTATTGTAGTTTTCTTATTTTTTTGGGGACTAACTCTTGTTGGACTAATGATTGTGTTTGTAGGTTTTTTCCCTAAATGCTTAAGGAATTTCCTTAAAAGAATGCATGTCAAAGCTTCAAATGCAAAGAGGCAACTAACAATTGTTTGCAAGATTGCCTAAAAGCATAAAAACCAAACAAGTGCTTATATTTCCTTTATTTTGTGTGTGACAATCTTACTAATTGTTTATCTTTTCATAGGCACATAAGACTTGTGATTGTGGTCTCTTGGTGATAGGAAATTATGCTCTTCACCCTTGTGGTGAATCAGAAATATTGATGTACCTTTAGATTTTAAAAGCAAGAGGGTTTTGGCATGTTTGGGGGAAACAATTGGGATAGGAGATTATGTTCTTCACCCTCATGGTGAATTAGAAATATCAACCCCCAAGAGTGGATCCAATCTATTTTATTCTAGCATCCTTTAGAGGGTCTTCTCTTGAGGAATCAAGGTGAATGACACAAGTGGGGACAAGAAAACCCAATTATTTTGACTCACTATAAACTCAAGGCTACTAAAGACACAAAACCTTGGTAGATGTAGTACTTGTCTTTGCATAGTGTGAGTACTTGTGGGATAAGGACCATGAGGAAAATGCTAGGCAAGATTACTTAAAGTACTCTTGTGGCCGTGAGGTCCGTTACTTGCCACAAGATAAGGTGTCATGTAATTGGGTGCAAGAGGAACACTACAAACAAAAGTCTAATATAAATACTCTAGGTTAGTAACTACCTTATTTTGTTGCTCAACTTCTTGGTGCAAGGATCAATCCTAGTGGATTACCCGGATCACCCTAAGATTTTACACTCATAATCTATGTCCCCTTGGTTATGCTAATGGCATCTCCATGACAAAGCCAATATTTCTTGTGGGCAACTACTTGGTGTGAGGCAAAGGGGCACTTAGTGTGGGCCAAGTTGTTGAGTAACAAACCTTGACTCTTAGGTAGTTATGCTTGGCAATTGCTTTTGAATGTGTTGGACCTGTGTAAATGTTCTTGCAAATCAAACATCTCATTAGCATTCATAGAATTTTTTTTGATATCACAATTGTGTGTTGGAAAGATTGCTTTGTCCCTTGCTCAACTATTTGAGACATGTGAATTACCCTTACTATTTGCAAACCATGTTGTTCTTTGATGAAAACTAAGGTCCTATACTATCTGCATAATACTATGTTCTAAAAATATTTGATGATCAATCTGAAACATAAGTTTTTGTTGCTCAAAATTGACTTTCTTAATAGCTCACTAGCACATTATTGCATTACTATTGGAGAAATATTATATGCTATTATTTTGATGAAATTATATTGCCTTCCTATTGTAAATTCTATCATTTGGTTATAGTCAATTGTATTGCCCTCCTTAAGGAAAAGTATCGCTTGAAAGAAAAGTATCACCTCACTATTGTCAAATATATCATCTAATACTTTTTGCTGTCCTAATATTTCCTAGTTCTTACAGAAATATTGCATGGCTTTTTTTGCTTGTAAAACAAATTCTAAATTGTGTCTTAGTTGGTCTAAGGGTGTCATCACTTCATCCTACCTAAACTTGGTCAAAAATCTCCATGTTAGGTATTGTTCTAAGTCAAAAAGATGGGTTTAGTCTATCGGATGTAAGCTAAAAATGATCATTAATGGTTACTTGTCAGAACCCAATTACCTTTCTATGCTATCTACTTGTTATCAAGATTCTTGCTCACTCTCTTGGCTCAAGTCATTAGCGTTGTAAATGATTGAGCACTCTTGACAAGTCACTCACTTATTATATCTTTGACAAGTGATCATTCTTGGCCCTATAAGCTTCAAATCTAAAATGCTTCTCTCATCCAAGTAAATGAAGACATTCCCTTACATGCCAGTCATGACTAGGTTCCAAGTTGGTAAAGGTGGTTGTCCTTCTTTTACCTTTGAATGATTGAAAACTCAAACTAGGTGCCTTTATGGACAACCTTGTGTGGAGGATCATGTCTCTGATAAACCACAAGAAGCTAATATTTGGCATAATCTACTCTATAACTATGAGAATCCATTTGGTACACCATTCAATACACCTAGGGGTGAAGACAATGTCTCACTCACCATGCATCTTGAGGAGATTATATGCCACTTAGAAGAACAAGCACAAAAAAATGAAAGACTTAAAGAAGCCACACGCATGACCACTAGAGAAAGGGCTTATCATCAAACTGAGTCTAATGCTCATGCACACAATGAAAAAAATAAGCAAGGCTACTACAGCAACCCATTTGATAACATCCCTCTTGGTGGTAATGATGGAAACATAATGCCTCCTAGGACTCCTAGAGTCAATGTAGGAGTATACCCAGTATTGCCCATACATTCACAATCACATCACGAAAGTGATGATGAGGTCACTAGTGAAGATTTGATGATATTCAAGACGAGGTCACCCAAAGGCTAATGCTCAAAGCCTTGGAACAAAATGGGGACCAATACTTTCAATACATGACAATGAAGTGATGGAAACTCCCTCAAGACATTGATGTGCAAAGGATAATTTAAAAAATGAGAACCTACCATAGCTGAGATCTTGAGGGAAGAAATGCAAGAACTTAGGAATCAACTTACACAACTACAACTTTCTAAGGAAAAACCCAAAACATCCTTTGTTGAATCGATATGTGCTCTTCCTTTTGATAGGAGCCTTGACATGCTTCAATTTCCTATGGATATAAAGGTTCCCAAATATGATGAATATGATAGAAATAGTGATCCTCATGATCATGTGAGATGCTTCTACACTCTTAGTATGGACTTCATGTAGACACCTAAATTTGATTACACTATTTTAGTAATCCTATTTAGTTATCTAAAAAGGGCATTATTAATTAAATTTCTATTTAATTAATCCTTTGTCATCCCCTAGTTGATTAATTTAATTAATCATCTATAGTCCTAATTGATAAATCAAATAATCTATTATTTATCAATAAATCCTATTCTTCTATCTAATTCCAAAAATCCCCATTTATTAAATAAATCTATTTGATAAATGAAATCCTCAAATTCAAAAACCCCTAACCTATCCCTAATCCTCCATTTAGCCTAATCCACCCCATCCACCCATACTAACCAAGCTTAGCCACTAACTCACCCACCCTCATTAATGCCATCCACTTGCACATCTCTAACATCCCTAATCTAATCCTAAACCCAAGCCTAATCCACCCCCTAATGTTGTCACATTCCTTAAACAAGTTTAAGACTTTCCTAATCCAAACCAAAGTCTCCCCTCAAAAAAACCCAACCACTAAGTCATGAGTGCTCTTACAAAACATAAAGACTCTTACAAGCCCACTCATGACTCTTACACCCATCTTCCACACTCTTCCCTCTTCCACATCATTCCTCTTACATCCCTCTTACATACTCAACCCCACTCATCATGACTTTAACCAACCCTTTACCCTACCCTCTCACACTCATCCTCCTTGTGACAAGTGTCACCTTCTCATTGGTGCTAAACAAGGATAATCCATGTGCTCCCCTTTGAGTGCATCTTAGCCCTCCTTAAGCCTTCATCCATCCTTGCATCTAAGCCCTCCATCTCTCTACCCCTTAGCCTATAAATTGAATCTCATCCCAAGCCATTTGATCAACAATCTTTGAGCTAAAGTTACCATGCTATTTTGAGAACCAAAGCCATCAATATTACCCTTATAATGCCAAATTGAGAGCTCACAAAGCTACCAATTTGCCATTACCCATCTCCATTGAAGCAACTTTTGAGCATCTTGAGCATACATCCACAGCAAAAGGACACATCTACAGAATTAAGAAAGCATGGATTGTTTTCTCTTGTGAGGTTTGCACTTCTTGTTTGCTTTCTTTGTCTAAGCATATATGTGAATTTAGTTTTTGGTTTGTGAATGTTTACTTTATTTGTTAATACTCTTTGCACACTGATTCTGGTTCTACATTTTGGCACGCCCGGTGGGACCCCACTATGGGTCATTTAATCATCTATTTTCATCTATATGTCATTTTTCTAACCATCTAATGTTTGTTGTTGTTTGAGTGTGTTGTGAGGGTGTTTTGCTTATTTTTGCAGGTTAAAGAATGCACTTAGGAAGAAGAAATACCATCTAAAAAAAAAAAATTTGCATTTTTCAGCTTTTTTGGCGCAGTTTTGGCGTCTGCAACCTGTTCTGTCTGTGAAAATCGACGTCTGTGAAAATTTGCGTCTACGCAAATTGACATTTGCAAAAATCCGCGTCTACACAAATCAACATCTGCAAAAATTCGCGTCTGCAAAAATCGACGTTTGCGAAAATCCGCGTCTGCGAAAATCGACATCTGCGAAAATCTGCGTCTGCGAAAATCGTCGTCTGCAAAAATCTGCATCTGCGCAAATCGGCGTCTCTGCTTGTCACCTGTGTTCTGTGCTGCAAATCTGCTTTGTCCTCTTCGTATTTTGACAGACTGTCTTCTCTGCTTGCTTATGTTCCATTTCTGCTTTATTATTTCTGCACTTTGTAGCTAAAAAATTTTTTTTTTTTTAAAAAAAGAGTATAAATCAAAATTTGACTTTTAGTGGTTCCGTAGGATTTAGACCATTTTAAGCATTTTTACGCGTAGAAAAAACAACAAAAAAAGTTAAAAAAAAATTTCCCATAGTTAAGCTCTCATTTTTGAAGATTTTGGCTAACTAACTAAATTGCTTTTTTTTTTGTCTCATTGCAGGTTGGAGCACATATGGAACTACTAACCATGTTTCTTGCAGGTTTTCATGTTGCTAAAAAATGAACTTGAATGTTTAACCATTTGTCTTTGAATGCATGTTGCTAAAAAAAAAAAGAACTTGAATGGTTAAACACATTTTTCATTGAATGAATGTTGCTCAAAAACACACTCTTGAATGTCATGGATTAAAATCAACTTTCTTTGGAATGCATGCTTAAAACAAAAAAATCCAATATTGAATGCCAAGGATCAATTAACCATTAAAAATCTCTTTTTCACATGCAATCTAGGTAAAGTTTGATTTTTTGGACATTTAAGAAACTTTGTTAAGTTAAAATACAAATTTACAAAAATCAATTTGAGTAGTTCCTTGGACTCACCTCTTTTCTAATCACCCATCAAATATTAACCATTGGTTGCAATCTCAGCGCCATTTATGGGGATGGGTCTACTTGAAAAAGGTGTTAAATGTTCCACAATCTAACTCACTCACTTGGTCTTTGAACGTTTGCTTTAACTTTTATCAAAATTCTTAAATGGCCAAAACTCTAGATTAAATCGATCACACTTCAAGTTTGGGCACTAAAATTGAACAACAACTGACGTGGAGAGCCTCCGGGCGCGTGCTTGAAATCGAATCTCACACACTTTTGTTTTGGGCTTAAAACAAACTCACACTCAATCTTGAATGCCTTAAAGAAAATTAATCGATACTTGACGTGGAGGGCCTCCGGGCGTGCGAGTTTGCTTTTGTTGACCCTAACTCTTCTTATTGTTTGCATTCTTCGATCGATTTACTTTTGTTGGCGCTTCAAGTTGGAATTGAACATTGTCTCTTAAACATGAGTGCTTGCAAAGTCTAGATTAGCACACATAAGAGTCAGTTGGTAAAAGAACAAGCGTGTTTTTTAGCCCAAGGTCATCTGAGTCTTCTCTCCCCTTGTTGTCTTTCGAGGCCATCTTGGGTGCATAAGATTAGGATCCAAAACCTTGTTTCTTTTTGGGAGGCCTGCTTGGGGATTTCATCACCCCTTGGATGACCTCAACTCCAGTGCTCCGGCGGAGTATAAGAATCGGGAGGTGAATCGAAAGACACCTCTCTTGGGATCAAGATTTTGTCATTCGGGCTAAGCCTCAAGGAACTTTATACCCTTGACAAGTGAAAGAGGAGAAGTGGGTTACCGCTCCTCTCGATTGTGTGACATATTTTTGGTCTCATCTACGGATTTGGGCCTCACGTACCTTGCATATATCGAGGACCCCCTAGCTAAACCAATTGTCAGCCTTGCAGAAAACCATCTAAGATGTTAATGTGTTTGGAGTGACTGATCGAAACATTTGTAGAACATACACACTCCTTGGCGCAAGTATCACATTCTGAGAACCACAAACTTCTATCTGGGTGTTCCTATCTATTGCTTGTTTTTATTTTACTTGTTGAATGAATGTTTGCCAAACTTGGTCAATCCTAGCTTAGGGCACACTTAGTGTAGTCACTGCCTATTTTGAAAGTTGAAAAAGTTGAAGCAAAACAAACTGAGTTTTTTCCCAAAGCCAAGCAAATTCAAGAATTTATGTCAGAACAACCCAAACCCAAACAGAAGTTTCACAAGGTCAAACTCAAGCCATCTCTAGCATACCAAGAACTTTCAGCCAAGAGAAAAGAAATAACACCAAGCCCACGAATTTCCAAACTCCACAAAGCAGAGGACAAAGCTACCGACGAAGCACTTCAAGAGGCCTGGTTAGAGCGCACCATCAAATTTAGCCAACATCCAGGAGTTAATCCTGCTTATGCCTTACCAACTAGGCATGATTTCTATGATTAGACACCCTTGTTTCTCCACATCTTCTTGGATAAGCTTCACTCTAGAGTCATCTTTGTAGAAAAGCCAGCCATCTTAGCTTATCCCCTTAAGCATTATTAGCTCATCCATCTCATTTAGAATCATACCATCTAGCTAGTAATCAAAAATCTACACATCTAAGCTTTCAAAATTATTGTCACCTTGCTAAAAGTTTGCCATTCCTAAAATCTTCCAAATCCACCAATCTCACCAAGGTTATCCCTTTGACAGAGCTTTGTCTAAGGTAATCTAGCTTTGTCACTTGTTATCCCTCATCACCTTGAGCTAAAGGTTGGGATTCGCAAGTGGTCAATCTCGTGTTCTTCCTAAAGGATCATTAGTCTATCCTTAAGTTGACACAATCACCACCAAGCTTGCACATAGGAAAGCAGACCTTTTGTGCTTTGACAACATATCTTTGAAGTTAGAATCCCCAACCCAATCCTCCTTAGATTTTGTCATATAGCTTTGCCTCAACCTAGGAAATCATTTGCATAGAAAAGCCTTCCCCCTTTTTGCATCCATCAGCATTATTGCATCTCATCCCTAGGAGCATTTTTCATGCCACCCGTCACTCGCTTAGCCAAGAAGAAAGAAACAATGGAGCCCTATCATTTAGATCGAACAGCCTCACCCCCCTTGAGCACTCAGCCATCCTTCAGCCCAGAGCTAGCTATGCCATCACCTACTGACATTGAAGCTTTCATGAACCAACCAGGAAATGCAATATTGGTAAATGCCATTATAGACAAAAACAAAGAGACAATCATGGCTAATTCGAAGGGACAATGTAGGAACCTTTGACTTTGGAAGACCCCCTCCATTATCATATCCATCTCACCCATTGTTTGGGTAGCTGTCACCACCCATAGGCTCTTATGATCCAAATTATCCTCAATTTATTCCAAAAGAAGAGCCTCCAGCCAATCCATATGACCCAACAGACCCAAACATACCATCATCCACCCAAGTTGAAATCTCCATGCCGCAAGCCAACCCAGCCACCACCACTCCATCCTTGGTTCATACCTCTCCGCTCCAAACCCCATTTACCCAAAACACCTCACCGTTCACCCCCTTCACTATTGCTGCTACTCCCCAACCTAGCCTTCCCAATCCACCCATCTCCCAAATCAGTGCTAGCATCTTTGGCCAACCTCAGCAATATACAATAGGGATGCCACCCATGGGGCCAAGTAATCAACCTTTCATCGCCCCCAGCTTGTTCACCACAGCCCAAAGCACAATCCCATCATTTCCATTAGGTCTTGGGAGCTCAATACCACCAACCACAAATCCACAAGCTACTACCTTCACTCAAAAAGCTATCAAATCCCACAAGCTACTGCCAATCTTCTACCAAGCTCCCAAATCCAGCCACCAAGCTATCAAACCCCATCAATTCCATTCCCAAGCTTTCAATTCCCACCACCTCCACCACCAACTAATCCATTACCTCCTATTACCAACTACTTTTCAATGCCACTTCTAGGAGGTAATCCACCACCCCAGCCAACCACCAATTATTTGCAGATACCATCCCAAATGGGGGCACAACCCACATATATTGGTCAAACCCCACAAGCCCCCCGATCCTTTCCCCAAGCCTCACAACCATCTTATACCTTGCCTCCACAAAGCAATCCATTTACCCCACAGCCAGCTTATGTTCCTCAATCCCAACCTCAAATCCCATATCAACAGCAAGCCTCGCAGCACATGCAGCAATATGCGCCACCTCCCCCTCAACAACCCGTCATCCACCATGCAGCTGCCCAAACAATGTACAATCCCTATCAGCAAATCCCTCATAACCATCCATATTCAATGGCCCCATCCAGCACATACCTACCTCAAGGCACTCCTACATTGGGGGCACCCCAACCATCACCTATCAATTCAGAGTGGGAGCAAATGAAGACAGCTCTGAAAGCCATCCAAGAAGGGAATGATCCAAAGACATTCAAGTTTGAGAATGTGTGTCCTTACCCATTTGACAGAGCCATTACCACGACACCATTTCCCAAACACTTTGAGGTACCTAAATTTGACAAATTCAGAGGAAAAGGAGACCCTGTCACACATATCAAAGAATTTTACATGCATTGCCAGGACGTGGCATACAATGATGTCTTCCTCTTGCGCCTTTTTCCCAAAAGCTTGGCTGGACCAGCTCTTGAATGGTTTTATAGAATCCCCTATGGCACAATTAAAAACTTTGCTGAACTATCTGAGGCATTTGTAGCCCAATATGCCCATCTTGTTGAAACAGAGCTATCAATAGTTGATCTTGTCCACACCAAGCAAAAAGGTGGAGAAAGCCTTGCCGAATACCTGCAAAGATGGCAAACCCTTACCACCCGCATATCCTGCACCTTGCCAGAACGCCATGTGGTGAAAATGTTTATTGATAATGCACATCCCAGCTTGGCTCACCACATGACCATGAACTGTTTGCAGACCTATAAGGATATCAAAGAGAAAGGAATGATCCTTGAGCAAGGACTCATCAAAGATGGTGTGTTAAAGATTTACAAAGAGGCCAACCAAAATCAATCACATTCCAATGACAAGTCTAGGTATTGGAACAAAAACAAGCATGTTGCAACAGATGGGGTTACTGACACCAGACATGTGAATATCGTTGGTCCTTCTCAAAACCAGTCTAACCCACCATATCAAACAAACAACCAACAAGCTACCAATTACCAACAACGAAATAACCAAAGCTATCAAAACCACAATACATGACCCAAGTTTCAAGGGTCTAACAATCAAGCTAATGCCATCAATGTAGCTGCAGGGCAAAAGCCCAGATTCCAACCTGCACCTAGAAACTATACACCCCTTGGTGAGCCATTGGATGTTATTTTTGAGAAATTGGCTAAGAAAACCTCATCAAATTTCCTCCTACCCAGCAAATTGATCCAAGCCAATCCAAAGCTGCATGGTACAAGGACAATGAGTATTGCAAGTTCCATAGGGTAAACGGTCACACCACCCTCAGATGCATGAAACTGAAAGACTATGTGCAAGACCTCATTGATCGGAAGGAAATCACTGTTGGTGGCCAAACCTCTCCTAATGCAGGCTTACAGATTTATCAAAATGCTTTTCCTCCACACAACAACCAAAATCCTGGAAAAGCACCTATCCAAAACAACACCAACAATCGCCAGCCAAACCAACAGCATGGGAAGAACAATGACCACACTTCATCCTATATAGACTATGGTAGCCTTATAGGTTGTATATCTGAGAAAGAGCCTTCTGTCAATGTTATCAATATCCGAGGACCAGACAATGAGTGTGCGGTCACCACTCAAAGAGCACGATTTAACATCGCAGGCCCACCAATTTCATCAACACCATCAGCTCCATCAAAAAGCTGGTACAATATCTTGGAACACCTTGGGAACATGCCAGCCCAAATATCCATTTTAGACCTTCTCCGCACTAGTCCTGTGTACAAAGACATCCTTGACAGTGCTCTCATAGAATCCCGTGTCCCTTCTGATATCAATGCTACTAATTTTCGTAATCTTATTGGACACCTTTCATCCTCATGTGCCCTATCTTTCAAACCCATCGACATACCCGTGGTTGAGCCAGATCACACCCTTCTGCTTCGCATAGCCATCATGGTATCCAATTTTTTCGTGAAAAGAGTAATGATAGATAATGGATCAGCCTTGAACATTTGCACCCTAAAATTCATAAAACAAGCTGGGTATACTGAGGCAGATATGATCAGTGAGGTTATCACCATCAAAGCTTATGACAACTTGGAAAGGACCACAGAAGAGACTATTTTGCTACCAATCAAGGTTGGGCCAGTCATTCAAGAGATAGTTTGCCATGTTGTTGATCTAAACCTACCATTTAACATCCTCCTCGGTCGCCCATGGATTCATGCTATGAAGGTCGTTCCATCCACCTACCATTAGTGCATCAAATTTCTGCATCAAGGCACTGAGGTAACCATCCACGCCGATCCAGAACCCTTTGCTTACTGCAATGCGGTTGAAGCTTCATATACAAACCATTGCCCTGGAATAAACATCGGCACAGCCATCGCCAGCTCATCCCACACTTGTAATGACGCAGAAACCATCCTTGCCTCCACCCTATCTACTATAAAGATCAACAACAAAGGATGTGGAGAATATAGTCTATCAGATGCATTTGCTGTCGGAGCAATCCCACTCGATCCACATACCCATGGATGGCCAACATATCACAAAGCTAAGGAGATTCCACCTCCTCGATACAAACAATTTGGCCCAACCACCTTTGTGTCCTCAAAAACCCCTCTTCATGAGGAGTTCACTCCAGATATCAACAATTGGCTACATAAGGATGCACCTCCAAGAAATCAAGCACGCCTTGATCACTTCAGCCAGAAGTATCCCCAACAACATAAGCTCATCACTGAAAAATGGAACTATCAAGGAGGTGGACTAGGACCAGAAGAAAGGGGCATGCAATGTCCCATCGAAGCACATGATTGGGAAATAAAGTCAGGTCTTGGCTTTGGCATACCCACAACTGGGGGAACCAACGAGAATGGTCACGCTTTTTTGAACATCCACCGCGACCTTGTCGAAATCGAAGACATTCCTGAGGAAGTTGAAAAGAGAGCCTACGACAATATCCCAGACCAAATCTTCCTAGGAGACTCTGTTCTCCGAGAACTATCCATCCATCTCATTGACCTACCACTTGCTCATCCACAACTCATAGATTGGGACCAACCAAGTGTCATACATATTGATGAGTTCGCATCAGAGGAAGCGCTTCTAAGATTCATGGGAGCTGAAACTCCTCATAAGAAGACAAAGCCAGATTCTGCCTACATCTATAAGCTAGATCCCAAGGGGTATTTTGGAGAAAATCCCCAACCTAGTTTCGATACACCCAAAACTGGAACTAAGGTAAATCTAGGACTAGCTAAGGCAGCGAAGAGAACCCCTCAGCAAGAAAATCCAGAGCCACAAGCAGAACATGAGGATTTAGTATTGCATCCTCAAGATAATCGACCAGAGGTGTCTTCTATTCTAATAGAGGATACTAGAGAAGTCAACATTGGTTCTTCAGAGATCCCTAGAATTGTTCACATTGCTGCATCCCTATCACAAGACCAAGCTAACCTCCTCTTTGAGGTTTTACGAGAGAACATTGGCCGATTTGCATGGTCATATCAGGACATGTCAGGACTCAATCCAAAGCTTGTAGTTCATCATCTTGCAGTCGATCCAAAGATCAAGCCCGTCAGACAAAAGCTTAGGAAAATGCACCCCAAGGTGGCATTACTAGTCAAAGCTGAACTAGAAAGAATGTTAGCTGCTAAGGTTATCTGACCTATCGACTACTCAGAATGGATCTCCAACATGGTCCCTGTCACTAAGCCTTCCAGTGACATCAGAATCTGTACTGATTTTAGAGATCTTAACAAAGCTTGTCCAAAGGATGATTTTCCCTTGCCCAACATAGATATGATTGTAGATCTTACAGCTAGACATGAAATCCTGTCCCTTATGGATGGATTTTCTGGGTATAATCAGATCAAGATTGCATAAGAGGATCAGAATAAGACAGCATTCACTACCCCCTGGGGAACCTTTTGCTACACCATGATGCCTTTTGGCCTAAAGAATGCTGGGGCTACCTATCAAAGAGCTATGACAACCATTTTCCATGATCTTATCCATAGCATTTTGGAAGATTATGTGGACGATATCCTAGTCAAATCTCACACCTTCATGGATCATCTTGCTGACCTGGAAAAAGTCTTTGATAGGTTGGCCCAATATTATCTCATGCTAAATCCCAAGAAGTGTGTCTTTGGGGTCACATCTGGCAAGCTTCTAGGCTTCATAGTTTCTAAACGAGGTATAGAGATCGACCCCAAAAAGGTCAAGGCTATCTTAGACATGCCTCCTCCCCAGACACTGCGACAACTTCGCTCTCTTCAGGGAAAACTTCAATCTGTCTGGCGCTTCATCTCCCAACTTGCAGATAAGTGTACACCATTTTCACACTTGCTAAAGAAGAATGAGAACTTCAAGTGGGATCTTTTATGTCAGCGCAGCTTTGATCAGCTCAAGCAGTATCTCACCAATCCCCCTATCTTGGTTCCACCAGTTCCTGGTCGTCCCTTGATCTTGTATATATCAGCAACACCTACTGCTCTAGGGGCACTTCTAGCACAACATGATGATTATAGCAGAGAGAGAGCCATCTACTATATCAGTAGAACCCTAGTTGGTTATGAACTCAATTACACTCCTATGGAAAAAGCTTGTTTGGCAGTTGTTTTCTCAACTCAAAAGCTTCGCCACTACATGCTAAGTCATACCATCCAACTAGTCTCCAAGATTGACCCTCTCAAGTATATGCTCTCCAGAACAGCACTTACAGGCCGTTTGGCCAAATGGGTTATGCTACTAAGTGAGTTTGACATCTAGTATGTGGACAGAAAGGCAATCAAAGGGCAAGCTATAGCAGATCACCTAGCTAATGCACCTCTAGTAGATGCATATCCTTTGCTCACAGAATTTCTAGATGAGCATATCTGCCTAATTGAAGAACAGCCCCCATGGAAGCTTTATTTTGATGGCTCATACACCTCTCATGGATCAGGGGTAGGAATATTATTAGTTACACCTCAAGGAGATTACATTCCAAAAGCCTTCAAGCTACAATTCCCTAGCACCAACAATATAGCAAAATATGAAGCTCTTGTAGCAGGATTAAAGATAGCTGCAGAATGGAATATCACTGAGTTACAAGTCTTTGGTGATTCCCAACTCATCATCAAACAAGTCTTAAATGAATATCAAACCAAAGATGAAAAGCTATTACCCTACAAAGAGCTAGTTGATCAGCTGACCCAGCATTTTACAAAGCTTCAGTTTACACAAGTGCCTTGAATGCAGAACAAGGCAACAGATGCCATGGCCACTATCAGCTCGCTCTTAGAAATTCCCCAAGAAGCTACGCAGTATGAGTTTTTAGTTGAGCAGCTCCTCACACCTGCCTATGCGAATGAGGATTCAAACCGTGTTTGTATCTTGGTTGGTCCCCAATCCCCTTGGTACCATGAAATTCACGCTTACCTTAACGATGGTATCATATCCCCTCACCTCACACGTACCCAACGCCAGAACCTCATCCGAAAATTGTCCCGCTATGTTATCATAGCCAATACCCTATATCGTCGGGGTTATCACGATACTCTCTCTTGATGTTTAGATGAAAATGAGGCTGCGATGGCATTAAAAGAAGTACATTCCGGACTTTGCGGTGCCCACACGAGTGGTATTGTCCTAGCACGACAAATCCTTAGAGCAGGCTACTATTGGCCTACCATTGAAGAAGACTCTTGTGACTTTGTCAGAAAGTGTCTCCCATGTCAGCAGCATGCAAATCTTGTGCACGCTTCAGCACAGGATCTACAGCCTATTGCACCACCTTGGCCTTTCGCTTGTTGGGGCCTTGATCTAGTTGGAACTATCACCCCTCTCTCATCTGATGGACATAAATGGATAATAACAGCTACAGACTATTTCACTAAGTGGGTGGAAGCAGTCCCCCTAGTCTCAGCTACAGGAGTTCAAGTCTCCAAGTTCATCTTGTACCACATTGTTTGCCGCTTCGGCATCCCATCCACCATCTTCACTGACCACGGAGGTAACTTTGAAAATCTCAACATGGAAGAATTATGCACTTCCCTCCGCATATATCACCGCTTTTCTAGCCCATATTTCCCACAAGGTAACGGCCAGGTAGAGGCAACTAATAAAACCCTCCTCAAAATCCTAAAGAAAGTTGTCAATGATTCCGGCCATGATTGGCACCTTCAAATAAATTCGGCTCTATGGGCCTATCGAACTTCCTTCCGTACATCCATAGGCACAACTCCATACTCCCTAGTCTATGGTGCCGAAGCGGTATTACCTATAGAAGTTGAACTTCCCTCACTACGCATATCTTTGTGAGGGCAAATCTCAGATGAAGAATACAGAGTAGCTCGACTCACCCAGCTAGATCTCTTAGACGAGAAGAGACAACAAGCCTATGACCATCTCACAGTCTATCAAACTCGTCTCAAAAGGAATTTCAACAAGAAGGTGCTCCCACGACACTTTCAGCCAGGTGACATGGTCCTCAAAGAAAATATGAAAGTCCAAGCAGATCGAGAAAAGAAAGGCAAGTTTGAACCTACATGGCTTGGTCCCTATGTGGTTACTGCCTCCTTTGGCTCCGGAGCCTATCAATTATCTACACCAGAAGGAGAACTCTTGAATGATCCCACTAACATCATTCATCTCAAGAAGTTATATGCTTGAAGATCCTTGGTATACCTAGCTTTTTAAAAATACAAAAAAAAAAATAGTAAAGAGAAATAAGTGTCCAATGGTGAAAACTTGGCAATTCAAGCGCCTTGGATAGGTACCTTGGTGAAAACCTGGTAATTCAGGCGCCTTGTGTGCTAAAGACTAATCCATTATCTATCACTATCCTATCCCTCATCCATCCACCCACCATCCCATAAAACACCTGCTTGTTCCCTTGGTGTTCCAATCAAATATCCAAAATCTGATGGAGCTTGTCAATACCTCCTGTACAACTTGTAAATCTTGTACCAAAGCTTGTATTATACCTTGTAAATCTTGTACCATACCTTGTATATATTCGAATCTTGTCCAAATCTTGTACCATATTCCATCTTGTAAATGATCTTGTATCTTAGCTTGTATCCTATCACATGCACACACAGAATCCCATTTTCCTTAAGCTTTTCACAAACCATCTACCTATCCACCTATCAACTATTATAGACACCCCATCCTTCAAAAACATTTCCATCTCACAAAAAACCAAAATATGAACAAACTTGTACATTTGTAACATATCTTGGTCTATCAGCTTGTACATCCTCTTTAGCTTAGTATCATTGTATCTATCCGGCTTTCGTGTTAGTTCATCCTTGGTCAACATCTTGCACACATCGCACACCTTGGTTAGATATTCCAATGCATCCTTTAGCTAGATCTCCTATCACCAAAGTGTTATCCTTCTTATTTCAGTTTGCCAGACGCATCACTCATCCAGATCCATCAGCTTAGGTGCTCTCTGATAGATTTTTGCAGGATATAGCTTTCCTCATGTCTGATCTTGGTCCGTTAGTACCTCGTCCTACCCATCTCGTTGGCAAACAGTTCTCTTTTGGATTTTCACTTTCTTTTGATTTGGGATCTTCCCTTTTGGGTCTTGAAATATCTTTTCCAAGAAATCTCCTTGTTCCCTCCTCAAGGTTGCCATGATCTTCCATATCATGGTATGCTGTGAATGGGGCAATTAGAGCGTAAGGTCTTGATCAGGTCTTTTGCTTGTTTTCTTTTTCTGCTTGTGGGTTACCTAGTGTCGTTTCCACGCTGCTTCCTCTGGGATTCATGTGTGATACTGGGACAATCCTTGTGTGTTTGTTTTGAGTCAGTTCGTCAGTCCTCTGGACGGTTGGTGAAAAGGCCTTGATGTTCTTGGTAACCTTGGCAATTAACCAACAGTCTTATAGCAAATCTAGTGCTCAACTACATGGTGGTACTTCTCTTTGAAGTATCCCCCCCGCTCAAAAAGCTTCAATGGATTCCCTTCATCTCCATTATCCCCCCATCCATATCCTACATCTGTCGCTCCTACCCCAGCTTATGCATCTGTATCTCTTTGAATCACTCCTCACGCTTAGCTTTAGGGATCCACCAATCAAATCAATCCACCAAGCCTCATCTTTCGAGATCCACAATCCTAGTCCTAGGGATCCTCGAAACCCATCTTCCGCCAATCTGACTCTTTGAAATCTTGTTGCATCAGCTTTATCATTCTATCATCCATCTCCCTACCATGGATTCCTTTTATAGCGCTCTGCTCCTCCATCCCCCCCCCCCCCCCCCCCCAATCCTGGAAAGTCTTAAGCTTGCTTTACTATTGTGCCTCTGATTTCCCTTTATCATTCTCCCATAGTGAGAGTTTGAGCTAATTCAGCCCCTTTGCCAACCTGTGTCTCAGCTCATCTCAATTTCTTGTACTTTTCAAGAAGTCGTCAACCCTCATTTCTCTCCCCGCCACCTTCTTGAGGGGGCATCATCTAAGTCTAGTCTCTCCTCTTCTTATCCGAGACTGAGGCAACCTTGTTGCTAAAACATCTTCCTCGTGTTTTCTTCATTCAAACTTCTTTGAAATAGTGTTGTCTCAACACTATGTCAAAGAGGGGCAAAATGTAGACACCTAAATTTGATTACACTATTTTAGTAATCCTATTTAGTTATCTAAAAAGGGCATTATTAATTAAATTTCTATTTAATTAATCCTTTGTCATCCCCTAGTTGATTAATTTAATTAATCATCTATAGTCCTAATTGATAAATCAAATAATCTATTATTTATCAATTAAATCCTATTCTTCTATCTAATTCCAAAAATCCCCATTTATTAAATAAATCTATTTGATAAATGAAATCCTCAAATTCAAAAACCCCTAACCTATCCCTAATCCTCCATTTAGCCTAATCCACCCCATCCACCCATACTAACCAAGCTTAGCCAATAACTCACCCACCCTCATTAATGCCATCCACTTGCACATCTCTAACATCCCTAATCTAATCCTAAACCCAAGCCTAATCCACCCCCTAATGTTGTCACATTCCTTAAACAAGTTTAAGACTTTCCTAATCCAAACCAAAGTCTCCCCTCAAAAAAACCCAACCACTAAGTCATGAGTGCTCTTACAAAACATAAAGACTCTTACAAGCCCACTCATGACTCTTACACCCATCTTCCACACTCTTCCCTCTTCCACACTCATTCCTCTTACATCCCTCTTACATACTCAACCCCACTCATCATGACTTTAACCAACCCTTTACCCTACCCTCTCACACTCATCCTCCTTGTGACAAGTGTCACCTTCTCATTGGTGCTAAAAAAGCACAATCCATTTTCTCCTCTTTGAGTGCATCTTAGCCCTCCTTAAGCCTTCATCCATCCTTGCATCTAAGCCCTCCATCTCTCTACCCCTTAGCCTATAAATTGAATCCCATCCCAAGCCATTTCATCAACAATCTTTGAGCTAAAGTTACCATGCTATTTTGAGAACCAAAGCCATCAATATTACCCTTATAATGCCAAATTGAGAGCTCACAAAGCTACCAATTTTCCATTACCCATCTCCATTGAAGCAACTTTTGAGCATCTTGAGCATACATCCACAGCAAAAGGACACATCTACAGAATCAAGAAAGCATGGATTGTTTTCTCTTGTGAGGTTTGCACTTCTTGTTTGCTTTCTTTGTCTAAGCATATATGTGAATTTAGTTTTTGGTTTGTGAATGTTTACTTTATTTGTTAATGTTCTTTGCACATTGATTCTGGTTCTACATTTTGGCACGCCCAGTGGGACATTTACCTTATGAGGTTGTTTCCTAGGAGCTTGAGAGGCCAAGCCATGGAATGGTTCACAAAACTATTGCCTCCTTTCAAAATATTTGATGAGCTCACACAACATTTCATCCAGTAGTACTCTTACAACATTCAACATCCAATTACTATGCTAGATTTGTGCAACATCAAACAAAAAAAAAAAAGATGAATCCTTTACAACATAACTCCAATTATTTAGATCTCTACATTTTAGGTACCCTTAGGAAATTCCTGAGAATGAGAAGATTGGCATTTTTGTCAATACTCTTGCACCAAAAATCTACTTCAACCTTAGAAAATAATTGTTCACATCCTTCAATGCCATGGTTGAAAGTGCATACCGCATTGAGGATGTTGCTATTAGAAAAGGTGACATTGTCTTGAATAAAGAAAAAAATGGAAATGGAATGGAAATGGAAATGGAAAATACAAGAACAAGCCTTGGAATAAGAATAAATACATTGTCAATGATGGAGTAGTAGATGCTCCTAAGAATAAGAAGTCTTCCTTCAACCTTTCCAATGCTATTTATGATGTGAAACAACAAGAGACTTCAAATTCGCAAACATCTTATTCAAACAAAAACAAAAAATTATATTAAAAGACATTTTTACACACCTATGGTAGAACCTTATGAAGTGGTCTTGAAGACCTTACTTACAAACAAACTAGTCATGCTTCCACACAACTCCCATCCCTATGACCTACTTGGTGTAGAGAGGACCATGTCTACAATTATCATAGGAGCAAAGGCCATAACACTGAACAAAGTCATCAAACCTACTTGGTGGAGAGAGGACCATATCTACAATTATCATAGGAGCAAAGGCCATAACACTGAACACTTTTTTAAACTCAAAGATGTTATTCAAGATCTCATTGATGCTAGAAAAGTCATAACAAATGGCTTAGTCAAAAATCTGATCACAAAGCCTTTAAAAAACCATTACTAGAATATGAAAAAGAGGAATCATCTAAGGCTAACAAGGAAAATCATGACACAAAGATCAACTACACATACAGTAAGACTAACAATGTCATAAACATGATAGAACCTATTGAATATATTTACATGGTGGGTCTTGTGTTTGACAAGGAACCCAATTATGATATAGATGATGAAAGACCTAAGGTAGTCCTCAAACTGTGTAATACTTCACAACAACATAGAGACACTCAACCTAAGGTAGTTCTTAGAGTGGCGAAATCTTCCTCCTTGAATGGTGAGACATTTAATGTTGTCACTAGGGGCCAATCAAAAGTTGTCCTTAAGGTTGCAAATGATCCTCATAATGCCCCATTGTCCAAACAAATAGCTACCCCCACTATATGCAACTATGACCGTGTCACTCAGTTGTAAAGAACCTCGGCACAAATATCACTCTTTGAGTTGTTACAAATATCTTCTTTGCACAAGGAGATTCTCAAGAAAGCTTTATGCACAACTAACATCCCCATGGATATTGATGCTAAGTGATTCCAAGCCATGGTGAACCGTATCTCTTCACCACATCACCTTACATTCTCTGAAGAAGATGATAGATCCCTCATTCATCTCTATAATATAGTCATTCACATAGAAGCCCAAATCTTCCATACTCATGTTCCTTGAGTCTTGATAGACAATGGTGCAGGGTTAAATATTATCTCTTTCAACATCATTCAATAGCTTGACATGTCCAAATTTTCTATCAACCCTAGGAAAAAGATCACCATCAAATCCTATGATAAGGTTGAAAGGCCTTCTAAAGCTCTTATTGTGTTACCAATCCACATTGGTCTTGTTGAAAAAGATGTGGTCTTCCAAGTTTTAGACATGTCACTGGCATATAATTTGTCACTAGGAAGACCTTCCCTTCATGATATACAAGTAGTGCCATCTACATACCATTAGTGTATAAAGTTTCCCTTTGATGGTACTATAATAATCATTCCTGGGGACAATTATATGTCTATCAATAAATTGTCTACTACTGAAACACTTGTCCCTTCACAATTTCTCTTCTTGTGAGCTCAATTAACGCAGTGCAACGTAGGAGAATCCTCAAAGGAGATGTCCTAGCCCCCAACAAATAACCACACAGTGGAAACACAACACAAGATAACAAAAAAGAAAGATCTAATACCAAAACACAACTCTTTATTCATATAATAACTGTTTACATGCAATATGCCTAGCTATAAGGTCTTCCAAGTTACGACCAAATACAATAGGAATTACAATAACAATTCTACAAGATCCAATCCAAACCCTAGCTAGTCCAAATCTATAACACAATAGCAATCTGGTGGAAACCTCCAAGATCTCAACTTGTGCTTGCAAGCCACCAAGCAACCTCCTTGTTTCTAAACCACAGCCAATAACGCTTCTCAAAAACTCGCAACTCCACCACAATCCTATTGTAAACTACCTCACATTCGGTGCTCTATCCATAGACTCAGGAAAACACACCCTTTAGCTACTCTCTAGACTCACTAGTCTAGAAATGAATGAATCACTCCATAAATGAATTGACTAAAGACTCCACAAAACCCCCTATTTATACTTACCAAAATGGCTTATAGAATATTCTAGAACATTACAAAATAGAAAGGTCGATGAAAGATGGTCTGCACACATCCTAAGACAAGATCTAATGATAAATATCAGTATTATAATTAATCCCACAAGTTGGCTCATGTTAAGAAACAAAACACATAAAATGTGTCCAAAATGCTGACACTCGGCATCAACACAAAAACTCGGCACATGAAGGATCACTCGGCACACACTATGGAACTTGACACACACTACATAGTGAGATGGGATAACATGCTAACCTAAGTGTTTAACATGATGTGGGATAACTTCAACTCAACTTAAACTACAAAATTATTGGCACTTGGCAATTGTTGTAACTCAGCAATTACTGTAACTCAGCAACAACTGGTAGAATGAACACAAATGAGCAGGATAACACATCAACCCAAGATGCTTCTGCATCAGACTCCCTAGGTAAATAGAAAAGTGTTCCCCACACTCTAATGCCCAAAGAAAGATCAAAAACTATCTTCATCATCACCAAAGGCTTCCACTCCAATAGGGACAAGAAAAACAATCTGCACATCATCCACATCTGCATCATTTTGTTAAACACCAGAATCTCAACCATCCAATCAACATGCTCACTCCCAGGAATAAACTGAACATAATGCTTCAACATCAAATCCTTATCCACAATAGCAACTAGTGAACCCACACAAGTAGCAAAAAACTCCACATCAATAGCAATATGTAGATCTTCATCAACACATTCCAAACTCGCAACACCAACAATCTCATTGCTTGCAACAAGATGCTCTACAACTCATCACCAATAGCAATCGAATCATCCATGACCAAGTGCTTTGCAATCTCCATGTCAAACTCAACCAAATAATCATGAAAACCAATGTCCATCCCAGCAACAACAAGGTTAGAAATATCCTCAGCAACAGCCTCAAGTTGCTCTACAAGTTTTGTATCAAACTCCACAAACTAATCAACAAAACCAAACTCTTCTACCTCGACCTTGCTATGTCATCTTCTCTCATGAACAAGTCTTCTAACTAGCCAAACAACTCTCTTCCAAATAATTAGACTCCAACTCCAATAGCATAGAACATTCTTCTTTGCTTCCTCAAATCTTTTAGAAAAACAAACATCCACAATAGCATCCACCTGAGCTATTGTCTCATTAATTATCCTCTCCACTATATCATAGAGATTTTCAATCATCCTAGGGTCCAATCCTCTTGGAGCCATCTCCCAAGATCTTTGTGAACCTTCTACAACAAATCCTTCCCATGCTCCTTGTGATAAAACTGAATTGTTTGCAAGTTAGATCACAACCTGCCACCTCACACAAACAATTAGGAACCAAATCACAAGTCCAAGAACACATATCTACAATACACAAACTCTCTATGATCATGCCTCAACGAGATTAGTCTTCCATCTTCGCATCCATCAATCCATTTGCAAGCCAAATGCAAGTTAGAACCATGATCTTCCACCTCACAACCAAGAGATCTAGAACTCCAACAAGAAAAATCCAACACCAGATCAAGATCTTTTTAGATCTACTTCTCCAACACAAGTCTTGGTGCAAACTGCCTCAACTTCAGTGATCTTTCTACATGCTTGGGAGCAACCTTCACTCTGATACCATCTAACATAGTGCAAGGTAGGAGAATCCCTAAAGGAGATGTCCTAGCCCCTAGCAAATAACCACATAGAAAAAACACAACACAAGATAAAAACAAAGCAAGATCTAATACCAAAACACAACTTTTTATTCATACAATAACTATTTACATGCAATATGCTTAGTTGTAAGTCCTTCTGGGTTATAGCCAAATACAACAACAATTACAATAACAATTCTACAAGATCCCTCAAGATCTAATCCAAACCCTACCTAGTCCAGATCTGTAACACAACAACAATCTAGTAGAAACCTCCAAGATCTCAACTTGTGCTTGGAAGTCACCAAGAAACATCCTTGTTTCTAAACTGCAACCACTAGCTCTTCTCACAAACTTGCAACTCCACCACAATCCTGTTGTAAACTACCTCACATTTAGCACTTGGTCCACTGACTCAGAAAAACTCACCCTTCAGCTACTCTCCAAACTTACTCCTCCAAAAAATGAATGGATCACTCCATAAATGAATCGAATAAAGACTCCACAAGACCCCCTATTTATACTTGCCAAAATGACTTATAGAACATTCTAGAACATTACAAAACAAAAAGGCTAACCAAAGATGGTTTGCACACATCCCAAGAAAATATCTAATCATAAACATTGTGATTAGAATTAATCCCACAATTTGGCTCATGTTAAGAAACAAAATATAGAAAATGCATCCAAAATGTTGACACTCGGCATCAACAAGAACACTCGGCACATGAAGGATCACTCAGCACACATTGTAGAACTCAACACACATTGTAGAATGAGATGGGATAACATGCTAACCTAAGTATTAACATGACATGGGATAACTTCAACTTGACTTAAACTACAAAATTATTGGCACTCGGCAATTGTTGTAACTCGAAAATGACTATAACTCGGCAACAACTGGAAAAATGAACACAAATAAGTAGGATAACACATTAACCTAGGATGCTCCTACATCACAAACTTTCTCTCAAAGAGTGTGAACAAAAATTGAAAATGATGAGCCTGGGTATGGGTGAGTATACTCTAGACTCTATTGCTTCTCTACTAGTTTCTCCTTAATCTTAAGCAAAACCTTCTACAAAATTGAAGCCTTTGGCTTCCACTATGACCAGTTTTGGCACTTTTGTTCAGTCCTCAATTCCCCTAGAAAGAGAAAAAGAAGACCAAGCTATCAAAGATTGGATATATACGGAAGAGGAAGATATGGAGGAAGTCACTATCACTGCTCCTATCTCTCTTAAACATTATGGTAAAGGATACAAATTTCTAAAAAACATGAGCTATCAGAGCCACGAGTCCTTAATTGGTAACAAGAAAGCTCTCATAGAACCCTTAAGTCATACTAAGGGCCACAAAATTAGAGATATTTTTGGCCTAGGCTTTGGAATAGAAGATGAATTACCCAGATTTGATAGAGGAGCTCCCATGTTTAGTGAGTCAAAGGACAATAAACCATCCTTTGATACAACTATTCTATAAGAAGAGGATTTTATGCATCCTACTTCTCTCCTTTGGGGAAAAGAGCCTATGGTTACCTCTAATGATGATGGAGCTTCCACCTCTAGACAACACAAAATAGATGAATCTAATCATGAAGATCCAAATAGAGGAAGGATAATAGAGAACATTGCTCACTTGATTGCTAGGAACTAGAGCACAAATTCAAATGAGTACAAATGGGAAAGTCCCTTAGATGTATCTTGTGAGCTAGGAGTAAATTTTATTCATTCCTATGCTACCTAACCAAACATAGTTGAAGGTTCTACTTTAGGGTCTAACAAGTTTGGTTTGCAAACTGCTCTAGTGGATCACAATGGTCCCTCTAGGCCTATTCCTGATCTGGATTCCTTTGGAACTTTCACTATATGGTCAACTTCTCATGTCACTAGAGATGAATCCTTCCATATCAAAAATCTTAAAGCCTTCATGTCCCTCTCACTAATCTACCCCAATCTCATAGATTGGTCTACTCGATACCAAAGACTTGAACTGCAGTCTTTCAAGAATGACTATGAGATTGCTTGCTACCTCAACACTATCAAACCGATGATATCTTCCACTAGTGAACCCATAGTTAACATGACAGAAATAGATATCAAGTACATCACTCATAAAATAAAAGGAAAAAATAAGTGTTCAGATGGAAAAATCCACTTTATGACAGTGTTTAAACCACAAAAAAGTAAAAATAAAGACATATTTAAGGGTGAAAACCTCTTTGAGGCACCTGAGGATGAGGTTCTTGGTAGTTTTCCAATATATTTTCAAGATAGATATTTGGTTCTCATCAAAGTCATGCAACCTATCAACTTGGGTATAGAACAATCTCCCAAAATCATTCATGTGGCTCAATCTCTATTAGCTGAAGAAAAGGAGAACTTTACTAAGTTCTTTCAAGAGAAGAAAACAAATTTTGCCTAGACCTACTTAGATATACCTAGTCTTGACACTGATCTCATTATACATCATCTATCTATTTCTCCTAGTATCAAGCCTATTAAACAGAATTTGAGAAAAATGCACCCACATGTGGCTCTTTTGGTCAAGGTAGAACTAGAAAAACTCCTAAATGCAAATTTTATCAAAGCTATTGATTATGTAGAATGGATCTCCAACATTGTACCTATTTCTAAACATGACAAGTCCGTTCAAGTGTGCACTAATTTTAGAGACCTAAACAAAGCATTCCCTAAGGATTATTTTCCACTGCCTAACATAGATATGATAGTGAATATGACCACGAGCTATGAAATGTAATCTTTAATGGATGGCTTCTCTAGGTACAATCAAATCAAAATTTCTCCTGTAGATCAAGAAAAAATATCTTTTACATGTACATGGGGTACCTTTTGTTGGAATATCATACCTTTTGGGCTAAAGAATGTAGGAGCTACCTATCAATGAGCCATGACCACCACCTTCCATGACATGATGCACAAAAATATGGAAGACTATATTAATGACACATTGGCCAAATCTAAACAAAGAAACACACATCTTGCTAGCCTTAGTTTGATATCGAAGTGCATGGAAAAATTTCAACTTAGATTAAATCCCAAAAAGTGTGCCTTTGGTATCATGTTAGGTAAATTGCTAGGTTATATCATATCAGTAAAACGCATTGAGATTGGTCCTAAAAAAGTGCAATCCATCATGGAAATGCCTCCTCCTAGGAATATTAGTCAATTACAAAGTTTTCAAGGGCATCTACAATCCATTAGGAGGTTCATATATAAATTGGTTGATAAAGCTCAATCTTTCAACAAAAAGTTGCATAAAAGGCTTCATCTCTATTTGGAACGAAGATTGTCAACAAAGCTTAGATCAAGTCAAAGGGTATTTAGCCAAACCTCTAGTATTGATGCCACCTGTACTAGAAAAACCTTCAATTTTATACATCTTTTGTTATAGTTTCTTCCCTAGGAGCACTCTTAGCACAAAGTGATGAAACTAGAAAAGAATGTGTTATTTACTACAAAAGTCACACTTTGATGGTTCATGAGATGAACTATAGGAACATCAAGAAGGATTGCCTAGCAGTGGTATTTGGCTCCCAAAAGCTCAAACACTATATGTTGGCTCACATAGTGCATCTCATTGCAAAAAGTGTTCCTCTCAAGTATCTATTGAGTAAAGCTACACTTACTAGATGTCTTGCTAAATGGATGATGATTCTCTCTAAATTTTACATTCAGTATGTCAAATGAAAAGCTATTAAGGGACAAGAAATTGCTAATCAACTGGCTATTTTTCCACTACCAGAGACAACTCCTATATAGATCAGGTTTCTTGATGCTTCAATTATGTATATC
The DNA here is from genome assembly GCA_028749045.1 of Cupressus sempervirens. Classification (NCBI taxonomy): domain Eukaryota; kingdom Viridiplantae; phylum Streptophyta; class Pinopsida; order Cupressales; family Cupressaceae; genus Cupressus; species Cupressus sempervirens. The sequence continues at coordinate 495,810,035 of CM053785.1, forward strand.
ACTAAAAGAACTTGGAAGATGTTCTTTGATGGTTCTCACAGCCAGAATAGGGTTGTTGTAGGCATTCTATTTATCACACCTCATGGTTACATGATCCCTAAGTCCTACAAACTCTTATTTCCTTGCACTAATAATATAACAAAGTATGAGGCCTTATTAAACAGGATTAAAATGTCTTCAAAATGGAGAATCACACAATTGCATATTTATGGAGATTCCTAGCTTGTCATAAACCAAGGTAATAATGAGTATCAAACCAAAGATGACACGTTGCTACCCTATAAGAAATTTATTGATGCTTTTTGGAACTATTTTACATTTGTGACATTTCAACAAATTCCTAGAGCATAAAACAAGGTTACAGATGCTATGACCACCCTAGAATTTATTCTTCAATTACAAGAACATGAATCACATTTTGATTTCCTAGTGAAAGAACTAGATCACCTCACATATGACTCCTCCAAAAACCATGTGATCTACACTCTTTTTGGCCATGACTCCTCATGTTACTCCACCATTTTCTCCTACCTACATGATTAGATCATTCCTGAAGATCTCACATGAAACCAAAAATGCCAACTTCTTCACAATGCCTTACACTACACCCTAGTCTCTAATGACTTGTATAGGAAAGGTCTAGATAGAATGCTTCTTAGGTGTCCAAAATTAGAAGATTTTGAAAAGGCATTAGTTAAAGTCCACAATAGAATTTGTAAGGCACACTCCAATGGCCTTACACTTGCTTGAAAATTGCTTAGGGCTGGCTAATATTGGCCAACCATGCAGGATGATGTTGTTCGATATGCTAAATCTTGTGAGAAATGTCAGCTTCATGATAATTTGATTCATGCTCTTTCATGTGATCGTGTACCTTCTATTACATATTGGCCATTTCAGCAATGGGCCTTTTATATGGTGGGAAAGATTCACCCAAGTTTGTTCGATGGTCACAATTTTATTATTATAATAACATAATATTTCACAAATTGGGTTGAAGTTATACCTTTATTTGTTGCTACAAGAAAGCATGTTGCCTTATTTATTATCAACCACATTATTTGTCACTATGACATCCCAATTTTCATTGTTACTAATAATGGAGGATAGTTCAAAAGTAAGGACCTAGGATAGCTTTGTAAGAAATTTAAGATCAAACAACACTAGTCCTAAATATACTATCCCTAAGAGAATGACCAAGCTAAGGCCTCTAATAAGACATTGCTCAAAATCCTACACAAAACAGTTCACAAATCAGGAAAATATTGGCACCTACAGATCAATCTGGCATTAAGGGCCTACGGGACCACCATACATACTTCTATAGGGGCTACACCTTTTTCTTTAGTCTATGGTTCTGAGGTTGTCTTACCCTTAGAAGTCAAGATTCCCTCACTACAAGTATCCCTACATGGGTTGATAACTAATGAAGACCATAGGGTCATGAGGATACAAGAGTTAGAAACTTTTGATGAGCATTGCAAGGCTACTTTTGATCACATGAGGGGATATCAAAAATGAATGTCTACTACCTACAACAAAAAGGTTCACCCTTGTGAGTTCCAAGTAGGTGAGTTTGTGCTTCGAGAAAATCTCAAAATTCGGCAAAACATAGAGCAAAAAGGGAAATTCAAGCCTAACTGGTTGGGTCCTTACACTGTCACAACAACATTTGGATCCAATGCATATTAGCTTTCTACTCCTAAAGGGGAACAAATTGTTGAGCCTATCAACATTCTACATTTGAAAAAATTCTATGCTTAAGGCTCACAACTCAGCTATTTGTATATATCTATTGATCCTAAAAAATTCTAAAAATCATAAAATATCTTGAAAAAATGATCATCTTAGTGAAAACATAGCAATAGGAACTTCGATGTATCACCAAAAAAAAATCAAATTTTTTTTTAAAATACAAAAAATTGAAAAAGTCCTGAAAAAATTTGCCAAGTGGTGAAAACCCGGAAACAGGCACTACTTGAGACCCTTACACCTATGTATATCAGTCTCACCCATCTCACAACACATTTCCTAACTTGGAATTATCTCGTGTCCTTGTCTTGGGGGCATGGCAACTTAGCTTATTAGAGTCTTCTTGTGTGTTAGGGTTTCTTTGGCAACTCATGCAAACCAATGTTTCTCAACACTACACCCCCTTGACATTGAGTGTTTCTTAACACTTCTCGGATACATTACCTAAAGTTTAGGATGTTGCAATATTTCTCACTATCAAATTCAAGTCTTGAATAAATGATCATGTGACTTATACACACGCACCTAAACTTTAAAATTGTTGAGCTATGATGAAATTTATCTTCTTTGTGTGTTTTCTATGATGATTTATTTACTAAGTGTTCCCTCCATAATAGTCTTTTGAGGATGTCATGGACTAGAAGACTAGGGGCATGGGACATGTTTTACTTTCTTTCTGCTTGTGGGTATACTTTGTTAGTCTAAGGTGTTTAGAGAATTCATGCTTTTCCTACTTAATACTTTGACCTACAATGTACCATCCTTGTCTATTTTCACAAGAACACAATCAGGGGTTATCCTGGTGCTTATACCTTGATACAGGTGTAATCTTGTTATACTAGACTTAGGGAATCTAATTGCATTAGCCATCTTGACCTACATGTCTTTGATGCTTAGGTTGGATTCCCACATTCCTATCCAACATAGATTATATTCATATCCTCATAATTATCCTAGTGATGATTATATGATCTTACGATGTCCCTAATAATGCTCAATGATGAAATTAGAGTCTAAATGTTTTGTGTTCCTTGCAAGTAAAGCATTTTTTGCATATTAGTTTGCATCATAGGCTCATTCTAAGTTTAGTCTTTCATTTTTGCATATGACGAGAGCTCTCTCTTCATCTTTTCTTAGACATATCAACTAATTGCTTTCATATTTCCTTCATTTTCTTCTTGATCATGTCTTTTCATCCTCTTGATCTTTTTCTTTGCCTCTTTGCTATCCCATCATCACAAGGGGTTAATCTAAAAAATCACATCTGATCTATCTAAGTATTACATTTTCAAAACATGATTCTACATCACAAACATTAGAGCTAAACATATCCATGAGAGAAATCCATGAGCATATAAACACAAACATAAAATTGAGCATACATAAACATGAGAATAAAATTGAGCATACATAAACATCCATAGATAATATCAAAATGAGACAAACACACACGCATATCAATCAAATCCAACATCTCATATATATCAAATGTATCAAAGATACATATACAATATGAGATCCAAAACATAGATCTATACCTCAAAATAGATATGGTATAGCAAAAATGACACAAGGAGATCATCCTAGGCTCCTCCTAACTCTAGGACTGACTCCCTCCCTCTTGGGCTAGTGGTGGTCATGGAGGTGGAGCCTATCTCCTATCTGGTGGTTGTACAACACCCTCTAATATGCCTTCTCACTTCGAATAATTAGGAAACCCCTATCCCAGCGGCACCACACCTTTGTATGTCACATAGTAGTAAGTAGCTCATGCTCCATGATGCTCTGACTCTTGCCTAACAACATCCCACTCCCTTCCGAGCTCCTCCCCCTGTGCCTACTTGTCTATCAGCTACTAATCTCGCACAACTAGGGAAACCCACACTATCTGCAACTCTTCCTTTAGTGCTTCAATCTTGACATCTTGAGCATCCTCCTCTCCATCCCCTTGGTAGGCTACTCCTACCATGGCTCCACCCACTCTACCCTATTGCATCTCATTGGATGCTCCTCCTCCTCCTCATCCTTACACTCTTCCTCCCTCATAGCCTTGGCCTGCATTTGCCTCCTCCCACCTTCTCAAAATCTACCCCTGACCTCCATGTGCCTACCACCTCTGCCTCCACATCCCCTGCCATCTCCACCATCCCCTCCATGTCTTGCTACCATAGGTGGTGCATCTACTTGTGTGAATCTCAAGAATGGATGGTGTTGCATCTCATACAAGTATAATCGATCTTTCCCCACATCTACCACATCTAGGTGATAATCCCAAGGCTCCAGCATGAGGGTTGTCATATCTCTCAAGGTTTTCTGATAATCTAGCATAGGTAACCAACTCTTCACCTCCTCATCATGGAACCATGCATAGGTGGTGGTCTCCATCGAGATCACCTATCACTACCCAAACTACAAACATACTCAGCTGATAACAAAGTGCTCTATAATCTCTAAATGTCTCCCAACTAATGGTCAACTATAGCACATATACTCCAGTTGCCATGCATTGAACCATCTGTGACATTGTTGATATGGTCACTAAATAAAAGAGGTCAACTCATCAAAAATATGCTGGTAGTATGTCACATCACCACTATGCCTCTATGGGATGAACCTTGTATATCTAAAAATAAATGGCTCACTACGCTCTCGCAATTGCACCTATAGTCAAATCACTGCAATGTGCTCCCAAGCCCATATCTAGGCCAGCATTGTACCACATCCCTATGTTCAACCAAATCAATAAACAATCTCGTGTAGCTCATGATACATGTTGACTAAGATAGTTGGTCCCCAAGCCATACTTGAGGGCTACCCAGTAAAATCTGCCACCAATCTACCCCATCCTAGTGGGAAGCCCTTTTGGCCCATATTGGTGACCAGAGCCTGAGCAACCAGTAAACAAAGCAATCTTGTAAACAAAGCAAGCTCGGTAATGGATACTCATCTCCATACTCATCTATGAGCCTCTCCCAGCTCAAGTGATGGTCCATGATAGTGACATCCTAAAATATTTGTTGTACGACTAATCTCCCCTATGTTGGGATCTAACCATAATAAATTTGTGACATGCAAAACTCATGTTAGTGTACCTTGTATGGATATTAGAATCTTAAAAACAAATGAACCACTAAACATAGATACTTACAAGATTGCCATAGCACGATACATTGAGGATGCGATATACATCCAATAATGTAATGGTTGCCTCTCCAATAGGAAAATAGAAGGTGTTGTGCTTGCTATGCCATCACTCAACTAAAGTAGACAACAACACATGGTTCGCCTATATATGAGGCATGCATGTCAACCACCTTAATCTCATGCTTGATATGGTGGCTTTCTCATCATAATCTAGATGTTGAAGGATGTGCAACCCCACCACCTTGGGGGCACTAATAAGAAGGGCGAGAAAAAAAATTGGCAAGACTGAGTTAAACAAACATAAAAAATATCAGTATCTGCTATAAACATCATCAATCAAGCTAAACAACCTAAAATAATGCTCAAACATGCAAAAAAAACTTTAAAATAGATTGTGTGATACTTTTTATTATAGATAGGCAATACAATATGCTAAACAAAGATCGTGCAATACTTTCTATAGTACTCGGGTGATACTTTTTGACCAAACGATATTTTGCACAAGGTCATACAAGATTTGGGTAGGGTTGGCATGATAGAGTTTCCTAAATGTGTGCGATACTTTTTGCTTGACAGAAGTATCAAGCAATACTTCTTAAAGTATTTGTGTGATACTTTTAAAGTATAATGTGATATTTTTTTCAAAAACCCTAGAAACCTAATAAACCTCTATTAAATGCTCAAAAAAGTTTAAAAAATTCGAAGACTCACCAATACCTCATACTCAAGTGGTTGGTTGTGCAACTGGTTGTGCTCAAAATGATGTGTGTGCTTCGGAATGCCTGCTAAAGCCAAAACCATAATCTCTCAAAAGCCCTCCAAAACCACAAAAGACAAATGAATTAAAATGACCCTTGGACCCCTTATATAGCCCTCTAACCTCATTTTGATTCAATCTCCTCAAAATTCTATGAAAATTATACCCCTAGCTATTTTTGACATCCTAGATCCATTTGCAAGATCAAAGTTGAAATCCAAGTTCATCTTGGTAGTCAAAATTGCAATTCAAAATTTTACGTTCTTCTATGCAACTAGTTGACCTTTTGAGGTCTAATCTTGGAATCTTCACTGGGGCATCTTAATTTCTCTATGTCTTCATCATTTCTACACTTCATATCTACTTTGATTCACATATTTCACATCTAAATCATCCTTCTACTTGATTTGACCTAATTTATGTACTTTATCCTTCTTGATCAACTCTAGCCAAAGTGGGGCATTCTATCATTTCCTTATAGTTACTCTTTGGTTCTAATCACATCTTTGTCATCATGAACTTTTCTGTATCTCAATTTGCTCATATCTTGCTCATTTCTGCATTCCCTTTACTTCATTTTGATTTCAATCCTAAGGGAACAAAAATACTCTATCATCGCTTGCTACAGCTATCTATTTCTCAGGAGTATTTGTTTTATCTTTTCATTTTCTCTTGATATATCTATTTTGCTTGGTGTTAGTACTCTTCTTGAGTTTTGCTATCATCTCTCTCCTAGTGTTTAGTATTGTCGCTACCAGGTTATACATTCAAAACTTGCTATTTTTTTCTGCATTTCGTTCTCCATGAATTAGATCTCTCCATCTATCTACTACATACTTGGCTTCTATATTTTTTGACATAATGTGTTCCCAAATCAATCACACATTATTCAAAGAGGGGCTAATGTAATCACCTAAAAATGGTCATCTAGACTATTAGCCCCCTTCTCAACATTTTGGCTAAATTAATTAATTATTTGCCTAGGCTAAATTGCTAAAAATTAATTAATTTAATTTTAACCTATACTTTGACTATAATATCCTAAGTTCATATTTAATTAAAAGAACATGTCCCCTTTTAACTAAATAAAAGACTCCATTCTTCTAACCCACTCAATGTGCAGACATGAAGTCTTTTTCCTATTTACAAGTTAAAAGAACAGGCTTTTGTCTCACATGAAAAGTCAACTCCTTTTCATTGGTTGATGTGCTCTTACACATCGATCATGCCAAATGTTGACCCTCACCCTTGATTATCCACTTCTTGATCTTGATCTCAATTGTCTATTTACCTTTAAAAGAGAGAGCTCTCTCCTCATCTGAGGATCCATCTTCTTGAGTATTGTTATGATGTAGGTTTCTTGATCAATTTCTTGGAGCTTTGTGGAGAACTTTTAATTTCTTGTCTAATTCTCTCATCACCATTTAATATTAATTTAGATTCATATAGTGTAGCTTTTCCTTTTGCAATAGTTTAAATCACATAGTTTAACGAGCTTGCTTTAATAACACTCTCATTTTGATTAGTCTAGTTGCATTTTGCATATCATCCTAGCTTAGTTTATTATTGCATTACATGATTGAGATTTATTTTGGATACTTTTATTCTTGCTCTTGTCTCAAGAACCTCCCATTGCATGGTTTGCTAGCAAGGGTTGTGTCTTAAAGGCTCAGTTGAGAGCTATTCATATTGCTCAAAACACTCCTTTACACTCCATGGATAGGGAGCTCTAAGCCAACATTCAAGCATTCCAATTCATGGGATCACTTGAATAGAAGGGTTTAGAGTGGTGCACATTACTAGTGTACAATCCCCACCGCAATTTTAACTTCACCTTGGAGGGTTTCTGCACTACCAATCTTTGTGTCATGTGTTGATTTATTGCTTATGGTTTTTACTCATGTTTATTAGATGTTAGATCTGATATTACATTTTAATAATGATGTTTTATTTAAAAGCTCAAGGTTAAGGCAGATATGTATGTGGTGAATTAGATATGAACATAGTTTATGTTTGAATTGGTAAAATTGTTGAAGATCTTGATTCACCCCTCGTCTCAGCTTCTTACTTTCCCTATTAGATTTCCAACACCATGGACTTCGTTGTGAATTCACCATAAAGATGAATTAGATCTATGCATTCTAAAAGTGAGATCCTCATCCTTAATTTCTCCTAGAGAAAAATCAAACCAAATCAATATCCAAGCATGCTAAAAATGAGCTCCTCATCCTTAATTTATGCTTAAAATGATGACTCTTTAGTGTTCCTTCTCATGTCTTTTCATCTTTTTATCCTTTAACCCACTTTATAATATTAATTTAAACCATTTTATAAATTTGCATTGAGCTCCTTTAAGCCAAAATTAATATTTTATGAATTCGGCTTTAGAATTCCTAATGTCTCAAAAACAAGACATTACATATTGTAATAGGTCATGTAATTGAAAGGGTATCTCTAGGAAAATAATGAGAAAATATATCAAGATGAAATATCATTGTTGATGGGAAAAGTTTAGTTATGTTTTGAAAATGTAATTGTTGAAAAATTATGAATTCAAACATGTTAATGTTATTTCATGTTGAAAAAAAGGAAAAATTATCGTAATACTCTCTCTCTCTCTCTCTCTCTCTCTCTCTCTCTCTCTCTCTCTCTCTCTCTCTCTCTCTCTCTCTCTCTCTCTCTCTCTCTCTCTCTCTCTCTCTCTCTCTCTCTCTCTCTCTCTCTCTCTCTCTCTCTCTCTCTCTCTCTCTCATGAAGTTAAATAAATCCTATTCTTAGTTCATGTTAAATCTTAAAGCTCTATGAAATGTGTTTAATGTGGATTTAAGGAATAATGTTGTAAGGGAAACTATTCAGACTTAAATACATAGTTAAAGTCAAGTAAGTTAAAAAGATATTTTTTTGCACTTTTCTCTCGATTTTGTCATGTCCTTCTAGGTTTCTTGGTGAGGAATGACATATGCATACATATCCATATGTATGAATGTATGTATGTACACACATCATACATACATATAAATATGTGTGTGTGTGTGTGCGTGTGTGTGTGTGTGTGTGTGTGTGTGTGTGTGTGTGTGTGTGTGTGTGTGTGTGTGTGTGTGTGTGTGTGTGTGTGTGTGTGTGTGTGTGTGCGCGCATGTGACACATATACTTATATATTCACATATTGACATATCTATCTATTTATTTTCCATATACATACACACACACATAATTGATTGCTAAAGATAATATAACCACTCTAGAAGTTTATGACCATAACAATATTGTTGCATTTAACAACCACCATAATCCCCTCTACCCACTAGGTACATTCACATTGCCATTACAAAGAAAACTCCTAATATAGTAGAAAGCAAAAAAAACATCTACTTTAGATACATTAAAAAACCAAACCCAATATCACATTTATACAAAAAAAAAAAACCTATTTAATTCTTTTTTTAGGGGAAAAAACCCATCACACTTTCCTTCATTTCTCTTTCAATTTTTGTTTTGGTTGACATACCCAATAGTTTTTTGGGTGAAACTGTGTGATTCTTTCCTTTCTTTGTCATTTCCTCCACTTCTATCATCTTCTCTTCCATAATCATGATCCCTGTCAAAACTCATTGTCACAAAAAAACCTCGAGAGAGTCCTAACCAGTTTGAGTTTATGTTCCTTCTCCTTCTTCTCATTGGTTGCACATAAAAAGAGAAACAAACATAATCGAGGTAAAAATTTCCCCTGTATTTCAGTCATTCCCTACTACTATCTATGCAACCTTTCCTTAGATGCGTCATTGCTTGAGGGAGTTGATCATCTCATATGTTAGCTCCACTTTGATGCAATCTTGCATAAGCCACTCTACTTGAGCCTTCATTTCTAGTTTTAGGCCCCATTCCATGAAGACAGAGGCCATAAATATGTTTGCATGACAATATAACTGAGATTGCAAGTACACCTCCCCCAAAATTATTTTAATGATTTTCACAAATTCAAAGTCATCTCACTAGTGTCACTTTCAATAATTATCATCTCTGTCAACCTCAATGTTGAAGTTACTAATTAAAAAAATAATTAAAGTAGATTTTAATGTGGGCTCCCAAAATAATGTACCATGTTACCATCACTTACTCACTTAGGTGGACACCACCTACAATCAATGACACATGTGCCATCCTTAGATTCTAACGAGGTGTCTCATAAAACATTCCAAATCTTCTCCCTTTCTTCCACATTAAATGACACTCCCACATTTGATAAGGTGTCCACTAGCATAACGCCCTACTAGTGAACCTAAGAGAAATTAACCTTTAATGATGCTAAGTTTGCTTAACATTTTTTTGAAGGAGTAAAAATTACAAGAGATAATAATGCATAAGCAATAACTCAATTACACATCATGCACATAGATAAGAAAATAAATAATAGTTTCATTTCTCAAGGGTTCCATAACGTTGAATCACATATATATGTTATGTAAAGTTTAAATAATTATACAAGTCCATGTCATAGGAATAACCACATATGAAAAATATCACAAAATAATATACAAGTACAAAAAGTGCATACTCATCCACTACACATGTCACATGGTATAACATTCTAAAAGAATATGCATCGTGATGAGATACATCATCATGTAGGATCTCAACAACATAAGTACAAAATATTAGAATATGAACGTACAACATAACCATTAGGTAGAAAGAATGAAACGTTTGCATCAATGGTATATCTAGCATCAATGTCCAACTGTTAGATCTTAATGGTAAGGAATCACTACCATAAGACCTTGTCGAACCTAAATGGCCCCACTTCCATCATACTTAATAGATAATCTCAAGTCCCAAATATATAGCAACTAATAATTGCAACAAGAATCTAAGTCTCAAGATCCCGAAAAGCATTATATCTCAAGGGTATTAAGTACACAAGGGAACATCTAATTCTAAAGGCAATAAGACATGTAGGAAACCTAATATACATAAGGGAAAGTTTCATTACATGAGTCAACTCTAAGGTTGCCCTGGAAGTCTCTCAAGACCTTAACCCCCTAGTGACTCTATGTGACATCAATATCCTTTTATACAAACAAGGCATACTAATGAAGCAAGATGGCAACCAAGCACCCTTTCTACTCCCATCCTAGCCTATCCTAGCACTCAAGTCATGGGAGAGGTATCAAAACTTGCATCTTTTTAATTCACTTTAACCCCATTTATGAGAATGTTATCACTTATTAATACAGCTTACAATGAGTTACCCATGCAACCTCTTTAGGGCTCCGACCCCCATTGCGAGTCACTTCCTAACACACACATAAATAACCTACCCTAAGCACATAGAAATGCATCTCATAAAAAGTCACCATAAACACATCAGTTCTATGCAAGCAACTGATATCATGTATAGATCACAAATAGAAAACTTCATAGGTTACATCAAGAGTATCACAATACATGGGCTCACATAAAAGACATAATCTCATCACATAAGTGTATAAAAATCAATTTGACATAAGTCATTGGAAGAAAAAAAAAACTCAACTCCCCGCCTCTTGTAACATTCCTATTTGGCCAACCACAAAGTTCTCATCCAACTCATTGATAGATAAAACACAACCTCGTGAAAACCATTTAAAACACATGTAGTTTTCAGCCCTATAATTTTCCATTATAGTTTCCTAAAGTTTGGTTTGAGAAATAGTTGGGTTTTCATTTGTAAGAGTCTCTCAATTGATAAAACTTCCAAGTTTAAGTTTGAGCCCAATATAAGTCCCTTTTCCTCAATTTTAAATTCTACATTTTATAGACGAACTAGATAATCATTTGAGAATAATACAATTTCAAAAGATAATACTATTCCACACAAGTGATTGTTTTATTTAATCATTAAAGACCTTTTCCTATTCGATAATATTTTCAAATTTAAATAAGGTAAAATTAAATGTAAATAATATTTAACCTATGTTAACATTTAATTGAAAAGTTACTAAATTCAACATTTTGATATGAAATCATAGATTTTGCCAACTTCAGAAATCTAAAAATGGGAAAAAAAGGTACCGAAAATTCTTTTGACCTTACAAGGTTTTTCATAAGATCTGACTATTGATTTGGGGTTCAAGAATGCCTAAAGTTGAGTAGAATATTAAATAACCATATTTTGTGCAAGTTTTACAAAATTGAAGATGACACTCAACTGATAATGACCAGAATTTAATTAAATCTGAAACCAAACTAAATATTAGTAAATACATCCCTTTTAAATAATATAAAAAAGTATTAATAAAAACATATTAAATATACCATATTTATTTAATTATTTATTTAAAAAAATATAAACCCCTTTAAGGGATGGCCCACGGCTTGCCTAAGGCATGCACATGATGCCAAGGTAACCACAACGCTACCTTACATAGCATGCAACGTACGATCGCATGGAAAGAATAGAGAAAGGGTGGTGGGGAGTGGCCCCTACCCCACCATTTTTTTTATTTAGATAAACACCCTCCACCTCCTCCCCTCCCCAAATGAATATGAAATCACACAAAAATCAAGGCAAGCTTTAAAAAAATTTACTATGATAATTACTTTTTTAAAAATATTTGTATTTACAGATCTGATAGGAAATTAGTTTTAATCAATCAATCTTTCTTTCCAATTAAGATCTAGGTTTTTTTTTCCAAACCCTAACTATGAAATGGGTTTCTAGACTCAACTTTTCCTAATATGGTTTCAATTTTTCATTTTCACAGATGTCTTCAAATCATGATCAATCAATTTTTCCCAAAGAGAGTATCCAATTCTTCTACTAGATTTTACAGAAATAAAATCAATGTATTTTTTCCCAGATGATCCACAATAATCTTCCACTCTTGCAAGCACGAAGAAGACATAAGTTTCTAAAAGATTTTCTAAATAGATTTCTACAAAACTCTACCTCTCTTTGATGCTAACAATTTGGTAAATCTTTGTGCTCTTGAAAATCCCATCTCCAAAAGCCCACTAAATAATTCCTACCTGTCAATTCTCAAGTTGATCCTCCAAACCTTGTGGAGAAATGAGCCACAACCCCTTATTAAAAAGGCCTCTAACCCTAGTTAGGGTCTTTGTTTCCCAAATGATCTCACACTTTATTAATTTTTTATAATTTTAATTAATTATTTCATGCACACTTAGTGCCTTTTAATATATATTCTTTTTTTTATAATTCTCACTTTATTTTAATTTAGCAAGATGCTTTGAGAGAATCATATTATTTATTTTAATTCCAAATAATGTTTAATTCTGGTTATTTTAAAAGCAGCTTCTAAATTTACAAAGGCTAAATTAAATAATTATTATTTTGCCAACTTTAGCTTTTTAGGTAAATTTAATTATTATTAATTTCAAAGTTAAACTTTTTAAGTAAGTCTTTTAAATTCAAGTGCTCTTATGTAAATCAATTCTCACTTAATTTAATATAATATAAAAATATTTTCCTTCCTAAAGTTTTCCTTTTTTAATTATTTATTTAATTAATTTTATTAGTTGTCTATTTAGACATGAAGCCACAAAGTCGTCCACATACTCAAAAGAAACTTGACAACCAAGCAAAGCATTAAAAAAATAAAACCTAAGGCTTAAGTACTCAAATTCACATCACCTTGACGAATTCAGAGGGGTAGAGTAACTAGATACTTGTCCTTTACCACATGACAAATGGCTTGGAATTTGGATTTGGACTTGAAAACTATCTTCCTTCTTTTACCATTGAGATATTGCAGTAGGGCATGCTTATCTTGGCAATTTAGGGAAGTCAATGCCCAATACTTGCAACCTGCCTGAATATGTACATGTGCATATGCATATGCATATGTAGATGTATGTATATAAACAAAAAAGACAATAACATAGATGTACATTCTGTAGATCCCAACTAGTAGGTGACTATTGTTGAAGTTGATGAAAGGTCAACCCCATAGCTCCCAATAATCACTTGCATGCAAACACCTATCACAGAAAGAGAAAAGCAAAAAACTATGGAGGTTAGAATTCCCAAATCCATACATGAGACATTCTTTGTTATAATATATAGCCCGCTGATATAACTGAGAGGGGGGGTGTGCATGAATCAATTATCCAACTAATATCACAATTATCAACCTTAAGCAAACTTAACCATATGAGCAATATAAACTGAAACTATAATAAGATACTCATACACAATAACACCAGATATGTTAACTAGGAAACCCTTGATCAGAGGGAAAATCTCAGTGGGAATGGTACCCACAAGATGATGTACTAATATAAATATTCCTTGTTAGAGGATGGACCTTGTTAGGAGTCTATGAATACATTCAGTACATATAAGTCCCTGTTCAGAGACTTTGAATCCCTTTAAGGAGATTCTAACCTTGTTAGGAGTTATGGAAGACAACTGGACCCACTACCCAAAGCTTCAAGGGCAAGATCAGTGAACCCATTGTTCAAATGATCTATGTATTATTTCTTGTAGAATAATAGAAATGTACTATATTGTTCCTTCATCTTTCTCTATCTTATCAACTAGACTTCTAGTCCTTCTGATCTTGTAACTAGATCACAAATCTCGCATCCAATATTTCCTTGGATCGCTTACACGCATTCCTTAAGCATTCTTCTTCTTTTTGCACTCCACACTTTGTACAATAATCATCATACATCAAAACCAAGGAAAACATCTTTCCTTTGTACCATATCTTCATAATAATTCCTTGAGTTGACCTTGAGGCTTTTCCAATTAATTATAATAAGATAATTAATTAATTACAATTATAATAGCACTGTCGGCTCAGAGTCTATACAAAAATTCACATATGCAATACTAGGGCTTGCACACTTGCTAATGTCACCAACAGATTGTCCTCTGTCACTGCCCAACTATACATCTCTTCATTACATTTTAGATGTAAGATAGCTAACAAACATCAGGAACTAGTTTCCCAATACTTTGTCTCTGAACTACTCTCTATAAATTAGATACAACTTCCATACATCTTTTACTTATACTCTACACACTCAACTACATCATCAGGACACTATGTAGAACATGCCCATGACTGCGCATCACCAGACAATCAAACCATTGTTTGTACCATCAAGATCTTTGTTTGTGACTCAGACAGTCTTTACAGAAACCATGCTATGTTGACATCAATGACAAACATGGTCATGAATGCAACATGTCAATACTCTCCAATGCTTAGGATACTCCCCCAATGTAGTATCATCAACATTCATGATAACAACCTCCCCCTTTGGCATTGATGACAACATAGATGAAAAATATCTAAGTTCCAAGAATACCAAGTAATATTCTACTGTTGGTGCTGTTCTCATCTTCTCAAATCCTCTTCATCAAGAAAATATAAAATCCTCTATATTTTAGGACTAACATCAATTTTTCACACCTAACTAAATCTTAACACAATAGGTGCATGCTCCTTCTTCTTAGAATCAATTGTTTACTTTACACTAAACAATTACAATACATCAAGTGCATATTCCTGCTTCCTTTCATGAATCTTTCTAAATCTCCCTAAAGAAATATCTCTCCTCCATACATATGGAGATGTTTTTCATGCATACTCTCCCCCATTAACATCAATGTCAAAGTTCTCAATCTCAATATTATAATGTACCAATTTTCAAATACCATTTGTTAATATGCCAGTTGTTAATATGTTGCCCAATTCTTCAACCAAGTGTCCAAAGACACTGTTCAATACCAAATACCAAGAGTTCTTAATGACTCAGATCATCACAAATACTCCCCCATGCAAGAAGCATCAACATTCAATCCAGTCAAACAATAGTGCTTTGTACCACTAGATTGATGCACTCTCTACATCATCTACTCAGAAGTAGGTAGAGGCATAACACAAAGCATACCTCTCACATACTCAAATGTATCTTTAGACAAAGGTTTCATAAAGATATTTGCAATCTAATATTTAGTACTCACATACTCTAATTTGATTTTCTTTTGTGTTGATTTCTTTCTTAGCAAATGATACTTAATAGATATATGCTTAGTCTTAGAATGCAATACAAGATTCTTAGACATACTCATTGTAATTGTGTTATCACAGTAAATGATAATAGGTTCTTCAAACTCAATTATGATATCCTTCAACATCGGCTTCATCTACATAACTTGATTATAGTTATTTGCTACTACAACATACTCTACCTTAGCAATACTCTATGAAATGCAATCTTGCTTGTTGCTTGGCTAAGAAACCAATCTTCCTCCAAGAAAGAATGCTCCACCACTAGTGCTCTTTCTTTCATCCATACTACTTGTCCAATCCACATCAGTATATACACATAGAGTGAAATTACTTAATCTATCATACCAAATTACATAGTCACATGTCCCTTTCAAATATATGAATATTCTTTTTACTGTTGCAAAATGATACTCCTTAGGATCATCTTGAAATCTAGCTACAATCTCAACTACATTTTCTATATCTGGTCTAATGTGAGTCAGATAGTGCAAACCTCCAATCATAGATCTGTACTTCTTGTGCTCTACTGCAAGTGTCTCATTTTTGCTAGATAACTTGTGACCAATTATCATAGGTGTACCAACAGGTTTACAACTTTCCAAGAAAACCTTGTCAACAAATCATTCAAGTACTTAGCTTGTGAAATGAAAATACCATCACTATTTTGCACAATCTACAATCCTAGGAAAAACTTTGTTTCTCCTATCATGCTCATTTCAAACTCATTCTTCATCTCTTCAAAAAACTTATCACTTACTTCATCATTACCTCCAAAAATGATGTCATCAACAAATATTACAATAATCAGCAAACCATTCTCAACTTCTTTCAAATACAATTTATTGTTTGTTGTACCTTGAGAAAATCTAAGCTTTGCTAAATAACTATCCAACCTTGCATACCAGGTTCTAGGTGCTTTCTTTAGACCATATAGAGATTTCTTTAGTCTGCATACCATGTCTTTGTCTTCTAATAAAGGAAAACCTTCAAGCTACTTGATATATACCTCTTCTTCAAGTTCTCCATTTAGAAAGGTTGATTTAACATCCATCTAACAAACCTTGAACTTCTTATTCACTACATAAGCTAAGAATATCCTTACTGCTTCCACTCTAGCTATAGGTGCATATGTTTCCTCATAGTCTATGCCTTCTTGTTGTGAACATTCCTTGCCTGCAAGTCTAGCCTTGGTCCTCACAACTTCACCTTGCTTATTCATCTTGTTTTTGAATACCCATTTCGTTCCTATCACATTCTTGTCTTTAGGTCTACGAACTAACTCCCATGTATCATTCTTCATAATTTGATCTAATTCTTCCTTCATTGCTCGAGTCCAATGATCATGTTTACATGTTTCATCTACACTCTTAGGTTCAACTTGAGATATCAAACATATTTCCTCATTTAATTTGTTTCTTATCATCACCCCTTTGTCTTTGCTTCCAATTATTTGCTCAAGAGGATGATTCTTTTTTAGATTCCTACTAGGGATAGGAGTTGACATCTCAAATCTTATCTCTTCTCTAGGTTCAGATCTTTGTTCTCTTCTTTGTTCAACAATTAACATATCATTCTGCAAATCATTGTTAGTCTTAAAGAAAACTTTAGCATTTTGTTTAACAATTCCATAATTATCTTCTTCTTCATCTGAACTATAATCTATTATCTTTTCCTTAGTTCCAAACTTTTCATCAATCCTTACATTTGCACATTCAACTATTGTCTTAGTTCTATAGCTAAAACATCTGTGTCCTTGCTTTTCAATGAATAACCAATAAACATACCTTCATCACTTATTGGATCAAACTTACCAATGCCATCATCTCTCTTAATGTAACATTTGCTCCCAGATATTCTAAAATACATAACTAATGGTGAATGACCAAACCACAGTTCATAAGGTGTTTTTTTCATACCTTTTCTAATATGTACTTTGTTCAGAGCGTAGATTGTTGTGTTGGTTCCTAAAACTGCAGATTGAAAATCCAAGAGTCTACCACTTCTTTGATAGGATTCCACAATCAATTTCGACCAATGAATGGGAATACTTCTTGATTCCTCTACACTTTAGGCTGCGCTACACCTAGGTGGGTAGAACTTTTCCTTGAACCTAATCACTTGGTTCGAAGCTTTTCTAAAGCGAATTTAAGCTTTAGAGTTCTCTGGCTGGAAAGGTCCTGGAACTCGATTAAAATGAAACTACATGCTAAGTGTTTGAATTGAATGGATTGTAAAATATTTGTAAATAAGTGATTTGATACTTGTAGGAAGGAATTTATAGATTTTTTGACTTCAATAATAGAATGACCAATGCCTTTGCTCATCTGGGCAATAGAGTCAGCTTTAGTGAATTTTCATATACAACTTCATAAAGTTCTTATGCACTTGAACTACCAACAATTTAATAATCAAGATGTGATAGATCAAATACTAATGCAATCTTAAATTAGTCCAGATTGAACTTTAACTCCTCTGGGAGACAAACTGGACACAGATACGAAAACAATTAAATATTCTATCTGTGATGATCAAATTTAAAAGCTAAATGACCTTGTCCACTTATCTGATATTTAAATTGTACACAGAATTCGAAAAAATAATTACAAAGGACGATTCATCTACAGTTTAAATCTCCATGCCATTTAAAAATAAACAAAGGACTTTTTATTTTATTATTAAAATAATATAATCTAATTTATATTACAAAGTCATAATGTGGCTCCTTATTCCTCCATACAATAAATGTTTTTGTTCTTATAAAAGATGTCAAATATGTCTCATTGAGAAATAAAGCATCTCTTATTTATATTCTATCTTATAGAAGATGTGACTTTTCAAAATAAAAGTCATCTCTTTTAAAATAAATTATACCTCCCATCTTTGGTTATAATCAAACCTTTTGCTAATATAATTTAAATTAGCTTTACTTCTAATGATGTTCCTTCCTTAATCATTTTATTTCTTTGGTGATGAACTTCATGATACATTAGCATTTGTTTCTCCTCTTAATGGTATTTTATAATAATGTTTGTGATGCACAATATATATTTTATCTTTCCATAGGCATGAAGAAGAATTTCCTTTCACAATCACAGAGTTTCCTAAAGACACTCACACACATCCCCTTGGAAGGATGTGAATTGATTAAATTCACCATAAATTTGGATGGGGCCATCACTCCCAGTATCGTCCTCTTGTTTTCAATGTTTTGAAGACTCCAGATGTTATCTAAGTTACAATCAAATATTGTTTGATTATGATGTGGTTATCTCGACTACTTGCCTTTGATCAAAGTTCATATTCGTTTCGAAAAACAAACCTATTAATTGACAGTATCAATGTTCATTCGAACATTGATGTAATTGGTTGGGATTTTTCATTTTCACATATATTGTTGTTGAAGATTGCTCAGACTATTCCAAACACCTCAATACATAATTGTTGTTGTTGTTGCATGGATTTTTCAATGTAAAATATTGGCTCGTATATGTACAAGATTCTTTGTACCACATCTCGATATGCTTGTTTATGGACCTAATGCCTTTAAAAGCACACTATCATTCACATCTCATACAATTTTAAGCAATCTGTGACAGTGATCAACATTTGCTCTTGTGGTATCTTCTAATGAAAGGAGCTAGTGTCCAAAATCACTACTTGGGAGAAATACAATCAAGCATTCTTGTTTGTGTTATGCCTCAATGCATGTCCTTGATTTAAACTCTAAGCAATAACATTGTTTTTAGTTTATTTTCTCTACACACTTGCATAAAAGACTCAAGTTACATATGGAAGGGAAGTGCTTGTAATTTCTCCTTAAAGGCTATCATCTCTAACAATTCCTTTGAAAAACATGCTCTATTGTTTGCCTCATCATTCCTGTTCTTCCCATTGCCAGACCAGCTTGCTCATCTGAACTTTTACATTTGATGTAAACATTGTTGTCAAAGGTGGGAGGAATAATGAATATGCAGAAAATACAAGGAAAGTGTATATAAATTATGTAAAAGGTAAGCTAGGTTGGATATAGAGGCACATTAAATAAGTGAAGTGAGTGTAATAAACAAATGTGGGATTTAATTCCAAGAAGCACTAAAGGCTTGGCTGGGATCTAGTGAAAATATATGAGATGCTTTTATGAATTTAGGATCATCTAACAATTTTTTTCAAATGGAGGCAGAAGAATTTTGAGCTCCATCATGTTTCTATTGACTGCTTCTCTCCAAAATGTCTTAGAAACATCATTCTCAAACAACATCACTCTTGTTGCTTCTGCTACTGACTTATTTATTCTTTCAACAATTTTATTATGCTCAGGTGTTCTAGGTGAAGATAACTACCTTTTGATTCCATTCTCTTCAAAAAAATATGTTAAACTCTTTAGAGGTGAATTCTCCTCCTCTATTAGACCTCAAACACTTTATCTTAACACCATTTTCATTCTCAACTCTATTCTTAAATATCTCAAACTTCTCAAAAGCTTCAGATTTATCCTTACAAAATGCTACCCACATCATTCTAGTGAAATCATCAACAAAAATCATAAAGTACCTTTCACCAAAGAATACCCTTGTTCTTGAGAGACCACTTTGATCTATGTGAACGATCTCCAGCTTCTCCGTGGTAGTGAACTTCTTGCTAGGAAATGATACTTTTTTTTGTTTCACCAAAATGCATTCTTTACACACAACATTAGTAGGCTTTGTAATCTTAGGCAAGTCTTTGACTACAAAAGTGCTACTAACCTTCACAATATTATCAAAGTTTATGTGACATAATCTTCTATGCCACAACCAACTATTATCCACTTTAGCTACCAAACATGTCATTTTAGTAGGATTCAACTAAAATACATTACCTCTGGATCTTGTGCCAATTCCAATCATCTCACCATCTCTATCTTTGATAATGGAGGTCTTCTCAATAAATTGCAACTGATAAACCTTGTCCACCAACTATCCAACACTTAATAAGTTATGCTTCAATCTATCAACAAAATAAAAATCATCAATATTAGTTTTATCATCAAGAGTAATGGATCCAATTCCTGTTATATGATAGGCTACATTGTTACCATCTCTAACAATACCTCCATCATGCTTCTTGAACTTAACAAACTTATTCATATCACCAGTCATGTGGTGCGAACAACCACTATAATTATCTAATCAAATTTATTTTCCACTTGGGAAATAAGAGCTCTTTCTTCTCTAATTTCTCTATCAAGATCATCTTCCTTGATAGCCAAAAATCCTAATTCATCATCATTTTCACTTTGACCTCTCTCATTAGATTCTTTATCTTCATTTTGCATACAGACAATTCCTATCTCTATCTCTTCTAAGCTTAAACTTTCCTTTATACTTTTTTCTCTCTTTTAGGACATTTAGATGCATAATGAACAAGTTCATCACAAGTCTAACATTTAAAGATTTTATTACCATCTTTTTTATCTTCTCGCAAGAAGGGCTATTCCTTCCTCAATCTTCTTGTCTTCATCAAATCTGTTGCTACCAAAAAAATCTCCACGTGTGCTTGCACTCCTTGTCAGATTAGGTTGAATTTTCAAGGCACTAAAAGCTATTTCAAATCTAGCTCGATCTCTAGACTATCTCAGATCTACTTTTGTAGATTTCAATCTTCTAAGCAACCTTTCCTTTGTGAAATCCTTAGTGCAAGGCATTACTAGCTAAATCATCTAAGCTACTTGTTTAAATAGTGGTGTCAAACTTTTCAAGATCTTCCATATTACTTCATCTTCTTCCTTGGTTCTACCATGATATTGAATTCTTACAACAATTTATAATATTCTTCCAATATAACTTCTTACAAATTCATCTTCCATCATTTTAGCATCTTGAAATGCACATATCCAATTCTGTAATCTCATTCTCTTTGCATGTTTATCACCTTCAAAAGTAGATTCTAATGCTTTCCAAATTTCATAAGACGTTTCAAGTGACTTTACTTGATTGTATTCATTCTCTGGAAGAGTTGTTAGTAGAGATTCTCTTGCTCTCATGTTACACATAAATAAATCTCTCTCATCTTTGTTGCATCCTTCTAGCTTTTCTTCTTCAATGTTTGTCTTCTTACTCTTTGTCAAGATCCAATATCCCAGACCCATGCACAATAGATGAGTCTTCATTTTCTCCTTCCAACTATCATAGTTGGTCCCATCAAATCTAGGGCTATCCTTTTTGAAAAGATTTATCATCAATCTCCCAAAGTTGTTAAGCTTATCCTTCAAGGTTAGAATATATAGTCCATTGATATAACGAGGGGGGGGGGTGTGTGAATCAGCTATCCAACTAATATCAAAATTATCAACCTTAAACAAACTTAACCATATGAGCAATATAAACTGAAGCCATGATAAGATACTCATACACAATAACACTAGATATGTTAACTAGGGAAACCCTTGATTAGAGGGAAAACCTCGGTGGGGATGTTACACACAAGATGATGTACTAATATAAATATTCCTTGTTAGAGGATGGACCCTGCTAGGAGTCTATGAATACATTTAGTACATATAAGTCCCTGTTAGGAGACTTTGAATCCCTATTAGGATTTGTGGAAGACAACTGGACCCACTACCCAAACAGCTTCAAGGGCAAGACCAATGAACCCACTGTCCAAATGATCTTTGTATTATTCCTTGTAGAATAATAGAAATGTACTATACCGTTCCTTCCTCTTTCTTTGTCATGTCAACCAAACTTTTTCTCCTTCTAATCTTGTAACCAAATCACAAATCTCGCATCCAATAATCCCTTGGATCGCTTACACGCATTCCTCAAGCACTATGCTTCTTTTTGCACTTCGCACTTCATACAACAATCACCATACATTACAAATAAGGAAAACGTCTTTCCTTTATACCATATCTTCATAATAATTCCTTGAGTCGGCCTTGAGGCTTTCCCAATTAATTATAATAAGATAATTAATTACAATTACAATAGCACTATCATCTCATAGTATATACAAAAATTCATATGTGTGATACTAGGGCTTGCGCACTCACTAACATCACTAACAGACTGTCCTTTGTCATTTCCCAACTACACATTTCTTCATTACATCTCAGATGTAAGATAGTTGACAAACATCAAGAATTGCTTTCTCAATACTCTGTCTTTGAATTGCTCTTTGTAAATCAAGTACAACTTTTGTATGTCTTCAACTTAAACTCTACGCACTCGACCACATCATCAGGACACTATGTAGAACATGTCCATGACTGTGCATCACCAAACAATCAAACCATTATTTGTACCATCAAGATCTTTGCCTGTGACTCAACCAGTCTTTACAAAAACTATGCTATGTTGACATCGATGACAAACACAATCATGAATTAAACACATCAATACTCTCCAATGCTTAGGATACTCCCCCAATGTAGTATCACCAACATTCATGCTAAAATTCTTGATGAGCAAAAAGAGAGACTGTTATAATCAAAACTGAATGAATTAATAATTACAAAGAGAGATCAACCTTATAAAGGAGATCAAAATCCTAAAATTGTCTAACCTAGGTTGTATCAAAATAGTTAACAAAATATTTAATTATTAGATGACTAAAGTTTAGCTTAAGCAAACTAGAGTTAATTAGCAAATATCTAATTACTCTAACACCCCCTCCCCCCCTTAAGATAAATTTAGGGAGTAGCTAAAAACCTAGAAACTACTACAGAAAGTAGATTTGGGTCCTGACAACAAAGCCTGATGAGGTACCCAAGCACAACCAAATCTTTGAAAATAGGAGAAATAGAGAAAACTACATGGGAAAAACCATACTCCAAAAAGAGATGGAAAATATGCTAAAAGAAACTAGTGAAGGACTGAAGAAGCCTCCAAACTAGGGAATGTCCCATAAGATATGAACAAAAGATGATCATGAAGAACACCACTGAAGCATGTAGAAGTTACAAAGCTCTGTCAAAGTAATTGCTAATCTAAAGAACCTCCACTGAAATATAGCCTAACCAGATAGAGAAGACTATAATCTACATCGAATCAAGAGGCACACAAAGGCAAACAATTGAACTTGAAGATACAAATGACATGAAATACCAAAGCCTAAAGAGTTTATCAATCTAACATGGAAGCTATAACCAAAGTAAGAATGAAAAGAAGAGTGTATGTATGGTAAATGATCCATCTCACCAAAATGCATAGGTATCCAGCCACTACATCCACCTAGTACATAGGAACAAAAACTGAATACATAGCTCACTCCATCAAACCAAGGAAGCATGACAAACAACAAAAGAACCCCCCTAATATAAACAAGGGTGAGGTGACAAGCAACTAGAAAAGTGGACCAGGAGAACTGCATGCCAAGGAACCGCAATCAAGATGTTGAAGGACAACAAAGGACAACAAAGGTGGGTCACATGCACTCGATCTATGACCTATGAAGAAGGGAATCTACCCATCAAAAACTGTATGGCCCAAAGCATAAAGAGATGCAATAAAGAAATCTCCCACCATGAAAATATGCATTGTCTCCAAGGTTTCACAAATCAAAAAATTGTGCCATTTCCTTGCATAAACCCAAAATGCATGGGTCAACTCACTATTAGAGGTCGACTTTAGCAGGTTTGCTACCCCCAAAATTGCCAAACTGCCAAAAATTATGGAGCCAAACGAGGCATGGAGATTGTTCATCACCAAGGTTTAAAAAAGGCATGGGACCCATGCTTGGAAAACAAAAGGCCAAACTCTCAGTAATGGAGGGAAGGTGCAAAAAACCTCCAACTAAATACGTTGCATTTGCCTCCAAATCGGGTGAGGTCCCATCGACCAGATCTGTCAGCTCATGAATCCCACCAAAACAAATCACTAAAGTGGGCCTATGGGGCTGGAGGGACAATTGGGTTTGGCGAACATCAAAAATTGCTTGATGAAAGGAAAGAATTTTGGAGGCAAAGCTAAGTAGGAGTTGAGTGATCCATGTGACCCATAGTTGCTCACAATATCTCCTCCAAAAATGTGCAAAAGCTCCAAACTAATCCTCGGTTGCATGTCAAGTTCTAAAAAAGGGCATTGGCCAAAAATCACGTGATAAAAAGTTTATAATAAAATTCCAAAGTCAATATCATAGTTGCTACCAAAAATATCAAAGGCACAGTGCTGATTGTGCCTGCATGGTGATTGCAGAGGTCATAAGCTCCAGTGTGGACTGCCAAGGGAACAACAATGGCTACAAACTCCAGATCGAACATGTTGCAAGCTTCAAAAATATGCATTGGGTCCTTTGTACAAGCACTCCAATATCCAAAAAAAATGTCCAGGGTTTCCAAAAAACCAATCACCTTCAATAAAAAATAATGCTTCCAATTTTTATTTTAGAAAAATAAAATAATCATTGCCTTAATTTCTGTGCCCAAGTTAATATGGCCTCGGTGCAATTTTTTTTGCTCCAAATTTCAACATCATCCAAATTTGGACATATTTTATATGAAAATGGGGGGTTTTAAGCACTTTGAGCTCGATGGTGATATTCCTTTGGGCTCAAAGTGCTTCGAAAGATAAGTCTGCCCAAATCCAATACAAAATCCTTTGAAAGCCACATATCTAAAAACTGATGTCGAAAATTCTCAAAAATTGAACAAGGGCATGAAGATTTGGAGCTTTGATACAATGTTGAAGTTGATGAAAGATCAACCCCACAACTCCCAATAATCACCTGCATGCAAACACCTGTCATAGAAAGAGAGAAGTAAAAAACTATGAAGGCTGAAATTTCCAAATCCATAGATGAGACATTCTTGATGAGAAAAAAGAGAGATTGCTATAATCAAAAGTGAATGAATTAATAATTACAAAGAGAGATTGTCCTTATAAAGGAGATTGAAACCCTAAAAAGGTCTAACCTAGGTTGATTCAAAATAATCAATAAAATAATTAATTATCATATGCCTAAAGTTTAGCTTAAGAAAACAAGAGTTAATTAGGAAATATCTAATTAGTCTAACAACTATGACTCCCTCCCTCAACCATATCAGTTACGATAAACAAAAAAGTAAAACAGACACGCACACCATACACATGCAAGTACGAGGTAAGTATCCATAATGTATATAAAATATCATCATAATCCTAACTGTAATAATTATATAAAAGCATTTAAACATCATCACATGAATAACCATGAATCACATTAACACATAAAATACTCCAAGTACGAAATATCTTATTAAATATATAAGCAAATCATGAAGATAGTATCAACCCATCTGGATAACCAAGTACCATTACATCCAACAACATAATATAAAAACTGACCTAAAAGTATTTGGCAATATAATTGAAAGTGAAATGGAGTAGGCCCTACCTATTGCCCTCACTTATCAAATTAGAAGCTTCGTATAATGCAAATTCATATAAGAAGTTTTTTATTATTTATTCTAATGAATTTATCAATTTTCCATGCAAGATGTCTCACATTTGATAATCTCATTTATAATAGAGTCTCCTTAAGGTAGAGATTAGTGACTTAGTAAAAAAATAGCCATATAAATTTGTCCATACAATAAGCATCTTGGTTCCAACTACCACAATGCTACAAGTTGAATCTCATATCACACATCAAATCATAAAAAATCCAAATTATCTTTGGATGCACCATTAAAATTAATTGTAATCAATTCTTGAACTTACTCCATTCCACCATTTCGAAACCCTTAACACGTGAATTAGCAATTAATGAGAACATAATAATATAACTAAACTCGTCAAAAGAATTAGTAATTGTTAAGATGTTAATTAATAGTAAAATTTCAATTAATTTGTATTTAATTCTTGTAATGTATTGCAACTATATGTAAATTTGTGCATAAGTGAATATTGGCCCTATTAAAAAACCCAAATAAAAACCTAATTTGTTAAAAAGAAACATAGTGATTGCGGACTGTTCCTTGACATTATGGTTGCTTTTATATTTTCAATTTATTAAGTAAGTAATTACATCTCAGAATATTAAAAACAGAGGAAATGGTGTGAAAATGTTTTTGCATTGAAACTTGTCATAGTTTGAGCAAAGGATGAAATTTTGGGTCTACTTCATATAGGAGTGTGTTTTTAATTTCCATTACCTATAATAGCATTTATTTTAGAGGAGTGTGTACCCCCTTTAACAATCTTATCATATATTTCACCAATTAATGTTTTAGCAATTTTGAAGAGTTGTTGGAAAAAAAATTATTATTTTTTCAAGAAAACTTGAAGAAATGTATTTCAAATTTTGGGGAAGGGAACTAATAACAGATATTCAGTTAAATTAGTAAGTATTATTGTTAAATTCCCATATGTTGAAAAAGTAACTATCACATAGGCATTGGAAAATGAAAGAAGAATCAATAAACTTGAAATGAATCTGAAATGTATCTTTTGATAGAGAAACAAAATAACAAAATAGCATCCTATTACCTTTCCGAAGTCAGTGACATGCTTTAATAGGATTGATAGCAGGCCTTGTAATGTAATTTTAAAAAACATTTGGTAGAGACATAAATTATGATATTCATCTTTAAAAAACGGAGTTTGTCAATGATAGAAGAACTTTAAAAAAGATTAGTTCTACAGCCAGCCATAGCAATTGGCATTAAAATTAAAGACAAAGCAAACATTATTTCATGGTCTGTTTCGTGAAACTTGTTATTAGTTAATGTTAACAGAGAACTAGTCAAGAATTAGATTTTAAATTAATTTATTGATAAACCATGGTATTAGTATTGTTTATACAGACTGCCAAGAAGTCGAGATGAATTTGTTTTTTAGTTGTTACTAAGAAGGGTGATATGAATTGAAGAATGAAGATTTCAATTGTAATGCATTTTAACTGAATGGCAATTTGATGGGTTCTTGAAAGTGAGTGGACACAAAAATGACTTCAATCTTATGCATCTTTGTAAATATAAAATGGTATGTTCAAGTACAATTGACAATTTCAGAAAGGAGATGATGGAGTCTGAAGTGGAGAGCAATGTTGGAGATAATAAATAGTTCTTTGACTTTCATTTTTAAAAATATATATTACATTCATAGTCCAATAGAGAGTCAAAGACCAAGTGAAGCAAGTTCAATAGAGTAAAATGAACATAGTTAGAAAAGATGGAAAAGGAAATCTGTGAAAAGAATGTATTTTGGCTGAGTGATCCAGGTTTAAACATTAATAATGATTCCATCTTGCCATATTTATGTTCTAACTGAAAAGCGACATTCTTCCAATAGACAACAACAACAGAGGGTGGGAGAACTGCATTAAAAGAGAACAGAGAAGATGATTTGTTACATAAGTTAGATGTAATGAAATAGAAAAAGAACAGTACATTTCCCAATCACTTAAAACAATAAGATTTAATTTCTTTAAGTTTTGAATTGAAAGTTAGATATAAAAAAGATAAGCCATTTAATCGAAGAGAGCAAAGCTGAAAACTCACCATTGTTTTTAGAATTTGTTGCCTATAGATTTTATATGAGGAGGAGGTCTTCTCTAAGGAGCATATAAACATTATTGAGGATACCCAGCTGGAGGATGAGCTTCAGTGATCTATATCCATAGTTTTTTAATTTTCCTTTGCTATCAACAAAGTTAAAGGAGAGCAATGAGTGATGAGGCGATTGTCAAACATCTTCTAGTAATGAAGAAATTAAACAATAATAGTAACGATTAACAAGAATAAAGAAAAATGAGTACATGTTTCATCTTTGTCAAGTTAACTAATAGTTTAGTAGAAGTTAAATTAGGAAATATTATTGTTAAATCTCCATATGGTGGAAAAGTAAGAATGAAATAGTGAACATAGTTAGAAAAGAGGCAAAATAAAATCCGCAAAATGTTCAGATGAAGATGGAGTGAAAGTACCCAGTTGAAAGAATGAGATTGATTTTCTTAAGGTTTTGAATTGAAAGTTTGATATTTAAAAGATAAGCCATTTAGGCGAAGACAACAATGCTGAAAACTCACCATCCTTTTCAGAATTTACCACCTGATTCTTTCCAAAATTTACCGTTTGTAGATTGTGTCTTAGGAGGAGGTCTTCTCTGAGAAGCATATAAACATTTGTGAGGATACTGTGGTGGATGATAACATAATAAACACCCTTAGTTTTGATTTAACAAACACAATATATGTAGCAAATAAGTGTTGGGGTAGTCACTATACTTTGTATTTCATCATACGCTTAAAGTGTATCACTATGACATAGGTACTGCACCCTATTTAAGAATCCACTTTGATCAATACTCGGAACCGTGATTGAAACCAAAGATAGAAAATCATTAGAACTTAGAAGACAATTTAGTAATTTACTGAGTCTTCTCACCAGTTTTTAAATTAAATGGAATTTGGATTGTATGCAAATTTTGAAGCACCAAACAATCTGTCAAATATAGACCATACATGTGCAAAGGAATAGGCAAAACAGGGTAATTGTCAAAAAACTTAGAAGAATTCAGTAAATTGAAGAGAATCTCAATGAGAGTGTATAGGGAAAGTTAATCATAAATATGATGAGATATTTTAATCAAAGAAGCTAATGCTACTAGGAAGAAACATAGAAAAGAACAAAACGTGACCAAATGATTTAACAAGAGATAGCAGGGATCCCCAGTTTTACATTCTAATAATAATAGAAACAGATCATGCGACAGGACCAACAACAATATAAATGCCAACAAAATCCACTACCATTATGATAACTCCAGAAACCTCACTTCAACTAGCCATGATAATGGCATTTTGAGTGCCCAAAAAATCTCTAGTTGTTATGATGGCACCCACAAAATTTTAGTAGGCATAAGATATACCAACAATGCTTATCCAATCTAGACCATTGATAAGTAGGAGATAATTTCCACAGCTAGTCAAATTGTGATATGAATATCAGAATTTAACTGTGTGATTTTGAGTCAAACTCGATGACCCATATTTCATGAGTAGTGATTCAACATGAATCCATCTCTCATGAGAATAAATGGAACACTTAGCACTCATTGGATCTAGGTGATGCTCACAGGGGTGAAGCACCGGGACTTCCCGGGAGGTCACCCATCCCAGTACTACTCCAGCCTGAGCGCGCTTAACTACAGAGTTTCCTCCATAGTTAAACCCAAAGCTTGCAACCCCATTTGCAAAACCTTCACCAAGTGTTGCGCCTTATGAACCATTCATTAGAAAGCCCCTTAAGCTCATCAATTGATAAGTAGGAGATAATTTCCACAGCTAGTCAAATTGTGATATGAATATCAGGATTTAACTGTGTGATTTTGAGTCAAACTCGATGACCCATATTTCATGAGTAGTGATTCAACATGAATCCATCTCTCATGAGAATAAATGGAACACTTAGCACTCATTGGATCTAGGTGATGCTCACAGGGGTGAAGCACCGGGACTTCCTGGGAGGTCACCCATCCTAGTACTACTCCAGCCTGAGCGCGCTTAACTATAGAGTTTCCTCCATAGTTAAACCCAAAGCTTGCAACCCCATTTGAAAAACCTTCACCAAGTGTTGCGCCTTATGAACCATTCATTAGAAAGCCCCTTAAGCTCATCAATTGATAAGTAGGAGATAATTTCCACAGCTAGTCAAATTGTGATATGAATATCAAGATTTAACTGTGTGATTTTGAGTCAAACTCGATGACCCATATTTCATGAGTAGTGATTCAACATGAATCCATCTCTCATGAGAATAAATGGAACACTTAGCACTCATTGGATCTAGGTGATGCTCACAGGGGTGAAGCACCGGGACTTCCCCGGAGGTCACCCATCCCAGTACTACTCCAGCCTGAGCGCGCTTAACTACAGAGTTTCTTCCATAGTTAAACCCAAAGCTTGCAACCCCATTTGCAAAACCTTCACCAAGTGTTGCGCCTTATGAACCATTCATTAGAAAGCCCCTTAAGCTCATCAATTGATAAGTAGGAGATAATTTCCACAGCTAGTCAAATTGTGATATGAATATCAGGATTTAACTGTGTGATTTTGAGTCAAACTCGATGACCCATATTTCATGAGTAGTGATTCAACATGAATCCATCTCTCATGAGAATAAATGGAACACTTAGCACTCATTGGATCTAGGTGATGCTCACAGGGGTGAAGCACCGGGACTTCCCTGGAGGTCACTCATCCCAGTACTACTCCAGCCTGAGCGCGCTTAACTACAGAGTTTCCTCCATAGTTAAACCCAAAGCTTGCAACCCCATTTGCAAAACCTTCACCAAGTGTTGTGCCTTATGAACCATTCATTAGAAAGCCCCTTAAGCTCATCAATTGATAAGTAGGAGATAATTTCCACAGCTAGTCAAATTGTGATATGAATATCAGGATTTAACTGTGTGATTTTGAGTCAAACTCGATGACCCATATTTCATGAGTAGTGATTCAACATGAATCCATCTCTCATGAGAATAAATGGAACACTTAGCACTCATTGGATCTAGGTGATGCTCACAGGGGTGAAGCACCGGGACTTCCCTGGAGGTCACTCATCCCAGTACTACTCCAGCCTGAGCGCGCTTAACTACAGAGTTTCCTCCATAGTTAAACCCAAAGCTTGCAACCCCATTTGCAAAACCTTCACCAAGTGTTGCGCCTTATGAACCATTCATTAGAAAGCCCCTTAAGCTCATCAATTGATAAGTAGGAGATAATTTCCATAGCTAGTCAAATTGTGATATGAATATCAAGATTTAACTGTGTGATTTTGAGTCAAACTCGATGACCCATATTTCATGAGTAGTGATTCAACATGAATCCATCTCTCATGAGAATAAATGGAACACTTAGCACTCATTGGATCTAGGTGATGCTCACAGGGGTGAAGCACCGGGAATGGTTCATAAGGCGCAACACTGAGTTTCGGGCATATTCACCAAAATTGTCATTTCCTTCCGTGCCGAAACCCATTCTGCCACAATCGTGTGTCTGGTTAGCCACGCAATCTCTTGCCGCCCGGGGGGATTTAGCCAACATTCAGTCAAACTTTAGCGCTACTGTTCTTACCAAAGATCTCAATAAGTATCAACGCAACATGAGCTGTACACTTCCCCTTAAGATAGATGGAAATAACCAGCCAATGCTTCCTACCAGTAAAGCTAACTACTTTATCCTATCTCCAGAGGAACAGGCATTGTGTGATAAAGATATCACAGAGCTTCTAGCCAAATCCATCATAAGGCCAAGCAATAGCCCATTCTCCTGCCATGTAATGTATGTACCAAAGCAGGATGAAAATGGTAATGTAATCCCAGA
This sequence comes from Cupressus sempervirens, assembly GCA_028749045.1. Lineage (NCBI taxonomy): Eukaryota > Viridiplantae > Streptophyta > Pinopsida > Cupressales > Cupressaceae > Cupressus > Cupressus sempervirens. The sequence continues at coordinate 495,841,997 of CM053785.1, forward strand.
GAAAAGATTGGTTGTAAACTACAAACCTCTAAATGTATGTCTTCAGAACAACCAGCATCCACTTCCCAGTAAGGATTACATTTGGCAGAGACTTCAAGGTTGCAATATCTTTACTAAGTTCGATCTGACCAAAGGATTCTGGCAAGTCCAGATAAAAGAAGAAGATCGATACAAGACTGCCTTTTCAGTGCCTCAAGGTCTATACGAATGGAATGTGCTACCATTCGGTATCAAGACAGCACCATCAATATTTCAGAGCCACATGGACAGAATCTTTAGTCCATATGAAAAGTTCATTCAACCTTATATTGATGATATTCTGATCTTTAGCCAGGATTACCAGAGTCATATGACTCATCTAAAGCAGTTCCTGAGCATATGCCAAAGCAATGGTTTATGTTTGAATCCAACCAAGCTTCAGTGGTGTACCGAGAGTCTCATCTTCATTGGGACTAGAATTGAGCCTAATGGTTGATTATATCCGCAGAACCATCTCCTGACTGCCATCTCTAAGGTAGAGGTAAAAGATAAGAAAACCCTTCAACGGTTTCTTGGAATGGTTAACTACATAGCCAGATATTACCACAGGATAGCAGAAGCTAGAAAGGAGCTGAATAAGCTTCTAAGGAAGAATGCACCAGCTTGGACTCAACAACATGACCAGATCATCCAGAATATCAAGGATCAATGTCAGCAGCTTCCTCCTCTCAGAATTCCAGGAAATGGGAAAAAGATTGTGCAGACAGATGCTTCCAACGAAGCATGGGGAGCTGTCCTTCTCGAAGAAATTCCACATGAAGGTAAGGTTCGAGAAGAAGTAGTCAGGTATGAATCTGGCTCATTTAAAGGTGCAGAACTTAACTATCATAGCACACACAAAGAGTTACTTGTTGTTATTCATGCTTTCACCAAATTCCAGTTGTTTATCGGTGATAAGCCATTTGTTTTAAGAAGTGATTTAAAGCACTTAGCAAGTTTCTTCAAAAAGGAATCTAAACACAAGGTTGCTCGTGGTCGCTTGCTGCGATGGGCACAATTCCTTGATACATTTGATTTCGAGACTGAGTATGTCGAAGGCGTCAAAAATGTCCTAGCAGACTTTCTCAGCAGAGAAGGTTACCATGTGAACGCCTTAAATGAAGAACAAGAATACCAGGAGTATATCCGTCCTCGAGCGAATCCTATTGCTCAGACATTGTCGGATATTGTATGTAATCTGTATAATAGCTCATACTTTGCCCCTGATTTAACTAATCAGCAGATATATGATGATCAAGTTCGCATGAGCTATGAAGAAGAACGAGGAAGGCTTGCAGAAGATCACAGAGATCAGACTCTGCAACGACTACCACAGCCGGACAGATACATTGCAATTCCTTTAGCTCCTCCTGTTGCTCCACCACCAGAACCTGCACAGCAAGCAGAAAATCAGCGACATGTTCGCATGATTATGGAAAGAAAGTCCACTTACCCGATGGTATGTAATACACGGTGGATTCCAGATACCAGGATGCTGACAAAACAAATATATGATGAACTCCGATCTGTTCATTTCACAGCCAGCAGACAGCTTCTCACTGATGCACTCATCATCAAATATCCATGTCAAGAAGCCGACCCAGAAATCTCTGCTGCTATAGGAACCATTGCTACATATGCATCCTGTTACGAATGGCCAATTGCGTTTTCCACAAATACGCATGGTTCGTAACAGGATGCATATGTAGCAATGGTTCCTATAGCAGCAGAGATTTCTGGGTCGGCTTCTTGACATGGATATTTGATGATGAGTGCATCAGTGAGAAGCTGTCTGCTGGCTGCGAAATGAATAGATCGGAGTTCATCATATATTTGTTTTGTCAGCATCCTGGTATCTGGAATCCACCGTGTATTACATACCATCGGGTAAGTGGACTTTCTTTCCATAATCATGCGAACATGTCGCTGATTTTCTACTTGCTGTGCAGGTTCTGGTGGTGGAGCAACAGGAGGAGCTAAAGGAATTGCAATGTATCTGTCCGGCTGTGGTAGTCGTTGCAGAGTCTGATCTCTGTGATCTTCTGCAAGCCTTCCTCGTTCTTCTTCATAGCTCATGCGAACTTGATCATCATATATCTGCTGATTAGTTAAATCAGGGGCAAAGTATGAGCTATTATACAGATTACATACAATATCCGGCAATGTCTGAGCAATAGGATTCGCTCGAGGACGGATATACTCCTGGTATTCTTGTTCTTCATTTAAGGCGTTCACATGGTAACCTTCTCTGCTGAGAAAGTCTGCTAGGACATTTTTGACGCCTTCGACATACTCAGTCTCGAAATCAAATGTATCAAGGAATTGTGCCCATTGCAGCAAGCAACCACGAGCAACCTTGTGTTTAGATTCCTTTTTGAAGAAACTTGCTAAGTGCTTTAAATCACTTCTTAAAAAAAATGGCTTATCACCGATAAACAACTGGAATTTGGTGAAAGCATGAATAACAGCAAGTAACTCTTTGTGTGTGCTATGATAGTTAAGTTCTGCACCTTTAAATGAGCCAGATTCATACCTGACTACTTCTTCTCGAACCTTACCTTCATGTGGAATTTCTTCGAGAAGGACAGCTCCCCATGCTTCGTTGGAAGCATCTGTCTGCACAATCTTTTTCCCATTTCCTGGAATTCTAAGAGGAGGAAGCTGCTGACATTGATCCTTGATATTCTGGATGATCTGGTCATGTTGTTGAGTCCAAGCTGGTGCATTCTTCCTTAGAAGCTTATTCAGCTCCTTTCTAGCTTCTGCTATCCTGTGGTAATATCCGGCTATGTAGTTAACCATTCCAAGAAACCGTTGAAGGGTTTTCTTATCTTTTACCTCTACCTTAGAGATGGCAGTCAGGAGATGGTTCTGCGGATATAATCGACCATTAGGCTCAATTCTAGTCCCAATGAAGATGAGACTCTCGGTACACCACTGAAGCTTGGTTGGATTCAAACATAAACCATTGCTTTGGCATATGCTCAGGAACTGCTTTAGATGAGTCATATGACTCTGGTAATCCTGGCTAAAGATCAAAATATCATCAATATAAGGCTGAATGAACTTTGCATATGGACTAAAGATTCTGTCCATGTGGCTCTGAAATATTGATGGTGCTATCTTGATACCGAATGGTAGCACATTCCATTCGTATAGACCTTGAGGCACTGAAAAGGCAGTCTTGTATCGATCTTCTTCTTTTATCTGGACTTGCCAGAATCCTTTGGTCAGATCGAACTTAGTAAAGATATTGCAACCTTGAAGTCTCTGCCAAATGTAATCCTTACTGGGAAGTGGATGCTGGTTGTTCTGAAGACATACATTTAGAGGTTTGTAGTTTACAACCAATCTTTTCTCTGGGATTACATTACCATTTTCATCCTGCTTTGGTACATACATTACATGGCAGGAGAATGGGCTATTGCTTGGCCTTATGATGGATTTGGCTAGAAGCTCTGTGATATCTTTATCACACAATGCCTGTTCCTCTGGAGATAGGATAAAGTAGTTAGCTTTACTGGTAGGAAGCATTGGCTGGTTATTTCCATCTATCTTAAGGGGAAGTGTACAACTCATGTTGCGCTAATACTTATTGAGATCTTTGGTAAGAACAGTAGCGCTAAAGTCTGACTGAATGTTGGCTAAATCCCCCCGGGCGGCAAGAGATTGCGTGGCTAACCAGACACGCGATTGTGGCGGAATGGGTTTCGGCACAGAAGGAAATGACAATTTTGGTGAATATGCCCGAAACTCATTAATCTGGGACACACGACCAAACTGAAAGTCGATAAAAGTACCTTGGTGTCCGACAGTATAAGGCGACCATTGCTGCAGAGTATGGCTGCCAATAATGCAGTCATATTGGTCGACAGGAAACTGAAGAAAAGTAACAACACAAGTTTGCGAAGCAAACTGGATGGGGATATGTGCTTGGAAGCGTATTGGATTGTTTGAGTGGGTGACTGAATGTATACTGGTAGACGTGGGAACCCAACAATCTAATGGAAAAGCTTCCTTTCGAGCGAGATTACAGTTTGCGCCTGAATCTAAAAGAGCACATAGCTGGTATGGTTTCAACCCAGATAGTTTAACAGTTAACAGAAATGCTGGGCAAGGATTTCTCATACCTTTTTGGTAACCGAACACTTGCTTCGGTTCTTCCTCTGTAGATTGCAGATGAATGCTGGAATCTGCAGGTTCACTCATTGTTTCTTCAGGGACTGGTTCCTAAATTAGTTCGCTTTCCAGAAGCAATTTGTCGAAAGCAATCATGGAACTGCTGCTAGCTTCATATTCTTTTAGCTCAATCTAAATCTGATGGATCTCACGGAAGATATCGGCTTTTGCTTGATACAGAAAGGCTAATCTTTGAGACAGCCATTCCTTACGCGAAGCTTTGGCAAAGGCTTGCTGTCCTTGCTCATTATGCACATAACCATGAGAACCGGATCTGGAGCTTTGGCCTGGAGCATCTGGATCATATACAGGTAGGATCTCTTCTTGCTCTCGCAATAAGAGTCTATTCCGTTGCTCTTCTAAAGAGGCTAGCTCTTTCTTTATCTGTTCAAACTGGTAGGGAGTCATGAACTCCTCTCTTCTTTTCAAAAATTGATTACTACGAGCTTGTATCCTGTCAAGCTCTTGCTGAGGAGTCAATTTCAACCATTGAGGGTTGATTTGACTGAGGGATCGATGTCGATTTGTGAGACGGTCAGCTCGGTGAAACATATTACAATAAAAGGATACATCCGACTAATTATCTTCATCTGGTGAGAAGAAATGATCACTTTCTTCTTCTGTAGATTCTGAGGCAATATGCAAGTGCCGAACTTGCATAATCTCTTCGTCATCTTCTGACGAACTTTCTTCTATGCAGAAGTCTTCAGAATCACTGGCATTTGAAACAATTGAAACTGGTTCATGAAATAGATTAGCTGATCGTAACGCGCGGACGCGTTTACCTTTCTTGTCACGATTTGGACATTTGTTTGCAAAGTGCTCTCCTTTGCAGATGTAACAGATAGGCTTGAAATCTTTTCTTTTTATCTTTCCTTTTCTTCTCAAGAATACCTTTCTTTTCTTTCTGAATTTAGGCTTATCTTCATAAGACCTATGAGCCTTATATTTCTTGAAAGATTTGGACTTTGATCTATGCTTATCACAGCCATAGGAGGTAGACTGGCAGTGACAGAGTCCAGCTTTGAGGTAAGGTAATACCTCTTTCTTCTTTTTCCGATTTTTCTTTTCGCTGCAAAGATCGCTGTTGATCTCTTTTATGAATTGGCAAAGCTGCGGAAAGGTTACATCATTTATACTCATATCAGGAGTATTCATTATACTATACAAAATCTTTTCCCTATAGAAAGATTGCAGTTGTAAGGGAAAACCATTGAGAAACGTATTATACATCCAAACATTATTATTAGTTTGGCTAGATCTATAGAGGTTGGTGTATTGATTGCTACAGTACTGATCCAACTTACTCATGTCACAGATTCTATTTTCTATGAACTTCTTCAGCGCTGCTCGCTGTTCATTGTCATGTTGACCCACGAACATTCTGTAGAGGGCACTGCTAACAGTAGTGACACCGGCATTGATGAGATCATCTTTGTAATCCATTGGGAGACTGTCCCAAGCACTTCTAGCAATGCCTATGAGGGCATTCAGGCCTTTTCTAATTGCCTGATCTGGTGTCATGTCGGCGGCGTAAATGGCATTATCCATCCAGGTACGCAGTGCATCTAATGTTGCTTTATTCTTCACAGGGTCATAGCTGTCAAGATTAATGTACGGAGGTACATTCTCATTGAAGGCATACAACTGATCATAGGGGTCTTGAGAGACCATGTTAACTTGTTTCCAAGTCCCAGTCTTAGGATCAAATTCTTGAGGTTTAGGCTGAGGGACATGGATGACTAGGGCTTTACCAGAGTGTAGGGCTTTCAACCTTTGGTGATCTGCCTGAGAACTAGGAAAGCTACTTGGTGGCTTGGCAGGTGGAGGTTGTGGTAAAGCATTCAACTTATCAGTAACAATATCCTTAACAGACTGTATGCTACTATGGATGCCTTGTGCATCTGCAAGTTGTTGAGAGCATACCTGTGTAGTGGTCTGTTCTATGACTGATAACTTCTTAGCAATAGTCTGTGTCGTTGTGGTGATGCTTTGTGCTGTAGTGGCTATGTTATGTGACGTTGCAGACAAAGAAGACAGACGATTGGTGCTATCTGCCCACCACACTTCGCTGGAGGTGCGAAAACTCTGATAGTTAGACCTGAGACTATTGATGTCAGACTGCATTATGTCAGCAAACTGCGTAGAGAGGCGCGACTCAAGGGATTGCAAGGAAGCCATCACAGTATGAAAGTTAGCGTTGGTGCTGGCTTGAGCTTGCTGGGCGGCTAGTTCCATTTGAACAAGCTTTTGAAAGGCATTTTGTTGAACGAGCAAAGCTTTTTGCATACACAGATTAGCATAGTTTAGCATTTTGATTTGTGTTGGAGCGGCTGGTTGGCCAGAGGCGATGACATGCTGGGGCCAGCAAGGGATGCTATACTTGTCGTCGGCAGATTGCAGGATGAAGTCATGGAAAGTAGGGACTTCAGGGGATTGCAGTCGAGGCTGGTCGAAGGTAGTGTGTTGACTAGAGAGTATCATACGGATATAGCGGGGACGGATGAACAAGCAATTAGTACATTGCATTTCTCCATTATCCAACTCCATGAACTGAGGGTGTTCACATGGAGCAGCAAGAGGATTAGAGACGGCTGTTGGAGAATGCTTGGGAACTGGAACAGTTGGGTTGACAGGTACTATAGGTGGTATTCTCATTGGTGGCATAGAAGGTTGTCTGACTATATTGGGTACAAAAGAGGAACTCAAAGATGATTGACTTCTAGACAGAGGTTGTCTAGCAGGAGTAGAGGCTGAGGATGATGTTTGGGAAGAACCAAACGAAATACGGGCCTGATTGTAGTCTTCTTGTACATTGGTAATTGTAGTCATATTGCTAGGACCTTCTAACTGGCGTAAAGCCTTCATATCAATAATCCACTCTTTAGGAACTTGTATGTCTGTCAATTGCAGCATGCGAGGTGCAGTGATCTGCGCACCCTTCGCATCTGTCTGCCAGAGCAAAGAATATCTATTCTGGCTTTTATCTATTCTTGGATCTTTAACTATAGGAACAATAGTGTTAAACAGACGGCCATAGAGGGCAAACCATAAGGCATGTGTTCGTGAGCCCTTCTTCATATTCAAGTATTGTGTTCCAAACTGGAACATTAGCACTTTGTCTAGGTGGTCATCTAGCAGACTAATTGCAAAGTTAGGGATGACGTCAAATGCGGTGGCTCCTGCGGCCATGGGTGCAGAGATGCCTCCCATGAGCATATCGCAATACCTATTGTGTCTAACATCAAGCAAAGTCATCATGACTGTTGCTGGTATTCCTTTGCGATATAAAGGTTCTATACCGGCCATGATACTACCTATGTGTAAATACTTGTATCCATTTTTGGTCTTGGCTTGTTTAACAAGGTTCTGTATATCTTTACTAGATAAAAGATTAATAAAGCTATGTGGCTGATCATTCTTAACTACTACTTGCAACTCTATCAATTTACATATGGTTTTAGACTTATAAGCTAACAAACCCAAATCACTGTAAATCTCATTCCATTTTTTTACTGGTAACTTAAATCTATCTGTAGGCATGGAGTATGCCTCAGACGTTGATGCTTCTTCATCCATATTGATATCTTGAATAGAATCAAAAACTGAACTTGGAGGAAACTCTGTAGTTAAGCGCACTCAGGCTAGAGTAGTACTGGGATGGGTGACCTCCCGGGAAGTCCCGGTGCTTCACCCCTGTGAGCATCACCTAGATCCAATGAGTGCTAAGTGTTCCATTTATTCTCATGAGAGATGGATTCATGTTGAATCACTACTCATGAAATATGGGTCATCGAGTTTGACTCAAAATCACACAGTTAAATCTTGATATTCATATCACAATTTGACTAGCTATGGAAATTATCTCCTACTTATCAATTGATGAGCTTAAGAGGCTTTCTAATGAATGGTTCATAAGGCGCAACACTTGGTTGCAAGCTTTGGGTTTAACTATGGAGGAAACTCTGTAGTTAAGCGCGCTCAGGCTGGAGTAGTACTGGGATGGGTGACCTCCCGGGAAGTCCCGGTGCTTCACCTCTGTGAGCATCACCTAGATCCAATGAGTGCTAAGTGTTCCATTTATTCTCATGAGAGATGGATTCATGTTGAATCACTACTCATGAAATATGGGTCATCGAGTTTGACTCAAAATCACACAGTTAAATCCTGATATTCATATCACAATTTGACTAGCTGTGGAAATTATCTACTACTTATCAATTGATGAGCTTAAGGGGCTTTCTAATGAATGGTTCATAAGGCGCAACACTTGGTTGCAAGCTTTGGGTTTAACTATGGAGGAAACTCTGTAGTTAAGCGCGCTCAGGCTGGAGTAGTACTGGGATGGGTGACCTCCCGGGAAGTCCCGGTGCTTCACCCCTATGAGCATCACCTAGATCCAATGAGTGCTAAGTGTTCCATTTATTCTCATGAGAGATGGATTCATGTTGAATCACTACTCATGAAATATGGGTCATCGAGTTTGACTCAAAATCACACAGTTAAATCCTGATATTCATATCACAATCTAGACCAGTTTCAATCTGAATTTCAATAGAAATAGCAATACCGACAAAATCAAGACTCGTATGAATGCCAAGGAAACCTACAACAGTTATGATGCTCCTAATAGTCCACTTCTGTAGTAGAAGTCAACCGTTTGGTACTCAGTAATAAAAAAAGATTAAAGCTAAATAATTCCTCAGATTGAGACTTCTATTCATTCCCAAGATTTGTTACTCATGTTGATATGCTTTCATCTCCACTCTCACATATCTATATAGGGGAAGAATTCCTCCTGGCACAGAAGTCTTAGACCTGATGAGCTCTTGGGTAAGCCATCTTCTAGTTGAAATTCAATACAAGAGAGTAGTTGGTCACGATCTTAATCCCCAAGAGCTTGCAAGGAACCCTAGGCTTGATTATTTTTTCGTGAAAGACCTAAATGAAGATCAAACCTTAGAGGTCAATGATTGTAGCTTCGATGTTGTTCTGTGCATAGTTAGTGTTCAATACCTTTACTAGCCAGAGAAAGTGTTAGCAGAGATTTATCAGATCCTTAGACCTGGTGGGTTGTGTATTGTGAGCTTTAGCAATAGAATGTTTTATGAGAAAGCAATCAGTGCATGGATAGAGGGTACAGATTATAGTGGAGTTCAGCTTGTTGTGCAGTATTTTCAGTGCACCATAGGCTTCACACAGCAAGAGGTGGTGAAAAAATCACTTGGATTAGAGGCAAAGTATTCATTTGGTTAGGGCTATTAGGGATAAAGGCTAATGACCCATTCAATGTAGTTATTGCTTATAGAAATTTCAAACTTGTCTAAGTTTGTAGAAATGTGGGAATGGAAGAGGGGATGCCCTATTAACAGAGGATTTCTCCTATTACACAAAAATGGGTCTGCTGAGCACTTAACTATGATGGAAGATCACAGAGAGGAATGTGTGGTTGAAAAAAGCATAAACTCAATAAGTTTTCCTAGGTTCTATATTTTGGGTTCTAGTTTGCCCTTGTTGAGAATCCATCCCTGTTTTATCATATCCACTTTACTTAGAGTGCTACTATAGAATGGAGTGAATTAGGGTCTTATGAGAAGATTTTACTGCTTTGTATCAAAGCCAAAATTAGTTTGATGTTGTTATGAGATACCAGAAATACTCAAATAAAATCCAGAAATACCCAAATAAAATCCACAAATACCCAAATCAGTATCCAAAAATACCCAAATAAAATCCAAAGTCATGTGACTTAAACAAATACCTGAGAATGGATCACAGAAGATACGCTTTGTCCCATAGCTCCAGTATACTTCCCCTCCCAGCTTCTAACGATGACAGACGCAGACGATCGAGGTTTATAACAAGCAGACAAGCAAAAACCTAGCAAATTCAGAAAGCTCCGCCATCTGCAAGTAGATCCAGTTTCGTATTTAATCCAACCATTGAACGTTGCATCCATCGAAGAAACTTAATGCCGCATTGAATACTAATTATTAAGAGAAAAAATATTGAAGCATCCAAAGCCAGACAACTGTCCTATCAGATAGTAATAAAAGCTTTACAGTTGGCCACTGCTCGTTTTTTAGTCCCTATTTTTAATTTAGAAAACTAATTAAACTATTGGCAAAAAACAACCGACCAATAAGAAAAATACATAAATTTCCATAAATTTCAAAATTCAAGATCTTAAATATTATGAACCTAAGATATATTAATAATTTGGAAGTTTCAAAGCACATTTAATTGTTTATAATTCAAGTGAAAACAATAGTCGCCGCCTTTTAAAAGGCAGACTAATAATCAAGTAATCTGGTAAAAGACTTCCCATCTAAAACTTGAACTCGTAATAAGAAAGACCGAAGTGAAGAAACGTTAGGATATACCTCTCTTTAGCTTTCACTTTCATTTTTTTTGATTTAAAATATACAGTTTTTGTGGGGAAGCCATGAATGTTTTTCGCAGCTCTATGAAGATGCAAGATCTTTGGTGAAATATTATTCTGGAAAGCAACTCAGCAGAACATAACATGTCTAATAAGATGCGTAATTTTTTCGATTCCATGACTTCCTTCTTTGGTGCTGGGGACGATCTTCCTTGGACAGATGCTCATATCATATCAGTAATCTAATTTCTCCCTTCAATTTCTATGATTCGGGTTTTCAATTGACTTAGAAACATTCATGTTTGGATCTTTCCTTTTAATATTTCTCTGAACGGTGGGAATAATTTTCCAGCTCAATTCGGCTTAAAAAATGTATTTGTTCCTGGCAAATTAAATTTGTCAACTCAAATCGATTTCTAATGGAACTCCAAGCCAGGTTTTTTCTATGCTATCAAACAATCATTATCGAATCAAAATCTAGGTAGATTTTGGTTTCATGTTTAAACGCTAACTATGCTAAATCAACCAATTCTTGTATGATTATAACATCACAGCTGGGTTTGTATAGCATTAAGAAGGCTTGGACAAATAACGGGATTGGCTGGGTCTGAATACAATTCTGAAAAGCAGTGCGCCGAAAAGATTGATCTGAAGATCGAAGGCTGTTTATGCATTTACTCATAAGGACATTGTATATCTCGTTTTATTCTAAGCTAGTGGAATATTCAGCAAACCCTAAGTTCGTGTTATGGAGATCTCGAGTAAGTTTAAAAAGAACACATCTCTTACAATATCTATATGGCGCTTAGTGTAAACTGGGATTGCAATTGCTGCGCAGAGCATCCTCAGGTAGACATGCTTCCATGATTATATTATACGAATAACTACAGCTTAGCCCTGTTGTTTGAGATCTGAGGTTTTCCATGGAATGAAATCAAAATAGTGAGTTGACATACTCTTGTGGACCTTGAAGAAACACGTGACTTGTAATCGAAAAATATCGTGTATAAATTGGTCGAATTTAGCCAGCTTTTATGCAATCTGTAAGCATAATAATCGTGTCCGTTGACAACCTTGGAGCCTGACGCACACTTTTTGTGATGATATGATTGCTATTAACGCGTAAAGATTGCTAGGTCGTTGCACCACCATTAAAGGATTTTAAGGTCTCTATTTTTCACAAAGAATTATGTAGGAAGAAGTTAACAACCAAGTTTACCCGTCCAGTTTGGGTACAGCGGACAGGTTTGGGCAATTTCTTTGGGGGGTTGGGTTCGCTTTGGGTTTGTCCATACAAAAATATATACATATGTGTAGCGGTAATTAAGTTCAAAATACACTACTATACTAATAATTGAATAACATAGCAAAATACACTACAACTAAATAGTCAATATGCAGATATATATTAAATTTTAAATTCAAAAATAAGTCAAGAGTCAATAATCAGCCACCGTTGATCAAATACCATGTGGGTCATCAAAAATATCCTCCTCCTCCTCGATATGCTATGATAAATTAGAAGAACCACAAATAGTGCCACTCACGTTGGCACTAGCACTGGCACCATCATGCTTACTAGGTGGCTCATAGCCATCGTCAAATCCAAGTGCACCAATGTGAGAAATTGTACTCAGTATGGTCTAGCTTGATAACTTACTTCTTTTTAGGCATTTTCTATCAAGACAAAATTAGAGAGTTAAGAGTCAAAAATAAAATCAAAATATAAATAAAACTTAGAAGTTTTTTTTTTAATAGTAAAAACTCTCAGTTTTTTTTTGATGGCGGAGATTGTAGGTGTTGGTATGATTCTCCATGGAAGTAACACCAACTATGAGCATCAACCATATACTTGTTCCAATGAGCATCAAGATCACAATCATTTGTGCTTGTGAAACTCATAACTCATTCCTCATTGCATCTTGTATGTCAAGATCATAGAAGAGCTGCCTTGTACCCTTGAGGAACTTCAAGATCTGTATATTGGGCAACTCTTGTGCCACTACCACCAAAAAGGTGTTGAGAACTATAATATTTGGGATTTAATGCAAAGGCAAAATGATGCAATAGAGTGGTCATTTTGTTCCATCTCTCTACCATGATTTGGTGTTATTCTTGAAGAATTTTTCTTTAGGATATCGCTCTTGTGCATTTATGATGACATTCATCCTCTCAACCTTTGAGTTGATGCTATCATATACTTCACCTAAACAAAAGCCTATTCATGTCAATATAATGCATCATGCTCAATATAGTCTTAGTGAAACTGAGGAAATACTCAACACAATCCCACCAAATGTCATCTATATGATCATTTTCCTAATCTTTGAGGCCCTTGTAGTGCTATTACCTACATATGGTCCAATTAGTGCCGATTGCCATGTTAGATAATGCCTTATGAACCTTCAAAAGTCGACTCAAAACAATTATGTTGGAGGCGTAATCAGTCTATTTCAAATTCAAAATAAGAAAAAATAAAAACTAAACTAAAATAAAAAAGTTTACTAAAGTAAAACATATTTATTAATTTAATTTACCTATAGAAGCTCCATTCTCGAGGATTGTCTGAATATGCCTTGTGACATATGGCGGTTGGTGATGAACACTTAAATGTCTTTAGCATCAACATGCACCTATTTGATCCATTCATCTTTCTTGCCAATTTTTTGCAGCATTAGGTTGGGGGAGTAGACAACCCAAGGCATCTAAAAATTGTGTGAATAACACTTAACCAATAACCCAACAACTTTGTAGTTTGGAAATGTATGTTATTTAACTTGTACAACATTTCAAGGGGTAGGGCGTAATGGTGAATTTGAAATCCTTAGCGCGTGCGTAGTCTTAGCCCTCTTCCTTAATGAAGCCATCAATGGAGGGTAGTGTTGTTGCAGGTGGACCTGCTAGGGGTGAGCCTTTGACTGTGCGATCTAAGGATCATGATTTCCCTTCTAATGTGGAGGGGGTGTTTCTCCTCTGGTTGCTGGGTCTGAGGTGCTTCAACCAAGGGGGATTCTTTTTAGGCCCTCGTTATATCACTCTGCTGTTGATGAAGCAATCTTAAGAGAAGCTGTGACATGGAAAGAAGTTGTGGTGGGAGGTTTGGGGGTTTTGAATGGGCCCTCTTACGCCCTGTTTGTCAAAGGTGGGGGTTTGAGGGCTAGCAAAAAAACTCGTCTCTAATGCCTTTCTGACCTGTCAATCCATTGTAATTGATTTGGAGGAAAATACTATCTCAAAGATTGAGCGAAGGGCTGCCGCCCTTGAGGAGGACGCTGTTATTTGTCGTTTCAGGGGCTTTTGGCCCTCTCTTAAGGAGCTTCACGCTTGGATTGTAAAGCATTGGGAGTCATTTCTTTCTAGTAGTGTTCAGATCTTTCCTATGGTTAAGGGTTTCTTTGTTGCTAGATTTGATGCAATAGAGGATAGGAAAACCTTTCTATGTGACCATTTTTTCACATGGGAGAACTGTTATCCTGTGATGGTCAAACCTTGGCACAAAGACTTCAATCCTGTAGTTGAATCTTTTTGCAAAATACCTTTATGGGTACCTCTTCCTAATCTCCTTCTTCATCTATGGCATAAGTTTGTTCTTGAGGAAGTAGATGATGCTTTAGGTGAATTTTTAATGGACTCGGATTCATCTGATCTTTTACATTCTACCTATGCTCAGATTCTTGTGGATGTTGATGTGTCTAAAGGCCTACCAACACAGATGAAACTATGTAGTCTTATTGGATCCTGGATTCAGTCCTTCGACTATGAAGGTCTTCCGTTCAGGTGTAGGATTTACTTCAATTCTAGGCATGTTGCAGCAAAATGTGAGGCTAACAAGGTTAAATCTAAAAAACCGTCTGAATGGTGGAAGGGTGCTTTGTTGTAACATTATTCAAGAGGCAGTCTTTTGTGGTAGAAGAAGTTGCTGAGGCTATTGCTGATTGTCACGAAGGAGTGGTTGTCCCTTCTCCTGATCATGCTGGTATTCGCAGGAGGATGCTGGTGCTGCTGTCCTTCTTGTGGATGGTTGTGTGGACCCTGGATTTACTTCAGTTGCTGATGTTGATTGGATCAATGATGGTGCCTCTGCCTATATCTGTTTGGTGATTTCTAAGGGAAGATCTCAAGTTGATGGACCAGTCCTAAATTGTGGATCTGGTGTTGCTGATTCTAAAACTTTAGGCCCTATCATTAATGCTGATGGGGTTGTTGAAGCTATCAACTCTTTTGATTCGTCGACCTGGCATTTTGTGGCTGCCAAGATTGAGGAAGGATGTGTGATGTTCCTATCTTAGTATTTCCATCGATTGCTGAATGGCTATGGAAGGAGCAAGGGGAATAGTCGTACAGCCTGTTGGTAACCCATACAACAGATGGAATTCTGCCTGTACGGTAGGCTGAAGTGATTGTACGGTAAGTAGAAGATGGTGTACGGTCAGGGATGAAGCCGTACGGTAATGCAAGGGAGACAAGGTGAAGTCTGTACAGGATCCTCAAGAGGCCAAACGGTAGTGGGGACAACATTGAATGAAGTCGTACGGTATATGTGTAGAGGCTGTACGGTAAGTATATGGAGGCCGTATGGTTTGTTGGAAGGCAGTACGACTTAGCTTGGAGGTTGTACGATTGAGTAGTGGTAGTTGCACAGAGTGTCGTGAGAAACGGATGGGGTACAAAAGAAAGAATGATTTCAGATCTGCACTTTAAACTATTAATCTCAAATTTATTAGACAATGCCAAACAAGAATAGAGATTTGAACACAAACAACCTTCAATTAATAATTGCCAAAAGATGGTTTTCCACTTTGCTAGATCTGAGCAAAGTATTACATGCAACAGAATAGGGTAAGGGATGAATCCCACCAAAACCGCAGGAGCTAAATAGGGAAGGTCTTTTACTTCCGAAATGGCGAACAACAGAGAACTCCAACAGAAATTCGTAGGACAAAGAAAATAATCAAAATCACATACCTAGCAACTACCTACAAGCTGTGCTTAAATATCCATTGGGGAAAACCTTTTTGAGGATGTACAAAGATAGCCGATGGCAATACCAACTTACGGAAACAAAACAAAAATGGGTCTGAGATAAACTAAATCAAGCAACCCATTAACAATAGTTGGATTAATAATTTATTTTATGACGGGAACATTATAGTCCTCCCGTCCCAAATTTTGCTTGTCCTCAAGCAAATGCAATGCCGGATGCTGCAGAATGTGCTTGCCCTCCCACATTGCGTCGTCCAACGACAGGTGTCTCTAGTGTACCAAATATTTCTTCACCGTGCGGTTCCGCAGGGTCTTCTCACGTACTTTGATGATCTTGGTTGGTTCCAATATGAGCTTCCCTTCTTCATTAAGTAGTGGAAGGTTTGCTGCTACCGTGACGCTTTGTCCCACAACTTTCTTCAAGCAGGAAACATGGAAAACATTATGAATGCGACTCCCCTCCAGAAGTTCCAGCTCATAGGCGACTACACCGATGCATTGAACTACACAATAAGGGCCATAAAATTGTGGCTTCAATTTTTTTTCCCTTTTCCATCAATGAGGATTGTCGGTATGGCTAGAGCTTGAGATAGACCAAGTCTCCTACTTCGAAACTCCTCTCTATTCGGTGTCTGTCAGAGTACATCTTTTGTTGATTTTGTGCCCATTTCAAGTTTTCCTTCAAGCATCTTAGGATGTCCTATCCCTCTTGAAGCTAGTCCCTCACCCTTTGTGCGCGACTGTCACCTAGAACTGTGTCGATGAAGGAAAGGGGTTCGTACCTGTATAAAGCTTTGAATGGTGCCATCCCGATGGACATGTGGGACGTGGTAGTGTAACAATATTACTCTAGGTGTATCCATTTGATCCACGTCCGTTGTTGTGTCGAAACGTAGTTCTGAAGGTAACCTTTGAGCCACTTTTTCACAATCTTCATTTAGTACTTGGTGACAATTCTGTCCCTGCCAACCAAAACAGTTTCGTCCAGAAAATATTGATAAATCGTCCATCTCGATTACTAACAATGTTTCGGGGTAACTCATGTAGACGAATGACTTATCTGAAAAATAGATCGACTACTGTGCGGCTTGAAATTTTGAAGGGATGGTGAAGAAATGTGCGTACTTCATCAGTCTGTTAACCATTACGAAGATACAATCCTTTTCGTTCACCTTGGGAAGTCCAATAATGAAATTCATCGAGATGCTTTCCCACCTCTGCTCTGGAATAGGCAAAGGTTGCAGTAACCCGATAGGTAGAGTATGTTCAGATTTGTTTTGCTGGCAGACCGTACACTCTCTTACATACTACAATACGTCTCCTTTAAGACCTTTCCATGAAAATTTCTCCTTGAGACATCTGTAAGTTTTGAGGAAGCCTAGGTGTCCTGCCAAGGGTGAGTTGTGAATCTCCAAAATTTTTTGCTTCAACTTGGATTCCGACACTGAATATATCCTATTCTTATAGTAAATGATGTCATCCACCACTTTGTACCTATCATTCTGAGTGTTATCATCCATTAGCTCACAAGCAAATGCGTTTCTGGAATATTCCACCAACAAATGTGCTTTCCAGTCAGTGGAAATCTAGGTCAGTAAGCAGATGGTGGGTTTCCTAGATAAAGCATTTGCAACCACATTGTTCTTTCCTTTCACATATTTAATGTCAAAATCAAAAGCCTGAACTTTGCTTACCTATTTTCGTTGCCCCTCATTCAAGTTCCGTTGCTCCAGAAAAATATCTCAAACTATTATGATCCGTATGAACGACAGACTTGGCACCCAGTAGATATTGCCGGAACTTGGTCAGTGCGTGAATGATGACCAACATTACTTTGTCATAAATGGAGTATAAGTGCTTTGTTTGTGTAAGCTTTTGACTCATAGGCTATGGGGTTTCTATCTTGCATTAATACCGCGCCAATGCCCTCTCGGGATGTGTCGCACTCTAGAATGAAAGGTCGAGTAAAATCAGGTAAGGCGAGTGTGGGACAAGTGCTCATGGCTTCTTTTAATTTATCAAATGTGAGTTACGCCTTTTCATTCTAGTGAAAAGAGCCTTTTTTTGTCAGATTTGTTAATGGTGCATTGAGCTGAGAGAATCCTTTTACAAACCTCCAGTAATAATTGCATAGTCCAAAAAATCCTTGCAACTTCAAGAGTGATTTTGGGGGGGGGGTGGTAGTCAAGGATAGCCTAAATCTTCTCCTAATGAACTTGTATTCCATATTTGTTGACAACGTGCCCTAGGTACAATATTTCTGTCATACTGAATTCACACTTGGATCATTTGGCAAACAAAGATTGATCCTTCATGATCCTTAGGACTTCATCCAGATGCTTCAGGTGTTCTTCCCATATCTTGCTATAAATAAGGATATCATCTAAAAATACAAGTACTTACGTAGTTGTTTGTTGAAGATGCAATTCATGCACGACTGGAATGTAGTGGTGCATTTGTTAATTCGAATGGCATGACCAGGAACTCATAATGCCCGTAGTGACAACGAAAGCCATCTTCTCCACGTCTTCTTCCCTCATGCAGATTTGATGGTATCCGGAACGAAGATCAATTTTTGAAAAATAAACTGCACCATGTAATTCATCCAACAACTCATTGATCCTCAGAATAAGATATCTATTCTTTATTGTCTTTTTACTCAATGCACGATAATCCACACGCATGCGCATCGTTCCATCCTTTTTAACCAATACTGCTGATGACGCAAAAGGGCTAATTGGGATGGATCCATCATTTCTCAAGTAGTTCCCGAATTGTCTTTTCGATCTCATCTTTGAATTTCTTGGGATGGCGGTAGGGTGTGGTTATGACTAGCTTGGTGCCTGCTTCCAACTTGATAGTATGTTCAAACCCACGATGGGGAGGTATGCGAGGAGGAATGTCTATAAAAAATTTATCATGATCACTCAAGATATTTTGGAGATCATCATCTTGGTAGGTGTCGTCGGTAGAAATTGTGTCAGCCGACGGAGTGATTGTCGTCGGTGTTTCTGTAGCCGACGGGGTAATTGTCGTCAATGTTTCTGTATTTTGTAGCCGACGGGTAAATAGTTTGTAGCGGACATAATGTTTGTGGCCGACGGACTCTTTCGGGAAGGTTCGACAGATAGTATTTATATCCCGTCTGGGATCATTGTAATTCATCTTCTTATCTTATGAAGCATAATATAATGTTCTGGCATATGCGATTAATCTAAGGAATTTTGCTGTTTGTGTTCCATTGTCTGTATGCATTCATTTATTTTACTCGTACGATAAACAACAGGGTGTCTGTTGCCCTTTTATAGGTTTCGTGAGACAAAACAGTGTGCAGCCCAAGCAACGTCTTCACGCCGAAAAATTCCTCCATCTGATGTGCAGAAACTTCCTTCGTACCCTCATTTGCCATTCTGCGGAGAACAATCTTCTTTCCATCGACAACAAAAGTGAAGTCCATTCGTTTGAAGCTTTGAGTGTATTCATCAAGTGTCTCCATCCACTGTATGCCCAGAATAACCTCCATATCATCAAGGTCTACTATGAAGAAATCCTTGGTCACCGTGTCATTCGCCATTGTGATACTTAGCTGAGGAACAAGGTGTGTGTAGGGCAGGGGGGTCCCTCTGGCAACCTTGACTTGGAATCCTACGTGTGACTCGGTAGGTAGTTCTCTTCGTTTCACTAGGGATGAGTTTATGAAGTTGAGAGTGGCTCCGCTATCAAGCATCATTGTGCTCTTTGTCCTTGAAGGGTTTCTCGTACACGAAACACCGTACACCTCGGGCTCTTGGCCAAGGCGATAGTTCCTCTGCGCTGTATCAATGTTGCAATCCTCTTTGTACGGTTTAGACTAACCATTTTGGTGTCTTTGTGGGACTAGTTGCCCTCGGAGGGTGGATCTTCCTGTTCGTCCTCATCATCGGACACAACTTCAATGTAGTGAATTTTTCCTTTCTCGAGGCGTTCGTGCCCAGGTCCCATGGTCCCTTGCAGTTGAAACATAGTTTCTTCCTTTAGAGCTCTTGTTTGGTAGCTTCATCCAAAGACGGCTTCCTCGGCGAAGGTTAATTATCTTTGTCTCTTGGGAACACCTGTAGTTTGGAATGTGAGTAACCTCGAGAGGATGACGCCGATGATGAAGCCATACTTCGTGCCTTCTTAATGGCCTCCAACAGGGTGGTAGGATTGAACCCGTTTACCCAACCTTTTAGTGGTTGTATCAGTCTGTCCATGAAGAGCACTATCCGTCTTCTTTCAGAAATGTACGTGACCAAATTAGAGTTTCTGAAATTCTGCAATGTACTGGTCAACCGATCCAGTTTGCCTCAACTGTGCCAAATCTTTGTAATTGAGTTCTGGATCTTTACCATCAAATTGATCTATCAGTCTTTCAGTGAATTCCGCATAGGTATTTATTTGATCGTGCCCTAGTGTGATCGTACCGTGATGCCACCATTCATGCACTACTCCCTCTAGGTGTAAGGCTACAAATTTAATTGCTTCTTCTTCTAGCATGGGATTAAGTTGGAAGTAAGTATCCGCTTTCATTACCCACGCTTGTGTAGATATGGATCTAGATCCATCAAATGGTGATAGATTTACTTTACTCAACTTTTTCTTGAGATCATCATTAAAATATCCTTTGTTTCCGCCTCCCGAATATCTCATTCTTAGAATTGCGTAATCTTTGTAGGATATATCTTCCCCCAAATTCACATTCTTCTAGTCTTCTCTTAGCGTTTCTTGCATTTCTTTAAAGGTCGGCTGCTTCCCTCCGTGTGGTGCCTTCGTTAGTAGGGGAAAAGATGACATGGAAGGTCGAGAGCATGTTGGATGAGGGTTTGCTTTACCTGACACTGAGTCCACACTGTGACCATTTTGTTCATGGAATATTGTATTGTCTGCCAACTTCCCGAGTGTTTCTTCCATGAATTGTTGAGTATCATTGATTTGTGCCTGATTCCTCGCAAGTTCTCTTAGTAGTGCTACAAGATCGACAACTGTAGGTTCTGGTTCTACAGCCATTCTATCAACGGAATGGGTTCTTCTTCTCTTCCGGCTATAAGCTCTCATTCACTGTCCACAGGTTGGTAGGATCAAAGCTCTGATACTACTGTGATGTTCCTATCTTAGTATTTTTGTTGATTGTCGAATGGCTATGGAAGGAGTAAGGGGAATGGCTGTACAACCTGTTGGTAATCCATACAATAGATGGAATTTTGTCCGTACGATAAGCTGGAGTGACTGTATGGTAAGTAGAAGATGGTGTATGTTCGGGGATGAAGCTATATGGTAATGTAGGGAAGACAAGGTGAAGTCCGTATAGGATCCTTAAGAGGCTGTACGGTAGTGGGGGCAACAATGAATGAAGTTGTACGATATATGTATGGAGGCCGTACGGTAAGTATATGGAGGCTGTATGATTGGTTGGAAGGCACTACGACTTAGCTTGGAGGCCGTACAATTGAGTAATGGTAGTTGCAAGGAGAGTTGCAAGGAGTGTTGTGAGAAGCAGATGGGGTACGAAAGAAGGAATGATTTCAGATCTGCACTTTAAACTATTAATCCTGAATTCATCAGACAATGCCAAACAAGAATGGAGATTTGAGCACGAACAACCTTCAATTAATAATTGCCAAAAGATGTGCTCCAAATTGCCAGATCCGAGCAAAGTATTACATGCAATGGAATAGGGTGAGGGATGAATACCACCGAAACTGCAGGAGCCAAATAGGGAAGGTTTTTCACTTCGAAATGGCGAACAACAAAGAATGCCAATAGGAATTCATAGGACAAAGAAAATAATCAAAACCACATACCTAATGACTACCAATAAGCCGTGCTTAAATACTCGTTGGGAAAACCTTGCCGAGGGTGTACAAAGATAGCTGATGGCTATACCAACTTACGGAAACAAAACAAAAATGGGTCCGAGATAAACTAGATCAATCGGCCCATCAACAATAGTTTGATTAATAATTTATTTTATGATGAGAACATAACGTGACGGATTACGGTAAAAGGAAAACATTCAAAGAAGTTTCCATCCAAATCTTCTCCTTTTGTCCATAAGTCGGGGCCTAAGGGGAAATCTTAATTCTTTTGCCTTTCTTCTTTGTTATCATGAGCTTATTTCTTTTGACCACCAGCCAGGGTGTGTGGGGGTGATGAGATGTCAGTATCCCCCTTTTTGGTCCGTGTTTTGTTGTTTCTATGTCCTGTTTGTTCTTTGTAGAACTTAATGCATATCTTTCGGTTATATAGCAAGCTGCCTAGCCTTGCAAAAGCTATGTATTCGGGTTTCAGGGCCCCTTCAAAAATTGTTTTTCTAATAAAAAATATTTCAAGGGCTCACTTCCTTAATGGCTTGGCATGTATTATTAATAGTAAATGCATTATTTTTCACTTGTTCGTCAAAATCCATCACTTTTAAAAAACATTGCCTGTTAGGGGACATTGCAAAACATTAATCAACGATGAATTTCTTGCATGTTTCTGTCCTTCAAATATGATGAACCTTGTGTCGACCCATCAATCCTTGATGGGTTTTAAGGAGTCCATTGCATGTTTCACCACTTTGTCCAATAAGGCAAAAAAGAACCTTTTCATACACATAGCCTAGGCCATTGTACCTCTCAAGAACCACATTCATTGATCCCACTATTTTTTGCCAATATGGTGATTGAACAATATTGAATGTTAATCCATTGGCATAGACACATTTAGCTATTAATTTATCGGAAACCTCTCTACCCTCATTGTTATTAAAATTATTGTAATGTTTCTTTGTAATGCCCCTTTTAAGATTTCTTCAATTCCCACAATCCAATGATTATGTTTATGAACTTTGGGATTTTATTGAAGGTTCTAATGGATTCCTTTATATGCAATGTTACAAACTTAGAGAGCTTGGTTTGTGAGATCTGTATGTATTGAGAATGCTATGATAAAATCATCTTATTCAATTTAATATTAAATATGTGGTGAACCTAAACTTTGGTGTTCTACACAATATATTTTCAGATCTTAATTTGACATAGTTTGCTGTCTTAAAGGAACAATGCCAAACTTTCAAAGTTATAATGTCCCTTATTATTAGATCTTATAAAATGGGATAATCCATTTACAAAATGAATTATATTGTTATAAATATCCAAATGTATTATATTACCCCTTATAGTGTTATGCTGTTGTTCACGAAATACTCGTCACAAAGATATATGATGCTGCCGAATTCGTCTTGATGTGCTTGCACCAAATTGGGGCCTTTACTAATATTGAGTTTGTTCTATGTACAACTAATTTCCATACTAAGCTAAGTGCCCCTATTGAGTGATCCCATGAAGAAAAAAGAAGATAAAAGATTGATGATGAACTCAACCATTTGGAACAATGAATTGGAGGACTAGTTGTTCAATGTTTTTACTGTTTGATTGATGTTCTAATTTATGTAATTCTCCTCCTATGATCCCGTATGAAATGAAATTGAACTTCATTTTATATCTTGTACCTGGGAGCAGTTAAAACAGATGTCTTTTCATACTAATTATTTGACTTTTCTTTAAATGGTTGACTTAATCACTGCCATTTTCTAATCTAATTCCCCCTCATAGTGATCTATTTTTCATTGATTTAATTATAAGCAGTTATCACTGTAACCCTTCTAATTCCCTATTTGTTGTTCTTATTAATTGTTACGGTTTAATAATATCTACTAGGCATGTTCAATGATATGTATTGAGCTCGTTTTATTGTGCTGCAGTTAGAAGCCATCTCTAATGCTATCGCTGAATATGAATTATTAATTTTTTTTATGTTATGTGCATATGACTGCATTGACAATCATTCATATCTGATCTGAAGAAAGAGTTTGAACTGTATACATCATTAGACTAGATGTGCATTGCGAAAGATGTGTATAACATTGCAGATAAATGGAGAATTGTCTTCTCCACTCAAGACACTGAATCGTGCTGTGTATAGAGTGATCAAGTCATCCATCGTTGACATTAATTATTATTATGTATTAAGCTTGAGTAGACTTGAACCCAAGACCTCCCAGATGAAAGGTTCACAATTTATTGTTGTATTTGTAGGCTCCTGCCTAATATTAATAACATATTTATTTATTAATGTTATCATTATTATTTTAATTCAACTATTTATCATCATATTGATTATTATTTATTATATTGTATTCCTTTAATTGTATTTATCTATTTGTTAGATCCTTGCTCGAGAAGGGGACATCACATTCTTTAAGGGTCATCTTAGTCTTTAGTTTATTAGGTAGTTTCTATTTTTCGTCTTTAGTTCATGATTGTTTCATAATAGAAACATCATCTTTGTAAATCTATATATGGAGCTTTCATTTCTTCTATTTAATATAATATTGATTTACCATAACATGACATTAAAGTAGGTCAATGGGATATCATAAAACTTAGCAAATTTTTTAAGAAAAAATTGAGCCTCTTCTGATTTGGATTTTTGTTTTCAATTTTTTAAAATAAAATTGTTGGAGGCAGAAAAATCTGTAATTTGTCTTGAAAGATTTTTGCTAAAAATCGTGAGCTTGGTTGAAGGTTTTGGTCGTGCAATTTCCTGGTTTGAGCAAAAATTTCTGATTTTTAGGGTTGCAAGCACTTTACATATACTTGCATGTGCTTTTTGTGAGTTGCACGATGCTTTCATGTGCTATTTTACCACATGAGGCCTCATGTTTTTCTGCATGAAGGTTTCTCTAATTGGTTTTCTTAAACTTTTCCCTTAAAAAGTTCTGATGGGTTTTCTTAATTATTTTCACCTCATATTTTTTATGGGTTTTCATATTTTTTTTCCCTTAAAAAATTTCTAACGGGTTTCCGTAATTGTTTTCCTTTTCCCTTTAAACTTTTTTTGTTGGTTTTTAATAATTTTGTCCCTTAGAAGAAATTATTTCAGTTTTATAATTTTTTCCTCAAATAATAAGGATTTGCTCTTGTCAAAGAGAGCTCTTTGGTTTTAATAAAGTTTTACTGATTTTTTTTCCTAAAAAACGGTGTTTTGTATGCTGATCCATGTCTCAAATTTTGTGCCAGCTATCTATTTGCTTTTTTGATTTTGTCCTCAATAATTCTTTCTAGATTTTGTAATTCACAAAGTTGTGTGGGATTCCTTTGTGGATTTTTACCATTTTTTCCAAAAATAATGATGATGTGTGTAATCTTAGGTTTGGTGATCTTTTCTTCAAAAATGGCGAGCTTTTGTAATCTATTTTGGTGCATTGTGCTATTTTGCAAAAGTTTGGAGGGTTTGTGTATCTATCCACAAAATCATCGAAGTTGTTCTTGGTGTGTGTCTTTGGCTACAGGGACCGATATCTCTGCTATCCAAAATCTGGTTGGACATCTTGTGATGATTTTTGATCAAAAGTTCTACAGATATTGGGAGGGCTTCTAAAATCCCCTTTTCCCGGGCCTTTGCTAACAATAATCATAGCACTAAGCAAAATTACTTTTCTTATTCATGAGCATGAGAAGGAAATTATAGTAGTTATTTTACATGTTCATAAGAAAGCGATCAACAGTTATAATAGATTAATTGAATTTCCTTAACCAACATTTGGAAGAGCATTTAACCCACAATGCAATACATATATAACTGTCATCATTACTAACCATTACTTAGTGGAAATAAAGATACTTTACATTATAAACTCACATGAAGATAGTTTTACAACTACTTACATATTTGGATGGAAGAGAACCAACGACTATAACCAAGTAACTGAAAATAAGATAACTGATTAAATGATATTAACCATCTAATATATCTTCAATCTTGATATTGCAAATTCATAAAATTAAAATACATGTTTCTAGCAAATATTTGAATGCATACCATAACTCTATCTTGTGCAAGTCTTGGTATTTGATGCAGAGGAGAAGAATTGTTTGGGGCTTAACCTCCCAACTGCGGACCCTTAAGTATCCCCACACAATCTCAACTGAGAAAGGCCCTCCCTACCCTGAATGGACATGGGATACCTTGTCCAGCCATAGAGCATCCTAGTATTAGAGTATCAACCCACCGCTTGACTAGACAACAAGATGTAAACATTGATCGATCATGAGCTGACTCAATTTAAACTCTTTTTGACACGCTGTCTAGCCACGAAGCATCCTAGTATTAGAGTATCAACCCACTGCTTGACTAGACAACAAGATCTAAACATTGATCGATCATGAATTGACTCAATTTAAACTCTTTTGATTACTTGCTTATTTGGCATTGATTGTTCTTTCCCTTATCGTACAGCGATGTACCCGTGGTTTAATGAATATCAATGCACACCCTTCATCTCAACTATGCTGGTCTTCCTGGATGAATGTCTGGGGTGATTTGCCTTAACATTATATATATTCACAGCCATGCATACTGCCCGACTTGGATCTATGGCTTCACCAAAAGATTCATAATACTTGACTTTCATAAGAGTACTGAAACATTTTATATTCATAGCCAATGCATTATGCCCGACTTGGGCCTATGGCATTATAAATGTGAATTATAACTCTTTTCAGATTAGTTCATTATTATACAGGTGCGTCACTCATCTCGAGCACATTTGACAGAGATTTATTAAGAATGCATGATCATACTCGATATGCTTTCATGAACATTTTTTGCTATTAACATGGTGGCTCCTTAATTATATCAGTTCCAGAGGGAACAACAAAAGGAATACGCAGGCTGAAAAGCATTCCAAATTCTGGACTATGAAGAATATTGAATCATTCCTTGATAGGAAATCGATAATTGAAATGTATAATTTTGGAAGGATGCAAAGAAGTTTAGATTATAATGCATGACTTGGTGAGAGGTATAGCTCGACTTGCAAAAATAACCAGGTGAAGCTGAGTAGGTTGTCTCTCTTGTGCAATCTAGACTTATGATATCGTCCTGTATATGGATGTTGGGTATCTAGTCCCATACATGACTCTTTAGAGCAATGCCGATGATTACTCACTGGCTTTAGATAGAATCAAAAACTATGGAAAACAAGAATGGTTCTCGACACAAATGAAACTTGAGTGTTGTAGACCGAAGAGGTGAGAAGCAATGATAATAATCCCTCACCATGGGTGAGCATAGATATGCAAGAAAAGCTCCCGTGTGCATGCTTAGTTACACAAGAAAGTTCTAAGGTGGCAAGGCGCTCACAAGGCCACTGGTTCAAGTATGAATAATGTATGATGAGCCATTACTCAAATATAAAGTTCGATGTAATAAGAGAAATATGCAAGGTGGCCGCTCTAGCCAAAATAATAAAGCTATTGCCAACGAGAAAGAATAATAATCCAATCTCTTAATGTTCTAATACAAGGACATCATCGTACTTAGCTATACTCATAGATGTATATACACATACGTGCATATATTCATAAATCATAAACATATGTATTTTATGTATACGTTCAAAATAGGCACATACCTCTTAATTAACTTATGCACATATACATATATATGTGGGTAAGGGTACATGTAAGAATATACCTAGGTATCTTGGTGTCATTCTAGTATGCCATAAGCAACAAAAGGTTCTCGAATTATGAAGGTAACAAATTTGTTAATGCTTTTTTAATTATATAAGTTGATTGGTTAGTTCATGGTCATCCAACATACACTTTTGCTTGCCTAGCCCTTTACCCTTAGCCATGGTGGTTTAGGACTCGTACCTATTGCCCAATGATAGGTGGTGCCCCATGTGCCCAATTCCTTTTTGGCAATGCTTTCCCCCCTTTGACGTACTCTTGCAAAGAAAGAAATTCCTCACAATAATATCGTATTCCCCAATATAATCACAATTACTATAGCAAGTTATTATTCATAAACCATCATAACAGCTAATCACCATTTCACTTCCCATGAATTTATGATGAATAACCCACTTTCCAAGGTTTCAATATAACAATATAATAACATCATACGATTAACTAACATGTCATCTTCATATGAATTATAACAATTAACCAACATGTCATCTTTATATTAAAATAAAATGATTAACCATCTTGCCATTTCACGTGATCATAACTAATTTTACCTGTCAATTGACTTCACTTGAAACCTCAACTGCTATATGAATATTTTTGAATTAAGCCAAAAATTGGGATGTAACAATACCCCCCCCCTTCGCCCCCTTTCATCGTCCTTGATGAATTTTACAATTTTAAACACTAAAGAATATTCCAAATACTATATATATATATATATATATATATATCATGAAATCTTCTCATTTGAAATTTGAATCAAAATCTAAGCCATGGTCAAGATCAAGGTCTATCATTCGTTTATTTTAATGCTTCAGAAAAATTTTTACACAACACCATAAGATCAAAAATGAAACACACATACCTGTGTTTACTCTACCATACCTGAGCTCACTTCGGCTTCACTTTGAATTGATAATGTTTTAGGATATTCTATTTCATGTTCTTGTCACACTCATGTAGACACTTATAATATTTTTAGTTCAATTCTCATACTAGTGTTCAATATAAAAGAGCAAAGATAATTTCCAATTCCTCAACTATCATGCTCTAGATCATAATTTGGTCATAGAAATT
Source organism: Cupressus sempervirens (assembly GCA_028749045.1). Classification (NCBI taxonomy): domain Eukaryota; kingdom Viridiplantae; phylum Streptophyta; class Pinopsida; order Cupressales; family Cupressaceae; genus Cupressus; species Cupressus sempervirens. The sequence goes on from CM053785.1 coordinate 495,870,173, forward strand.
AAATCACTCATACATACCATTTGATATGTGGTACTCATTAAATGAGTAGGTCATTGCAAGCACTCTGACTATCCAGTATGTTGTACTTATACATACCTGTCTTCTAACTACTAGCACTCTGACCTCTAGCGATCATAACAACAATCTTACCACTAAGCCTACCTTGGCTAGGGATTTCCAATGGACACTGTGTGCCCGATCACCCACTGCTCGACTTCCAAATTATGATAATTGTCATTCTGATTCATCTTTATGATATTGCAAATTTATCCATCTGTCCAATTCATATGGACCACACCATTATCTCATCCCTTCCTGACTATTCTGGATGATCTTTGGTGTGATTTTCCAGCTTACATTGTAAAATATTTAGTTTTACAAAATAAATATTCATTTTGTATCATTCAACATATTTTTCGCTCCCTTGCAATAGTGTTGGGCCCAAGGTTCAGTGTCGAATCTAGAGCTTTGATACCATATGTAAAATCCCCTTTTCTCGGGCCTTTGCTAACAATCATCATATCATTAAGCATGGTACTTTTTTATTGATGAGCATGAGAAGGCAATTATAGTAGTTATTCATATGTTCATAAGAAAGGGATCAATGTTTATAACAGATTAACTAAAATTTCTTAACCAACATTTGGAAGAGCATTTAACCAATAGTGCAATACATATTTAATTGCCATCATTACTAACCATTACCTATTGGAAATAAAGATACTTTATATACTCACATGAAGATAGTTTTACAGCTACTTACATATTCGGATGGAAGAGAACCAACAACTATAATCAAGTGACTAAAAAGAAGATAATTGATTAAACGAAACTTGATATTGCAAACTCAACTGAGAAAGACTCTCCCTACCTGGAATAGACATGGGACACCCTATCCAGCCATTGAGCATCCTAGCATTAGAGTATCAACCCACTGCTTGACTAGGCAACAAGATCCAAATATTGAACTACCAAGAGCTGACTCAATTTTAACTCTTTTTATTACTTGCTTATTTGTTATTGATCGTTCTTTCCCTCATCATGTAGGGACGTACCCGTGGTTTAATAAATATCTTAGTTACTGGTTTGAGTTCGGTTTGAAATACGGGTTCAAAGAACCGGTTCGCTGGTACGACAAAATTTTGGAAAGGGTTTTGGGTTCGTTCATACAAAAAAGTGTAAAAATTATATATATACATATCTATGAAGCCTAGAAGCATAGAGTATCATAAAATCATATGATGTAAACTCCAACTTGCACAAACGTCTTTTGCTCAATCACCTAGTTGCTCACAAAATCACCTATTTGCACACCACAAATGATGTTAGAAGCCAAAATAACCTACTTACATTTACCTTTTAGGGCAACCGGAACTCAAAAGATATAAGATTTGCCCAAATTCATCCCAAATTCGATCTAGGCAGCCAAAATTTGCTCGGGTTCAAATTTGGAATTGTGGGTTCAAACTGGCCCAGAGAAATTTGAACCTTGATTGAACCTAGGTCAAATCAAACCCATATTTCGAACTGGTTCAAACCCAAGCATGGTTCTTGGGCGAAATCGGCGAACTTGGGTAACGAAGATGAATATCAATACACACCCTTAATCTCGACCATGCTGGTCCTCCTAGATGAATGTTTGGGGTGACTTGCCTTAACATTATATATATTCAGAACCATGCATACTACCCGACTTGGGGCTATGGCTAAACCAAAAGATTCATAATACTTGACTTTCATAAGAGCATTGAAACATTTTATATTCATAGCCAATGCATTATGTTCGACCTGGGCCTATAGCATTATAAATGCGAATTATAACTCTTTTCAGATTAGTCCATTATTATACAGGCACTGCACTCATCTCAAGGAGTATATTGACAATACCCTTGTACGAGCTAGCACATTTGATAGAGACTTATTAAGAATGCATGATCATACTCGATATGCTTTCATGAACATTTCTTGCATGATGTCTCCTTAATTATATGAGTTCCAGAGGGAACAACAAAAGGAATACACAAGCAAAAAAGCATTTCTAATTATGGACTATGAAGAATAATGAAGCATTCCTTTATAGGAAATTGACTAATTCAAATACATAATTTCAGAAAGATGCAAAGAAGTTCAGATTATAATGCATGACCTAGTGAGATGTATAGCTCGACTTGCAAAAATAACCAAGCGGAGTTGAGTAGGCCGACTCTCCTGTGCAATCTATACTTATGTTATTGTCCTGTATATTGATGTTGGGTATCTAGTCCCATACATGGCTCTCTAGAGCAATGTTGGTGATCACTCATTGGCTTTAGATAGAATCATAAACTATGGCAAAACAAGAATGATTCTTGGCACGAATAGAACTTGAGTATTGCAGACCGAAGAGGTGAGAAGCAATGATAATAATCTCTCATTGCGGGTGAGCGTAGATATGCAAGAAAAGCTCCCGCATGCATGCTTAGTTACACAAGAAAGTTCTGAGGTGGCAAGGCGCTCACAAGACCATCAATTCAAATATGAATAATTTATGATGAGCCATTACTCAAATATAAAGTCTGATGGAATAAGAGAAATATGCAAGGTGGCCACTCAAGGAAAAATAATAAAGCTATCGCCAAGGAGAAAGAATAATAATATCTCCAATCTCTTAATGTTCTAATACAAGGACATCATCGTATTAGCTATACTCATAGGTGTATATACACATACATGCATATGTGTGTAAATCCTAAGCATATGTATTTTATGTATACGTTTAAAATAGGCATATGCCTCTTAATTGACTTACTCACATATACATATATATATGTGGGTACATGTAAAGAGTATACCTAGGTATCTTGGTGTTGTTCTATTAAAACATGGCATAAGCAACAAAATGTTCTCAAATTATGAAGGTAACGAATTTGTTAATGCTTATTTAATGATATAACTTAACTAGTTAGCTCATGGTTGTCCAACGTACTCTTGCTTGCCTAGTCATTTACCCTTAGCCATGGTGGTTTAGGACTTGTCCCTGTCTAATACAACATCAATTTACCTTAACAACTATGAAATGCCATTTCCAATGGTCCCTTTGATCTCTTATGTGTCACAGGTTGTTCTTCAATCATAGACCATAACAACTGTGAAATGCTGTTTCCAATAGTCCCTATCTCTTATGTGTCACAAGTTGTTCTTCAATCATAGACAAAAATGGATGGCCCTCTGTAGGTTCAAGACTGGAAGGTGATAGAGAGGCCTCTGATCCTTTCTTAGTCTTTAGCAAAGGATGAGCACTTGTAGCTTGTTTCATTGCTGCTTGATCTACTTTTGCTTGCTCTTCAATATATGCCAATACTTGTTCCTCTATAAGGAGGCCTTTACCTTTTGGCTTGTCGAGAGTTTGATGCCTTTTTGAGGGATAAAGCACAAATGTGCTTTCTCTCAGTTATTGTGCTTTGCAATGACCATAAGTCCAAGTGGAACCTCCTTCACCTTGAAGTTGGTGTACTGTTTGCACATATTCCCAAAGGAGAGAATGTGAGTTTGTTTTGAAGCAAGGTTGGCTCTCAGAGCTAGAAGCAGTTGCCATTTTAATACCTAACAGAATATATTTTATAGACAACATGGATAGGCACAAACCAAAAAGAAAAATTTTCAAGACAAAACTAGAGAGTTCATTTGTTAAAAAAAAAATGTAAGGAAAAAAACAAAAACAAAAACAATAAAAAAACTTATCTCTTTTGAAGAAATCTTCCTCTACAATCTCTTTGCAAACAAACCAACACTATAGTAGCACTACAAACCAGCTTAGTAATAGCACTGCAAACCAGCTTGGAGCTTTCAACGACCAATTTTTAACTCTCTTTGTGCAATGAAAAACAAATAATTAAGTTTAGTAATGGAGCAAAATGTTTTTGTTTTTCATTCAAAATAGCATAGAGACAGGCTTTGCCTTTTTGGTATTTTCAATGGGCAAAATTAGGGCCAAGGGTTCAAAATGCACTTTTTGCAAAGAAAATACACTTTAAAAAATAAAAATAATTCCAAATTCGGCCTGGGTTCAGCTGGTGGCACATTTTGGGTTGCAAATTCGTTCAGATCTGCTTGGGCTCGACAAGACTGGTCCAATAGGTTGGATCCAGTATTGCCTGGACATACAGTGAACTGGCTCGACACTACGAACCCAGTTCAAACCGAAATGGGACCCATGGCCTGTGGACAGATTGATAAGTCTGAGGAGAACAAAGATCTTGGCAGCCATTTGCGCTTTTTTCTATTTCATATTAATAATCTCAAATATTTTTCTTCTTTCTTGATATTTATGTGACCTTTTGCCCACCTCTATTATTTTTACATATCTATATGAGCAAACATATTTTTCCTATTGTTTGATGTTTATGTGATTTTGTGCTTGTAAAATTCTTAAAATATTAACATTTGCAAGAACAGCTAACGCATTGAACTTTGCAAGAATAGTGCATTCAGAGAATTTTGTCTTTTCCAACTTGTTTTTTGTTATAGTATCATATCTATTGTCAATAATTACAAAGTTATCATGAATGGTAAACAATCAATTGCTTCATCATACCTATTCAATATAAAAATGGACATTTCAAACACTTAAATATAAAGCATTCCATCACATGTGTGATGAAATAGCAGTTGCGCGACCCTACTAATTCTCCAAATTCTACATGGTAAGTTCTATGTTATTTTTGACAATGGCTAATTCCAAGACTAAAAGGTATATTATTTATGTACATGAATGCAGCCTACTGAAAAAACATCAGTGCATTTTGAGCAACGCATAAAATTGTAGATTCTTGAAAACAATATGTAAATCAGATTTTTTTATGATGGGTAATGAGCTGAAGCTGAGATTAGTTAATTCTTACTTAGCTTGCATGGGTAGATGAGTTGGCTTGAGGTCATGGGTAGTTCCCCATAATCTCGGGTTCAAGCTTCTCCCAGGATTAAGAGGTGAGACATCTTGTGGATGGCTGATCTCACCCATGGGGGACTAGTCTTGCCCTAGCTCGCATCAACCGCTGGTCATCGCTGGCCTAGGTTGCGGGGACACCTCCATGTAAAAAAAATAAAAAAATGATTACTTGTTGAGATTAATTATTATTATTTGTTAGGTTCAAGTAGACTCGAGCTGAAGACCTCCTAGATGTCACAGCTTACCGTTGTGCTATAGATTGCTGCCTATGCAAATCAGAAATTTAACTTTACAGATTGTTTTAGATTAACTAGAAACCTAAGTTTGTAAAAGAAATCTCTGAAAAGGTACAAGTTGTTATTTTTTAGGACAGAAATGTAAGAAATCAGAAAAAGCAATACATAATGATAAGGCAATGAGCACAATGTTTACCCTAGGAAAATCCTCTTTGAGGGAGAAAAGCCCAACAAATAATCTCTTACATATCAGATTAGAAAGTGCAGAATATACAAAATCAGGCCTTATACAGGGAAAGTCACATACAACAATAGATATGTCTCTTCTCTTGACATGAATACGAAAACAATAAAGATTTCTTCTGAATATTGATCTCCTTGAAGCAAATATGTCTGTATATCTATCTCACAAACTGAATGCTTCTTTGTGAACTTGTCTTGACACTTCATCGTCTTGACCCTTTGTTGCCTTGACCCTTCGTAAAATAAAATGTAGATAAATAAAAAACACAATAACACTAGGTATGCCCTGGAAATCCCTCCTACTCGTGGGAAAAACCCAGCCACACCAAAAGTTCTCCTTTATTGAATAATCAATGGAACTCAATACAAACCTCACAAGCTTTATCAGAAGAATCACTTCTTCACTGAGCCTCACAGATGCTCAAGACAAAATGATTTACACATCAAAATGACCATGCACTGATCATTCACAAATGATGCCTGCAACAAACACGGTGATAGCTTTGCTTCACACTGATTTTCCTCACTCAGAATTCCCTATGATCTCACAATACGAGAAAACTGCAGAAGTCAAGACACCGCCAAGAGAATGTCTTCAGGCAGTTCTGATGTTACGCCATATAATATGCACCTGCAAGAAACTCATGATGAAACAGTATAATACTTGAAAGATATACACACAAACAATTATATAAGATGAACGCTAACAGTCACCTGCAAGAAACTCAGTATCTCAGAACAATGCACATATCTTTCATAGCCACTGAGAAGAAGAAAACTTGAGCACGATCCTGCCGAATATATAATTATTACAAGGAGATGAATCTTTATTGAATTTAGTGACTCAAAGGCCATGTCTGCAGCAGTTACAAAATAACTCTTTAATATGCAAACATGAAGCCCTTCAAATTCTGAATGTTGACAAACTTGAAGACTCTCTGTAGTCTTCAGAGGTATCCAAAGATGTGACTCTTTAAAGCATAAGCCATGTACACAACAGTTAAGATGCCAGACTAATCACTATGAATCATAAACACTATCTGCTTGGAATAGGATGGGACCATGATGCCATGTCATTCTTATACCCAAATGAAGAAGGAATGCATAATACAATTAACAAATGACAGTGATTACAGATTCAGTTTCCAGCTATTTACACACCATTACTATAATGCTGACCGTAGTTTGATAATAAATGAAATTGTTTCATCCCACAGGAAAACATTTAGCCTCTGGAATAAAGACCCAAGAATAGTGGTAGCAGATACGAAGGAAATACAATTGGACAATTTGACAGAAGCTCCCAAAGGTGCAAAGCAGAGAATCAATAAAACATACAAGTGAGAATGATCTCTCATGCAGTGAAAAAACACTAACAATCTTGACCCTTGAGGTCTTGAAAATGAAGCAACACACTACTTGAGTTGTCTTGAAAAACATTTCGTTTGATTTTGTTTAGAATATGAAGGCCAATCTGCCTTTAGCTAAGAGAAATCGCTCTTGAAGCTATAAAACACTAACACTCCCTCTTAGCTATGGAGATATTTTCTAAATATCTACATCATGGAGTCTGTCAACATGAGGCCACAATGGCTACAACCATTTGTGGAAAGCTCAAAGGTTCATCGTAGAATCTCTCAACCTGATGTCATCATGGAGTCTCTCAATATGATGTCTCATCTCAGTCTTAGAGATGAACAAGGGCTTTCACCCTAAGCTACCTCATATTTCTGTCTCAGGGAAATATACACTAGAATGGCTTTCACCTCATATTTCTCTCATAGAGAAATATGCACTGCAAGTGCTTTCACCACATATTTTTCTCTCACAGATAAATATACATTACAAGGGCTTTTACCTCATATTTCTCTCTCACAGAGAAATATACATGACAAAAAATATTCATGATGATGTGACTCCTTATGAATCTCCAAACACTTGCATCAATCTGCTGACCTCCTTGGTCAAGATTGCCTGCAATGCTTGCCTAAGAGGAACAATTTTCAACACACACCTGCAGAATTTCTGACATACTAGAGTCCAGGATTGTCTTCCTTTATTTCATCCCAGATCACCCTATTCCGGGTAAGTTTGTGGAGCTACCAATGTCAAATCCAGATTGGCTGTGTAATCCTGTTCTTTGTAGATGAATTTTTTTTCGAGGACTTCAGCACTTGACCCTGCAACACTGCAACTTACTTAGTTGACATCTTCACTTCTTCACAGAACTCTTTCGAGTCCTGCCTGAGAGATTGCAAAGAATTTCTCTGGAAGTGAACTCCGCTCTATTGATCTTAGAACATTAAAGCCCTCAACTCTCAACTCGTGCCTTGAATTCTTGGGATGTAACTCCCTCTGTATGGCATTTCCTCCTCTTAAGAAGAAATTGATCACAAGACAATCTGAATAGGTTCTTCTTCATCGAGATAAGTCTCCAGTTATGTGCCACCAACTCAGCCTTATGACAGCAAGCTGTTCTCGATTCTTCAGCCTTCGTGACTTCCTCACAAGATGCATAAAGTTCTTCCTCCCTTGAATGCAATCTTTCATCATTCTTATGATCCTTGATCCATCCTGGAACCATTTTAGAGAGATTATTAATAGTTCATAGGATCAATCTATCCTGAATAGAAATACCAATGCTAGAAGCATATTCAAGGGTATGAAATACTTATCTCTTTATTGTCCTATCTTCTTCACAATCCACCAATTGTTCTTTCCTGATTTTTGCACCCAAAGATTGAGATCTCGAAATACGCCGTATTTCATATATATATAGCATATTCGACTTTCGCTTCCTTTTGAGGTCCTAATTTAGTTCCAAATGGTGCTGGCAGAACTCAGAAACTGTAGGTGGAGAAGGGCTCTGATTGGTGAGTGGCAAGAGCCAGAGGCTACACAGCCATGAGCAAACTGGGAGACATTCCAAATGATAGTTGCTATACTTAGATCTGTGTGTCCTTTACGATCCCTGATGATGTATGGTGTCCGCAACCCTGGAGTCGATTGTGTATATTGTGAATGGATCTTTTTCTCACGCTGTTCTGTATGATATGATAAGAGCTTCATAGTAGATGTGAATGTTCAGGTCCTAGATGCCAAATTGAACTTCATTGAGAATTAAATCTGATCAGGTATCTTGAACCCAGTCTAATAGCATGTTAGTTTTTAGAAATGGAAATATAAGCAACCAGAGAAAAACAATCCAAAAGACAATGAACACAATGTTTACCCTGGGAAAACCCCCCTCCTCGAGGGAGAAAAACCCAGTAAATAATCTCTTATGTATCAGATAAAGAAGTGCAAAATTCTGTATACAACAATCAGGCCTTACACTGGGCAAGTCTTGTACAACAATAGATATGTTTCTTCTTTTGACGTGATTATAAAAACAATAGAAAATTCTTCTGAATATCGATCTCTTTGAAGCAAATATGTCTCTTCATCTATCTCACAAATCAAATACCTTCTTTACAAACTTGTCTTAACCCTACAACGTCTTTTGAAAATGATGCAACAAACTACTTGAGGTGTCTTGAAAAACATTTCATTTCATTATATTCAGAACAAGAAGGCTGCCTTTAATTAAGAGAAAATAGCTCCTGAAGCTATAAAACACTCACACAAGTAAATATGAATGCATAAGTTTTTGTAAAACAATTTCAACGGATTCTATTATTCGCAGACAGAAATGGATAATTACATATATGGATGCTGAATTTGGATGTGCATATTCCTTTTCCTCAAGCTTCATCATTTTTTGCGATCTTTCCATTCATTCTCAATGTGATTTGCCACACATAGTTGCTTGATTGGACTGATATCTTTTCATAAATGTTTAGTGCATCTGCCTTTTAAACATCACATCCATGTTTATTGAAGTCTAGTTTTGGTCAGTGACAAATTTGTCTACGTAGCTATCTAGCTCCTTGTTGGGTTTGCAGCTTGATTCTTGTTTCAAGGTCCATAACATCCAGATTAGCCAAGAAATAATTTCTTCAAAACTCTACACTTTCTTTGGCTCCATTTTGTAGAAGCTCAATTTATTTTTAATAAAGTAAATATCTGAAGATTTTATGTAATGGTACCTTGCAACGTCTATATGTACAGTAGTCTGGCATCTATCCTGTTTGTTTGGAGTACAGGCAAAGTGCAGAGCATTATTGGCATTCAGACAATATATGTGTTCTTCATGATTTCTTCTTCAAAAGTCTGCCTTGGTTAAGAGCTTGACTATGCTTTACACCAAAGTAGGCTTGTAGCCTCGAACTAAGTAAAATAAATATTGAATCTAAACAATGCTTCTCAATCCTTTGTAATATTTGTAAGCTTATCATTGTCTGCATGCTTGAGAGAAATAGTTTCCTCATCATAGTATGATGTAAATGACTGTTATTGGCTCCATGGTTTTCCGATCATATTATGATGTAAATGATTGTTATTGGCTCCATAGATTTTTCTCTGTTTTATAGGAGAAACAAAATTATTCTTGAAAAAATGTATTTCACACAATAAAACAAGTGTCATATCCACATGAATATTTTTTCTGAGTTATTGTTGTCCTGGCATAGCTTGTTGGTTTGTATTTTATCCAACAAAGAATTACACCATGTGTCTTTTGCAATTTTTTCTCTTGCTTATCCATCTGGAATGTGCATTTTATGGGCCCTTTACTGAAGCATGTTATAATAATAGAAATACTGGAATGATTTTTTTTTGGATTGTTTTCAAACTTGTATTTTTCAATAATGGGTTCTTTGTACACAAGCAGACCTGTGAACGTGAAGCTGCTGGAAAAGGAGCTGGACTCTCAAAAGATTCAGATATGAGTGACACCATCATGAGGTTGTCATGGGCACTTGTACATTCACGTCGTTCATCTGATGTTCAAAGAGGAATAGCAATGTTGGAAGGTTAGTGATCTTCAATTTGATTTATTATTTTGTAATAAGCACACTGTAGTCCATTTCACCGCCTTGAGAATACTCAGTAAAAGTACAAACAAGGGGCTGACAAACTCAAAAAATCACTTATAAAGCATTCATCATTCTGTTTCCTATTGAAAGGTCTAGTAAGATGCACTATTCTATTTCTTAATTCTTCCTCTATTGCATTAGTCTCCACTACAGGATTAAGTTTTAAGAGAAGGTGCTCAATCACCATGGAAAAATTGGTGTCCCCAAGGCCCATGATGATTTAAAAAATGGAATCAGTGAGACAATAATTAGGAAAAAAATGTTGCCTTGTCTCTGGACACTTGGAATGAGAGTGATGCTTGTAGCCTTGCCATTGAAATTTTTACTGGTGCAAACAATTTAACAAGCAAGTCCTTAAAACTCATCAAGGTTATAATTTGAGTTGAATTTGAAACTAAAACATCGGATTCTATGCTTTTTAATATTTCTCAAAAATCTAGCATCTTGAAAAAAATAGCCATTATTTAGGGGAAACATGAGTGGACATAGGGTTCATGGTTAGCATTCAAAAATATATGAGAAGAAGAATGGACAGAAACTTAGGAAATAATTGCTGACATGTTTCCAGTGAACACCAGGAGTGAAAGTGATGCTTGTAGGTCTGTCATGGAAGTTACTACTTGTGCAAGCAGTAATACAAGGAAGTCCTTGGAATGCATCAATGTAATAATTTGGGTTGAACCTAAAACTGGGACATCTGATTCTATGTTTCATCAAGTTGAAAAAAATTAGTCAATCATTTATGATAAATCAATGTTGTTGTAAAAAAAGGAGATGAAAGCACCTTATATAGACTTACAAAGAGGATGTTTCTAAAATAAACAATTGTGAACTAAAGACGAAATTAGAAACTACTTAATAAACTAAAGGTACTGAGTTGACCATTAAAAAAAAATTGCGATACTCTAATACCCTTTCTTAATGGTTGTAAAATTTCTGCAAAACTCTGATGAAAATATTCAGTAATATTCTGCAACTACCTCTGATCTAATACCTTTCTTTCAATGGAGATTGTCTAGTTTTGTTTCTTAATAAGTATGAGATCTTCCTTTGCTGATAACTGATCTGCAAGTAATATTTTATATTCTGATATAAATCGCTGAGGTAATGATTGCTAAAGAGGCAGACTTGAATGTATTTTTTGTGTGCTCTTTATCCACAAAACATTCCTCTATAAATAAGGCGACTAAAGAACATGACCCTAGAAGGGACATGTCCTTTCCTAGATCGGCCAGGACTGTCTCTTATAAATCGGCGCCTATTTAAGGATTTGGACAAGGTAACACTTAATAATCTTGTTAGTGTTTAGACAAACAAGAATTAACCTAAGATAGACGCTGGTTATCTAGAGGACAGTATAACATATTTATAGGTCTTCAAAGCCATCATTTCTATAATCAGATTTGTATGATCTGTTTTATCAGAACAGTAGGATTATGAAGTTACGGAATTAACACTCCCTCTTAACTTGATAATCATACTGTGAGATTAACATATCTAGCATCATCAAATAATATGAATAAGCATAGAATGATACTCTATATCTATTTGAATCCTCAAACATGAGGTATTATAGAACATATGATACTTATGTCATATCACTATACCTGTGATGTGACTTATCACTTACACTAGTGATAATGATATTGCATGAAAGCAATATACAGGATAAAATCTGAAGAATAATTGAATTCTTCATTTATCCAAGTTGTGATTCATAGATACTGGCTCTTCTATATCACAAGTTCCTGAGCTAAGATCTCCAGAACACAGGATAAACCCTGAAGAATAAAATTCTTCCTTTATCCAAATTGTGACTTATAGCAATGTCTATATCACAATATGTCATGAACTCATCCAGATCTTACTGTAGAACTCTACTGTTTAACACATTATCTAAGAGATCGTCACCTCTTATAATGTCTTTTATACAAGTGTTCATTATCTCAGAGATCGTCACCTCTTAAATAATGAATACAAATGGTAGAGCCCATAACAGTCAATAGCCTGACCAAATAAAATTACTTTATTAATAATTTAAAGAGTACAAATGGATTACAACTCAACCAAACCATTTCTCCTTCTGAAGTGTTCTATCTTCACTCTGGATAGAGGTTTGGTGAGTATGTCTGCTATTTGATTTGCAGTGCAAATGTATTCTAATTTTACAGAAATCCTATCTATCATAGCTCTTACATAATGGTAAGGAATTTCAATATGCTAGGACCTGTCATGAAAAATTGGATTCATTGAAAGCTTGATGGAACTTTGATTATCACAATGAATAATTGTAGGATTCATGGCTTGCCCAAATAATCCCACAAGTAACTTCCTTAACTAGACTGCTTCTCGAGAGGCCATCGCTACTGCAATGTATTCGGCTTCTATGGAGCTTTGAGCTACTGAAGACTGCTTTCTGCATATCCAAGATATCATCGCTGATCCTAAATTGAAACAACATCCTAAATTACTTTTCCTGTCTTTGACACTTCCACTCCAATCTGAATCAGTGAATCCATGCAAATCTAGATCAACTTTCTCATATTTTAGTCCAAAGTTAAGAGTGCCTTGTAAGTATCTCATAATGTGTTTAACTGCAACTAGGTGAATCTCCTTTGGCTCACACATAAATTAACTTAAGGCATTAACAGCATAACAAATGTTTTGTCTTGTATTTACTAAATACATAAGGGACCCAATCATCTATTTGTACTTTGTAGAGAGTAGAATCTATGGAAGGTGATTCTGCTGTTGCTTCCCTAAGTTTATGTAGATTAGTCTCCATTGGAGAAGACATAGGCTTGCAATTCCACATTCCAAATCTCTTCAAAATGTCTGATGTATACTTCTCTTGATTAAGTATGATACTGTCAGAATTCTACCGTACTTCGAGTTCTAGGAAGTAATGAAGGAGTCTCAAATCTTTCATCTTGAATTCTCTAGTTAGATCTTTCTTGCACTGATCTATGAGATGATCATCACCTGTTATTGGTAAATCATCAACATACAATATCATAATTACCATATCATCTTTATCTCTTTTATAATATAAATTTGGATTTGCTTCATTTTTGGAGAATCCTAAGCTGGTGAGATACTTATCAATTCTTTCATACTAGGTTCTGGAAGTCTGTTTAAGCCCATAGAGAGCTTTCTTGAGCTTGCAAACAAAAATGTTAGAATCATGAGTTTCAAATCCTTCAAGTTGCTTGAGCTATACTTCTTCTGTAATCTTTCCACTTAGGAATGCTGTTTTTACATCCATTTGATATACTTTCCATCCCTTCGATGCAAAAATTGCTAAGATTGCTCTTACGGAGGTGTATCTGGCAACAGGAGCAAAGGTTTCTTCATAATCAATCCCTTCTTTCTGAGAAAATCCTCTGGCTACAAATCTAGCTTTAGATTTTTCAATGCTACCGTCAGCAGCATGCTTTATTTTAAATATCCACTTGGAAGAAATAACAGATTTTCCTTTAGGTCTTGGAACAATTTCCCAAACATCATTTTTTATAATAGATTGGTATTCTTCTGTCATAGCTTCTTTCCAAGCTGTATGTTTAATAGCATTAGAAAGATTGGTTGGTTCTGTTTTGGATAGATCACTCATTTTTGTAATATAATTAAAAAATCTTTTAGGTCTTTTGCTTTCTCTGATTGTTCTAGAAGGTGCAGCAAAGTCTTGTGCTTCTTCTACTATTTTGATGGCCCAAAGTGGTTTTTTCGTTGAATTTTGAGTTTCTTTAGGATTCATATTTTGAATTTCATCTTCAATTTCTTCTAAGTTCTCCCTCTGGGACCCAAAGTCACTATTTCTTTCAGAACTAGATAAAGGAGAAGGTTCTTTAGAACTCAGGGCTCTTTTGAATGCAAGATCTTCAAAAATCACATCCCTACTAAGTTCAATACTTTTCTATCCAGGTATGAAAATCCTATATGCTTTAGATGTTTCACTATACCCTACAAAAATACCTTTCCTTCCTGAGGGTTCTAACTTGGTGCTCTTTTCTTTTGGAACATGGATATATACAGGGCACCCAAAAATCCTAAGATGACTTATATTGGGTTTGACCTTAGTAAATACTTATTTAGGAGTTTTATCTCTAAGGTAGGAGTGAGGGCTTCTATTTTGAATATATATAACAGTACAAGAGGCTTCTGCCCAAAGATAATATTCTAGATTTTGATAAAAAATCATAGCTCTAGCAGCTTCTATAATTGTCCTATTCTTTCTTTCTGCTACCTCGTTTTGTTCAGGATTATAAGGAACAATGTACTCCCTCTTAATCTCTGATTCTTTACAAAACTTTTTAAACAAGTCTGAGGTATATTCCTCTCCATTATCAGTTCTAAGGGTTTTAATTTTATGTCCTGAAAGATTTTCAGTTAATGTTTTGAATTCTTTAAACCTCTTTAAGATTTCTTCTGATTCTTTGCATTTTAAGAAGTAAATCCATGTTTTCCTAGATAAGTCATCTATGAACAAGATATAATACTTGAATCCTCCAAGAGAAGGTACATACATAAGTCTACATAAATCTAAATGAATTAATTCCAAAACATTATTTGTTTTCTTAGTACTATCATGAAATGGACTTCTAGTGTTCTTACCCAGAGCGCACCTTTTGCATATGCTTGAGTGGCCTTTATTTAGTTTAGGTAATCCAGTAACTATTTTCTTGATAGTTGATAAGGTTTTGAAATTTAGATGTCCTAATCTTCTGTGCCATATTTCGTTTATGTCTGTAGCTTCCTGAACTAAGGCTTGAATAGGTCGACTAGATTTTGTATTCAATTCATACAAGTATCCTTTTCTCTGACCAATCAACTTCACTTTCTTGATTGAGGAGTTCTTTGCCCAAGTTAATACTTTGCCATCCACGAATGCAACATTATGCCCATCATCTTCAAGCATTGTAATTGAGATTAGATTTCTTTTAATTCTTGGTACATAGAGTACACCTTTGAGAAGAAGAATATTTCCTGATTTTAGTTTCAAGGTGCAATTTACAATTCCTTCAACAGAGTGTGCTGAATTATCACCTATGGTAACTTCACCGTTAACCTTCTCTGAAAGAGTCTAGTGTTTCTTTGTATCCCATTATATGTCTAGAGGATCCACTATCAATTACCCATGCTTTATTTGAAATTTCATTTGATAGTGAGGAGTACAATACATGATTTTCAGGGTCATAGGTATCGTCTTCCCTAATAACATTTGTACAGTTTGCTTGTTGTTTAGAATTCTCAGGACAATTTGATTTGTAGTGTCCAAATTTTTCACATTTGAAACACTTTATTTTTGATAAATCTTTTTTGGGTTTTCCATTCTTTTGATTTCCCTTTTCCTTCTTGAAATGCTTCTTCTTGCTCTTATAGGAGTTAGCATTAAGAACATGAAGTTCTTCATCTTCTATTTTTAGTTTCCCTCATTTCTTTAATTTTCTAGATTCTTCTTGAAGACGATCGTTCTTAAGTCTGTTGAAGTTAGGAAGATTATCTTTGACACTTATTCCTTGTGCAAAACTCTCCCATGAATCTGGTAATCCATCTATAGCCATTAGTGTTAATTTTGTATCACTAATAATGTTTCTTATACTTGATAGTTCATCTCTAATGATGGCAACCTATAGGAAGTAAAAATTTATTGATTCTTTTTTCTTTATTTGAATGTGATTTAGTTGCTTTTTTAGTTCTAAAACCCTAGTTGCATTGTTGACCTCATATGCATTTCGTAATGCATTCATCATATCAAATGCAGTTTGATGTTTTGTAAGCATGGGTACGATATCATTTTTCACTCCATCTAATATGATTTGAATTGCTTTCCTATTTCCTTTGCTCCAGATGGATTTATGAGGTTCAACTGACAGTTGTTTGGATGCTTTATCAACGAATTGTCTTACATCGTTCTCTTCAAGAATCATCATGATTCTGAATTTCTAGGCCTCAAAGTGTTATTTCCCATCAAACCTGTCCTCGGGTCTGATTGTGTATGCCATTGAAGATAGGAAATAGTTGCTAGATATATATGAAGTTTGATAACTGAATTTTGCAGAGCCTAGGTTCGACAACCTGACTCTGATACCATGTAAAGTTTCTACAAAACTCTGATGAAAATATTCAATAATATTCTGCAACTACCTCTGATCTAATACCTTTCTTTCAATGGAGATTGTCTTGTTTTGTTTCTTAATAAGTATGAAATCTTCCTTCGTTGATAACTGATCTGCAAGTAATATTTTATATTCTGATATAAATCGCTGAGGTAATGATTGCTAAAGAGGCAGCCTTGAATGTATTTTTTGTGTGCTCTTTATCCACAAAACATTCCTCTATAAATAAGGCGACTAAAGAATATGACCCTAGAAGGGACATGTCCTTTCCTAGATCGGCCAGGACTGTCTCTTATAAATCAGCGCCTATTTAGAATTTGGACAAGGTAACACTTAAGTGAACTAATCTTGTTAGTGTTTAGACAAACAAGAATTAACCTAAGATAGATGCCGGTTATCTAGAGGACAGTATAACATATTTATAGGTCTTCAAAGCCATCATTTCTATAATCAGATCTGTACGATCTGTTTTATCAGAACAGTAGGATTATGGAGTTATGGAATTAACAATGGTCATCATCTAACTACTATCTTTTGGGCACAAATTCTTCAAAAGATTCTATTGTTGTTGAGACCATCTTGGACCTGCAAAATGTTAATAACCAAGAAGCCATCCAATTTGATGTTTGGATAACAAAGATATTATAGCCTGTAGCCAGAGACACCAAGATGAAACTGAAACCACAATTTCTAGGAATATCACCAAACCCTTTTGCAGATGACTACGCCCCAAAATAGACTGTCAAATGATTCCGCAAGAACTTTTGTAGATGACCACTACGGCTCAAAACAAACTGCAAGAAGCCACAATTTTTAAGGAGAAAATTTTGAAAAACTAGATGTAATTTTGAGGTGAAAATTGATCAAAACTAGACAATAGAATCCAAGACAGATCAAATAATTCAGAGCTTCGTTATTAAGGAAAATCAGAAAAATCCAACAGATAATTTTTGAGGAAAAAATAATTATAACTCAACAAATATTTTGAGGAAAAATTATCAAAATCCATTAGAGAAACCTTCAAACGGAAAAACATGAGACTTCGTGTGGTAAAACAACACATGCAAGAAAAACATGTGGCCCTTGATATCAGAGACTTTGCTCAAACCAAGAAATCATGCGATCAAAACACTTGACTAGGCTCGCAATTTTCAGCAAAAATCTTCGAAGACAGACCACAACAGTTTCATAGAATGCTTCCAATGATTTTTATTCAAAAAAAATGAAAAACAAATTTCTAGAAAAAAATTCCATATCAGAAGAGGCTCATTTTTTTTAATAAAATTTTTGTCAAATTTTATGAAATCCCATTGACCTGCTTTGATACCATGTTATGGTGAATTGATGTTGTAAACATAGGAGATGTATGCTCCTTATATAGATTTACAAAGACGATGTTTCAAAAAAAAACAATTGTAACCTTAAGATGAAAATAGAAATTACTTTATAAACTAAAGGCTAACTAAGATGACCACAAAGAAACATTACAATATTCTAATAAGAAACACACACTGACATATGGTTAATGGTTTATAATGCAAAAATGTGTAATGGGAAAAAAATGGCCACAACTTCACAATGGTGGGGGATTATTCCAAAACTCGATGCCTCGTATTTGTATGCTAAGATTTCTTCTCTAGGTTCCAAAAGCCTGCAAAACAATACTAGAAAAAAGAATTATGATTGATGGTTGGAAGGGATGTTATAGTGGCTCCTGTTCAGTGTTTAATGAAAAACATTAAAAGGTGTGTTGCATGGGTAATTGTACCCACACCTCTGGGATGCATGCTGGGTATTAGTACATGTAACTATACCTCTGGGATGTGTACTAGGTATTGGTACACATACCCAAGTACCGGGTACTTGGTATTCGGTACTCAGTGGAGAGCATCATATTTCAGGACCTTGTTTAAGATTTCTGATATTTGTTTCAGTTTTTTTTGTTTGCGTATCAGCTTGCTGTTTATCAAGCTTCATTCAATATGTAATAATTTGAAACTTTGATACAGTACTGATTAACAGTAAACTTTATCACTGTTCAAGTCGGAAGTTTATCATTTACAATAAGTCATTGTTATATGATTTATGATCTTCCTGTTTATGTTTAAAGTTTGCCTTCTCTGTTATGCATCGAAACCCTTACCATATATTATTATTACAAACATATTGCGAATCTAAAACTGAAAACAATATATTACATCTGCATACTTTATCATTGTTCTTGTTTTGAAAACTCATTGTCATGATTCAGATCTTCAGATTTCCTATAAAATATAAAAATACATCAAACGAAGGTTTTTGACGTACCCAAGTACCCCGGTCTCTGTGTAACCTTGATTAAAAGGGAGAATATCTGAACCTTCTAGCCATATACCTGGACTAAAGCATTATATCTGGCTACCATTGGTCAATCGGAAATATTGTACCACTTGTAATTTCCTATTTTTTAGGAAATCATAAGTTTTTCAAAGATTTACTGGGAAACAAAAGCATCTAATAATGACTTCAAAGGTAATATATCCTCTCAGGGCATAACATAAAAAAACTCTATGAGAGAATGCAAGATTAGCTGAGAATGTGAGTAATATGCTGCCAAAATGCTTACACATTTTGTTAATGTTGACCGGATAAGGCAAATCACAAGCACATGAAAAAAGTAGAAGAAATTGCTAATCAAAATGAGTGATTCTTATCATCATGCTCTTGTTGAGAATTTGTCCCCAGCTTCTTCAGAAGATGGACAAATTTCTCTTGAAAGGATTGATAGAGAAACAGTTTCCTTGTGGTGGTAGAGAACCTTTGCTTGTATTGCTTAATATATCTCACATTGACAAAATGAATGTGATAGTAACCCTACACTTTTCCTACAACTGAAGTTTTAGTTAGTATCCATAGTGTTCTTGTCATGATTGTTAAGTGTTGGATAATTATTCTTGTCAATCTTTACGTTATTAGCTAAGTGACCGTGGTACCTCCCCCCCGCCCCCCCGGACCATAAGAAGTTTGAGCTGGTCCAGTTTGAACTTGGTTTGGGCAGGGTTCTCTTTTTTCCCTGCGGGTTCAATCAGGTTCGAACCCGGGGTGACCAAGTCAAAACGTTTGAACCCGCAGCGAACTGGGCCCCATGGATGGCTGGAAAGTTGTTTTTTTGGGCAAAATTACAACTTGCACCTTCTTTCGCATAAGAGTAAATAATACAAAGAAGGGGAGACAAAAAAGTGGGATATAGGTGCAGAGATTAGGGACTTAGAAGCTTCCACTGCTCGGCTTATAATGGATGATTTTGATGACTTTGATGCCAATACCATTATTGCTTCTGCTGCTGATCCCATTGGCCTTAGCTCAAGTAATATCGGAGAAGAAGATGAAGATTGAAGAACTTAGAATAGTAATAGATTTTCATTCCATCAGTTGAAAAATGAATGTGAAACAATGATACTTGAACTTGATGTTTTTAATGTTTAGAATATTTGATGTGGAAGTTGATTAAACTATATGATGGTATGATTACAAGTTTATGGTCTTTTAGTTGTTTAAATTTGTTTATGCTACTATGCTACATTCTAATTTGAATTCATGCTTCATAAATATGTATATATAAATATATTCATTTTTACATGTTTTTGTACTTATGAACCCAAACCCCTTTCCAAAATTTTGACTAACGTACAAACTAGTTCTCGAACTCCGAACTTGGAATCAAACTAGAACCGGTAACTTAGTTTATTAGGTGACCGCTTTGTTCATCTACTAACAATGTTCGCTATGTAGTCATGGACAAGGAATGGAAAACTACATTGAGTTTATTCATCATAGTTTGCAAATTCTCCTCAGCATTCCATTCAAGAAAATTAAGGGTGAACTCATGAATATAACCAAAGTGTAACTAGCAAAGGTGAATTTAAACTTTAAGTGAATTTGCACATTGTTGTTGACACTGCCATTCCTCCCATGAATAAAATTGTCCAAGATTTGCAAGTTGTTAATATCCAGTTTTTAGGGTGGAATATACCAGTGCAGTAAACAGTGCAAACTTTCAATAACTTAGTCTAAAGCAGGATCATTAATTCCTAATCTAATTTTTAGATTAATATATTGACTCAGCAAACTTACCCAGAATTTCTATAGCCCACAGAACATTAATCAGCTTCTTTATTTCGTAACACCAGTTTGACATACCAAGACAGTCTTATAAGTGATCATATCTTATTGTTCACAAACAGTGTAACCTACAGAACCAGATTCATGAATTACTATTAAAGATATGCCACACAATTCCATACAGTTTCCCCATTCATCATGCAGAGACAGCAGATTTGACGTTTGCATTTAAAGGTGCAAGCATCAAAGTCTTTGTAGACTGTGATAGGCTAGAATCTGGGAAAGCACAGGCCCGCATGGAATATAGGGTCCCTCAAGACTCCAATGACTTCCCTCATGATGATTCTTCTCCAAAGACCAGCCTTCTAGATTGTATTATGCTGAGCTCAAACTCCTTCACTGTATGTGTTGATAGAAGTCCATATATGCACCTAAATGAGTCTCGGGATTTGTATACTTGCTGCTGTTTGGGACGTGCAGCAAGGATATGCCTGTTAACCATCCTCTGCAGATATTATCTTGAGCTGACTGGGAGACTCTTGGGTTTGCCTTCAAAAGCTATGCCTTCGTTCAATGCCATCTGGAATCAGGACTGCAATGATGCGATTAGTAATGTTGGCAGGGATTCTGTTCCACCAACAATGAGCCACTCAGGTTTGTGTTTGAGGAAGCCTGACTTTGCATTCATTTAATGCTTAGATCATAGAAACCTTTGATGTCTACATTCGCCTCTGACACCTGTATATATACAAGTTGCTCCTCAAATCGTCCAAGATTAAGGAAACTGTACCAATAAAATTCCATCCAAGTGAGCCTGGAAACCATTAGGAAAATTATTAAATATTTTAGACTCTCTTATATCTAATTAAACTACTGGTGGCCGACACTGCCTTAAATCGATGACAGTCCAGTTCTCATGTCCTGGAGATTACTTGTCCTCAAGCAGTCCGCACCTGTATGCCATGATTTCATATCAACCTCAGAATCACTGATCCACCACTCTACTGCATTACTCTGAGATGAACATCTCTCTTCCATATTCCATCAATGACTTTATCAATTTTGTTACAAAGGAGTGTGAATATTTCTTGGCCCATCTCCACGCAATCAGAGTGCATATTATAGGGTTTTCTAGATGAGTTTGCAATTCTTCTTCATGGGGCTCAGTCTCATTCAGACCAATCATCACAACATCGCATCTAATATGTTGCATAGTATTGTATGTTCCAATCATTCGCATACATTGCAAATCATCATCACACGAAGCAATTATGTCCATACCTAGGATTTGGGCTGATGTTTCCTGGACGTTACTATCTTCTGTTATTGAGGAGTTCTCTTGTGTGACATCTTGGAACTGCGATCTTTCTTTCTGCTTCACTATCATCATTTCTTTCCTGACCTCCTCTCATACCTCAGTACTCTTCATCATTTCAGGCTCCACCTTGCTGTTGAATATTTTTCTTCTCTTCCCATCTGTCTTAGGTTGTCATAAAGTCGCATTTGTTTGGATTTATCCAATCTAGATATTTGAGATGATCATCAAAAGGAAAAATAGATTTGATACATTCGGACATCCCTAAATAATCGTCAAAGATATTGGTGGCTTCAAATGCGTATCTTTACTGATCCCATCATTTCATTCTGCAACTCTTCTTTTCCTTTGTTCACTCATTTGAAACTCAAATTATTTAGTAAAGGTCATATCTTGACATTTGACAAGACTTAAGCACATGTATTCAGCATGATATGTTGCCAATTCTTTTGGTTGTCGTCCCTTCTATTAGGGATTTTGTGTCTTGTCTTTCTAGCAATTTGGCTTTGAACAGCAGAAATGATGGTACTCAATCCATAGCTTTTTATTTTCATGAAGCTGTGTCATTTCTTTCCTGACCTGCTCTCATACCTCAGTACTCTTCATCATTTCAGGCTCCACCTTGCTGTTGAATATTTTTCTTCTCTTCCCATCTGTCTTAGGTTGTCATAAAGTCGCATTTGTTTGGATTTATCCAATCTAGATATTTGAGATGATCATCAAAAGGAAAAATAGATTTGATACATTCGGACATCCCTAAATAATCGTCAAAGATATTGGTGGCTTCAAATGTGTATCTTTACTGATCCCATCATTTCATTCCGCAACTCTTCTTGCAAGGATTCTCCACATATCTTCTTTTCCTTTGTTCACTCATTTGAAACTCAAATTATTTAGTAAAGGTCATATCTTGACATTTGACAGGACTTAAGCACATGCATTCAGCATGATATCTTGCCAATTCTTTTGCAGATTCTTTTGGTTGTCGTCCCTTCTATTAGGGATTTTGTGTCTTGTCTTTCTAGCAATTTGGCTTTGAACAGCAGAAATGATTGTACTCAATCCATAGCTTTTTATTTTCATGAAGCTGTGTCACCAAACTCTCACAGGGTGACAGGAAGGTGGGTCTGATGCCACTAAAATATGCCAGTGTAGTAAACAGTGCAAACTTTACAATTACTTATTCTATAACAGGATCATAAACTCCCAATCCAATTTTCAGATCAATATATTGACTTAGCAAACTTAATACTCAGAATATCCATAGCCCACAGAGCAGTAAGGAGCTTCATTATTCATTACAGTTGTTCAACATACCAAGACAACCTTATAAGTGATCAGATCTTATTGTTCACAAACACCGTAATCTACATAACCATAATTAATGAATTACTCTATAAGATATGCAACATGATTCTATATAGTTTCTCTATACATCATGTGTTGCATTTCTGATCACAGCCAAGATGGTCGACAGTAGGTTTTAGGCTTGTGTTATAAGGTGCAAGCATCAATAAATGTGTAGGCTGAGATAGGCTATGAATCTTGATAGCTTAGTCTTTGAATAATTTGATATAAATAATATATGATTTATGAGGGTTTATTTGTCCTCTTGCCTGGGCTGACTTGTTTTGCTGTTTCTTAAAAAGGGAGGAGGCAATTCTAATTGAAGGCATCACAGAATTAGTTATTTCATCTCTGCTTGGAATGCACCTAGGTTGAGATGGAAATCTCAGTGCTAGACATCACAGGTAGAATGAAACTCTACCTGAACAACCATCTGATAATCATAATCGACTAAGGCAAAAACATTCTATCTATTTCCAGAAATGGCAAAGGTTAAAGTCACTCACCTCTATTGATTTTAGGCACCAGACTACGGCAGCTCTGCAAGCAAGGACTGGACCTGTATGTGCCGAATTTCTGCCCTCTAATCTGTTTGCTATAGGGTGGTATCTGAATAAAGATCTATTTCTGCACTTTGATCAGACTTCTACATTTAGACTTTTGAATTGTATGAACTGATATATGTTTATAATGAACTGAATATTTTGAATCAATTGGTATAAATGTCTTCACCTTGGAAGATCCGAGTTTTTACATTTCATGCTTGCTCTGAGATAATAAGTTGGAGCTGCAAAGTATTGTTTTACCAGGAAGGAATCTTGTCAGCCTCTGGATTAATCTTGATATGCAGATGCAAAAGATTGACAAAGGAATCATGAGTTACTAAATGTCATTATTTAGATGTCATTAGAGATAGGGATTCAGAGAGTTTCAATTCTTCATGAGAGTCCAACGCAGAAATAGCTCAGATCTTGAGGGAAATGAATCATAAATTAAATGCTTCAAGACCAAGTTGGAATATGGCAGATGGAAATATTTCAAGCAATGAGAGTACTAAGGCAGTCAGAGCCAATTTTTTGCAAAGAGAGGAAGATCGAGGTGAGGAGCCACAATTACCACTTTGCTCAAAGGATAAAATGCTAAAGTACAATGCAAAATATAATGCTTTAAGTCAAGTAATTCTTATTGATTTATCTTTTGATGAGTTCTACAAATGAAAGACACGAGCGAGCTCAAGAAGAGGAAGAAGAAGGGAGTTGAAGGAAAAGGAAGTTGCTAAGATTAATGACCATGAGTCCAAGAACATTAAAGAACAATTAAACACAGAAGAAAACTGATCAAGTTAAGAGTGACAAGGCATTGCTTGTTGAATATGAAGAGGCCATGGTAGAAACAAGTGTTCTAGCCCATGAGTTGCTCATCACTCTACCAAAAGGAGGTCATTGCAGGAAGTAATCTTTTTCCAGAGTTGCCTAGTTCATTCTAATGCTGAGATCACAAGCCACAGAGATGATATTGTTGGTATGAATCTCCTAAAAGCATCCAAATCTAAGGAGTTAACTACTTTCATCATTCCTGCCCAAGATATGAGACTAACAGAAGAGATTTATTTCAGTTTTACCATCGCAAAGCGTATTTATAAGTAAACGTGAGATGGATGGATGTATTGGCGAAGTTCTTGAGTAGACAACATGTTGAGAGTCAATTTTCAAATTGGAGTGGTTAATTATCAGCATACACTATGAAGTTTGAAGGCTGTCATATGTTGTGTTCAGACTTTTTATTGTTGAGAACAGCTGATTGCACAAGTTGGTGTCAGCGAGACTGTTTTAACTTCGTGCATTGGAGCATTGATGAGAACCAGATGACAGAATTTGGATGAGGTGTTTATCTCATCTAGAGGATACATAGCGGTATTCTTCAACAGAACATGATGGGAGAATATGATGACATTAGGATTTGCATGATGGTTGGAGTGCTTCATAGGATGTTGTAGAAGAGCAGTGTTGCACATGAGTTATATCGAAGTAGTGTAATGGTGTGGTAGAGCACTGATTCCAAGTTTTGATTTGGGTCCTAGTATTTTGTTTTGGCATGCAGGTGTGAATTGCTTGAGGGTGAGCAATCTCCTGGAAGGTAGTATTGTAATGTCTCCAATCAGGAGCCGGGTCATCTCACGTGTTTGCTATTATTTTTAAGCAAATAAAAAGAGTATTAAATAAATAATAAATAAAATTATCAATAAATGAATTTATTAAATAATTAAGGTGAGGCTGACCTTGGTGGATATCTTTAAATATACTAATAATAAAAAATAAATAGTATTGTGTTTTACGATGCTGACTTGCAAGGTATGTTTCTCATTTCTCCTGGCTGACTTGTATGGCCGAGTCCAATAAAGGAAGGAGGCAGTTCAGGTTAAAGGCATTGTGGAATTAGTTATCTTATTCCTGCTCGTGGTGCACCTAGGCTAAGAGGGAAACCTCAGTGCTAGACATCACAGGTAGAACAAAAACTCTACGTGAACAACCATCTGTTAATCAGAATTGACTAAGGCAAATACATTCTATCTGTTTCAAGAAATCACAGAGGTCAAAGACGCTCATCTGTATTGATTTTTTGGGACTAGACTATGGAAGCTCTGCAATAAAGGACTAGACTTTTTATGTGCTAAAACTCTGCTCTCTAACTTGTTTGCTACAGGTGGTAGTTGAATAAAGATTTGTCTCTGCATTTTGACCCGACTTCTGTACAAGGGTCTTGTGTGAATTGATATATGTTTATGATGAACTAAATTTATGAATCAATTTGTATTGGTTTATTCATTTTGGAATTATGTGTTAGATCTGAGCAGTTACATTTTATGCTTCTTCCAAGATTATAAATTGGAGCTGCAAAGTATTGCTTCATGTTTATTCTGAAACAACAATCTTGAACAATTGCAAAGTATGGTTTTTTTCTGTACTTGTATATTTCAATTCCATGGATGTTATTTTCTGCAGCACAAGTGTGTAGCACTATTTCTTCAATATTAGCGGTTGAGATTTTAGATATTGAACAAATGAACAGCATTTGCCTGCTCTTTCAGTAATAGTGTTGCCCACTTAAATGAGATGAGACATGCACTTATGGAATTTTAACTCCAGGACCTTCACCTAATCCTTGTGGATCATGTATCTATTGAAATTTTTTACATTTGGAATTTGTGGATGCTTTTTAGTTAACAAAAATCTGCTCGATCAAACTTAATAATTACTCTACTGTTTGCAGCTGCATTAAGCAATGACGTTGGGCCCACACAGAAAAGGGAGACACTCTATCTTCTGGCGGTAGGCTACTACAGGGTTGAGGATTATGGAAGGAGCAGGCAATACATATCCCAAGCATTAGAGGTTTGTTTATGCTAACAGCTGCCATATTTCTAGTTAAGCTGGCATCCGAATTTGACAAAACATATGTTAGGGTCTACGCCTCTTTCTGATCTCCTGTTTCTTGCAGATTGCTCCAAACTTCAGGCAAGCATTGACGTTGAAAAAAATAGTTGAAGACAAAATTGCTAAAGGTGAGGTGAAAGGTTGCTAAATGCCTAGAGATATTTGTGGTCCATATTGCAAGCATGTTTTCAAACTGAACAATAATATCATGGAAGAATTAAGGAGGGCATACACAACTTGGTCCATCTCTTTAGTATTGTATAGAGCTTTAATATTTTATTCCTTTGTTCTA
Source organism: Cupressus sempervirens (assembly GCA_028749045.1). Classification (NCBI taxonomy): domain Eukaryota; kingdom Viridiplantae; phylum Streptophyta; class Pinopsida; order Cupressales; family Cupressaceae; genus Cupressus; species Cupressus sempervirens. Next base: position 495,897,160 of record CM053785.1, read on the forward strand.
CTAAATAGAGTAGCTTAATGCCATTTATTAATTCAACTGAAAGGTCTTGTGTGGCAGATGGTGTGATTGGCATAGGTATTGCAGTTGCTGCAGCAGGGGTAGTCGCAGCTGGGCTTGCTGCAGCATTGACACGAAGGAACTAAATTGCAAGTTATAGTCAGAACCGGTGAATTTTTTAGCCGTCATGAACCATGTGGAATTTGATACCAAGGAGATTGCTTACCCTTTTATTGCTACTCACCAGTGGACAAGAATCTACTACAATAAACTGTTATTTCATTGTGGAATTTGAATCCCTGTTTGTATATTTTTCAAACATGATTTGAAACTGGGAGAACTGTGATGCAGTGATTTTATTTTGATAGATTCTGTAGGAACTCATGAATATATATATATATATATATATTGGCATATGATTTTATGCTGTAAGGAAGATTTTGTCCTCAACATTTGTAAAATATATTTGTTTTCATCTGGCTCTAAGATCCTAATATTACTGGGAAGAGGTCCTGCAGAATTGCCCAAATTATACTCATATTTGAATTCAAGGGCGGAAGTATTCTCAACCCTCTTGTTTTATATTGTCAATTGTTTTTTTCCTCGTTATTTTTAGATATGGGCTGTTTGCCTGTCATACTTTTAATTTCCTTGGGAATTTTTTTTCTTGAAAAATAAACGACAGGTGCGAGTGATTAATTTCCTATTTGAACTTTTTGTTAAATCCTTTCTTGGATAAATATTTTTCACTAGGCAAGTATCGATCCTGAAACAGCCCTGATCATTGTACAAGGAGAAAGATATCACAATAAGCTCAGAAGACACCAAACAGAAACTACAGAACAATTATCGAATGCCCTGACCTTTGTACAAGAGAAAGATAAAACAATAAGCCCAGAAGACACCAAACAGCAGCTACAGAACAGCCACATATCTATTAGAGACAAGGCAAGACAAAATCCAATTGCCACCTACCCCAAAGATAGGGTGGAAGCCTGCCCAAGGTTAGGGTGGTTTAAAAACTTGTTCCAAGTAACTTTTCTTTGTCACTAGGATGTCTTGTTTGTTAATTATAGTGGATCTTTGATAGATAAACAATTACAAAAGAATGCTTGCAGATAAGTTCTGATTTAAATTAGTACTTATCTCTAACTGTGACTTGCAGCAAAATCTTTGATAGTCTTCCTCCTTCAGCAATGTTTAATGCACTGGACCGCTCCATAACAAAAGAGATGAAGGTGATAATAATAATATTAAACAATACTTATGTTTCTCTGCAGGTACTCAGATGCCTTAGATAGATACTTTTCCCTGCAGCAGTAAGTATATATAGGCAGTGGAAAGGCATGACTCCGAAGAGTCATGTCTCTACGTGGCCCAAGAGCCACGTAGGGACATGTGTCTTCGGAGGCATGTTAGTTAAGAATAACTGCCAAAACAAATTCATAAGCCACCGCCCAATAATAAATCAAGGGCCCGATAATGATCAACACATGATAAAGGCAAAGCACGAGGGTATGAAATCCAATACAAGCAAGACATTAAAGTCGCTGATAATATGAAGCCCGACCATTATAAGTTGGTCAATAATATGCTCTCTTTATTGTCAATAATTCCGATGCATGATAGAGGTGTAAGTATACGTATATGTATGCATATGTCAATATGGATATATGTAGGTATGCTTATATCTTTGTGGTGCGAAGCAAACAGTGGTAACATAATTCTGATGCTTATATCTTTGTGGTGCATAGCGGTTTCATGTTTTGCTTTTTCTGACGCTAAACATTGACACTCCCTCTTTAGCTAGGGAGAAGTAAAATATTAATTAAATCAGAGTCATCATATAAGCAACACAATATGAACAGTAAATGATCTCTACTTGCACTTAAGCAATGTCTAGAGATAGCATATAAAATCTCTACTTGCACTTAAGCAATGTTTAGAGATGGCACACAGTCTCTACTTGCACTTAAGCAATGTCTAGAGAAGCTCATAAATAATCTCTACTTGCACTTAAGCAATGTCTAGAGACAGCTCATATAATCTTTAATTGCACTTAAGCAATGTCTAGAGAAACTCATAAATAATCTCTACTTGCACTTGAGCAATGTCTAGAGAAGCCCCAAAATAGATTTATTATTTACAAGATCGTCATTTTGTAAATAAATTTCTACAAATGAATATGTCCATGAAAGATTGTCACCTTTCATTACATATCAAATATTATTAAGTAACCAATGGAAACATAATCTCAAATGAAATAAACCTTTTATTTTAAAAATTTGTCATTACAATTAATCATACCAAGTTTTTCTCTGAAGTATTTCAATTTCACTTTAGCAAGAGGTTTGGTAAGGATCAACCATTTGATCATTTGTACATATATATTCCAATTGAATGACTCCTTGATTAACCATATCTCTGATGTAATAAAATGAAATTTCAATATGTTTGGAGCGACTGTGAAACATAGGATTAGAAGAAAGCTTAATATAACTTTGATTATCACAATAAATCATTGTGAGCTTCAAAGGTGTTTTGAAGGGATCTGAAAGCAACTTTTGTGGCCATACTGCTTTTCTGGGACCCAAGGAAGACGCAATGTACTCGGCTTCGGTAGAACTTAATGCTACTGAAGTTTGTTTCCAACTAGACCAAGAAATCATACCAGATCCAAGATTGTAACAATACCCTGAAGTGCTCTTTCGCTCAATAGAACTTCTAGCCCAATTAGAATTTGAGTATCCAATTAGTTCAAGGTTGACTTTGTCATATTTGATTCCCATTCCAATAGTACCTTTCAGATACCTCAATATGTATTTAGCTGCATGCAAATGTATCTTCTTAGGAGCACACATAAACTGACTCAAGGTGTGAGTTGCATAGCATATGTCTGAACGAGTATTAACTAGATACATTAAGGATCCAATAATTTGTCTATAGTAACTAGGATCTATAGCCTTAGATTCATTCATATCATCTTTTAGTTTGTGTAGGTTTATTCCCATAGGGGTAGTAGCCGATTTACATTCCATCATTCCAAACTTGGTTAATATATCAATTGTATATTTTTTTCGATTTAGTATAATATAGTTGTCCAGTTGCTAGATTTCTAATCATAAAAAATAGTGAAGTAACCCTAGTTCCTTCATTTCAAATTCTATAGTGAGATCTTGCTTACATTTCTCTATGAGATGTTCATCACTTGTAATTAGCAAATCATCAACATATAATACAAGATTAACCATATCATCACCTTCAGTTTTGAAGTATAGATTTGGGTCAGCTTCATTTTTGGCATATCCTAATTTTAGTAGGTGATTATCTATTCTTTCATACCAAGCTCTGGAAGCCTGTTTAAGACCATAAAGTGTTTTATTTAATTTACAAACACGAGTCTTGTAGTCATAGGTATTGAACCCTTCTGGTTGTTCAATGTAAACTTCTTCTTCAATCTTACCATTGAGAAATGCTATCTTGACATCCATCTGATGTACTTTCCATCCTTTGGATGCTGCAATAGCTAGGATTGTTCTGACTGAAGTGTACTCGACAACAGGGGCAAAGGTTTCTTCATAATCAATACCTTCTTTTTGAGAGAAACCTTGGGCTACAAATCTTGCTTTGTATTTTTTAATATTTTCATTTGCAACATGTTTAATCTTGAACAACCATTTGGAAGAAACAACTGATTTGTTCTTAGGTCTTGGTACAATGTCCCATACATCATTTTTCAAGATAGAGTTATATTCCTCAATCATAGCTTCCTTCCAAGATTGATGTGAAAGTGCTTCTTTAACATTAGTAGGTTCAGATTTTATGAGTTCAGATAGTAGTGCAACATAACAAGATTGATTTCTAGTCCTTTTGCTTTCTTGAATTACATCATCTGGTTCAACTTGATTTTCTGCTAACATTTTTCTAGCCCAAAGGGGTCTCTTCTTATTGGTATGGTTGATGTTTTCTGATTCTGTATGATTAGACATGGAAGAGATGTCAAAATTATCCTCCCTCTCAATTTCTGTAGTTTGATCTTCTTTTGAAATGGATTCATCACTATTACTAGAAATTTTAAAAGCTGTATCTTCTTCAAATATTACATCTCTGCTAATCTCAATTGTTCTTTGCCCAGGAATGTAGATCTTGTACCCTTTTGTATTTTCACTATAACCAATGAATATTCTCTTTTTTTTGTATTTTTTTTGTAAATCAGTTTTTGGATTAGATTGTGTGAAGATTTTTACCATCAACGTTTCGAATCACACTACGTGATCCATCATCAGGATGAGAGAGCAAGAGATGTCAAAAAAAGTAAGTGGCAGATTTTTCCGGAAGGCTCCAATTTGGTTCTCTTTTCTTTTGGTATGTGAATATAGATTGGACATCTGAATATTCTTAGGTGGCTTAAATCTAGTTTAACACCTGTAAATACTTCTTCTGGAGTGGTGTTTTCTAATATGGAGTGAGGGCAATGATTTTGAATGTAGACAACAATATTGGATGCTTCAACCCAAAAAGAGTAATGAAGAGTTTGATTAGGTAACATGGCTCTGGCTAATTCAATAATAGATCTATTTTTCCTTTCAGTTATTCCATTTTGTTGAGGATTATAAGGTACATAAAACTCCCTCTTAATTCCAACAGAAATACATAAATTTTTAAAGATATCAAATGTGAATTCACCCCCATTGTCAGACCTTACGGTTTTGATCTTTTGACCTGATCGATTTTCAACTAAAGCTTTAAACTCTTTAAACTTGGATAAGACCTCAGATGACTCATTTTGTTTCAAAAAATAAATTCAGGTTCTCTTAGAGTAATCATTAATGAAAATTATATAGAAAAGACATCCATTAAGGGAGGAGACTAACATAGGACCACAAAGATTTGTATGAATCAATTCAAGAATGAATTTAGATTTATGATCACTTTTGGGAAATGAATGTTTAGTGTTTTTACCTAAAGCACACCTTTTACAAATACTTGAATGATCTGCTTTTAGATTTGGTAGGCCTTTTACAATTTTACCTATAGATGATAAAGCTTGAAAGTTAAGATGACCTAGTCTTCTATGCCAGATTTTAGTAGAATTTGACTTATCATTATTAAGGGTTAAGTTTAACTTCGGATTTTGATTATTACAAAGCTTATAAAGACTTCCATCCCTGACTCCAATGGAGATGACTTTCTTAATAGATGAGTTCTTAGTCCAGGATAGAACTCTATCTTCTTGAAATGCAATTTTGTACCCTTGATCAACAAGTTTGGAGATGGAGACAAGATTTCTTTTAATCCCTGACACATATAAGATGTTCCTGAGTTGAAGTGTATTCCAGAATTCAGTTGAATAGAACAAGTACCAATTCCTTTAATAGGGTGAGAGGAATTATTTTCAATAGTTGCTTCTTTTGGTTCATGATTTGAGAAGGTTTCAAACTTATCCTTAAATCCGGTGATATGACGAGAAGCTCCACTATCTATGATCCAGGTGTTGTGATTAGTATTTAATTCGCTTGAGAGAGCTACAAGAAATGCATAATTTTCTTTATTCATTTTCTCATTATTTTCTTCTTTAACTTCTGCTAAAGTTGCTTGGATTTTTTGTTTTTCTGGATATACATAATAGGAGTGACCAAGTTTATCATATTTAAAGCATCTTACTTTGGACCAGTCTCATTGTTTGTGAGATTTGTGATTTTTGTTGAAATCCTTCTTGTTATTCTTGTACGTCATTTTCTTATTTGATTTGATATATAATGCTTGAATATTACCTTCTTGATTTGAACTTAGACCTCTGAAAGTTAGTCCAGACTCCTCTTGAGTGCATTCATTCTTTAGTTGATCAAATTTTGGAAGTTCAAGGTATGAACTTAAACCTCGTATGAAAGTTTCCCATTATAGAGGAAGACCTTTAAGAACAATCATGCTTAGTTCCATATCATTCATTTGATTTTGCATAGTAGCAAGTTGATCTTTTAATTCAATGATTCTTAGGGAGTAAGAGGTTATGGATTCTCCATTTTTCATCTTTATGTAAAGTAGATCTTGTTTTAGAGTTAATAATCTACTTGTATTGTTAATTTCAAATGTATTTTGAATGGTGGAGAACATTTCAAATGTAGTTTTAAGATTAGCTATAGATGGAAGTATATGATTCTTTATTGAATCTATAATGATTTTCATTGTTTTATTATTATGCCTTTTCCATGTTACTTTCTCAGATTCATTTTTAGGCATGGGTAAATTTGTTTCAATGTAATTTTCTAATTCCATCTCTCTTAGAACTATTAAAAGTCTGGTTTTCCAAGATGAGAAATTTGATGCTCCATCTAGCCTGTCTTCTATTCTTACGTGATTCACCATTTTAATGCTTTGTTTAAAATAACTTTTCCTTCCTTTAACTTTTGAATCAGTTTAGAATAAGTATTTTGTAAGAGTTTTCTTATTAGAGCAGCTCTGATACCATGTTAATTATAGTGGATCTTTGATAGATAAACAATTACAAAAGAATGCTTGTAGATAAGTTCTAATTTAAATTATGCAGAATATTAGTACTTATCTCTAACTGTGACTTGCAGCAAAATCTTTGATAGTCTTCCTCCTTCAACAATGGTTAATGCACTGGATCGCTCTATAAAAAAAGAGATGAAGGTGATAACAATAATATTAAACAATATTGATGTTTCTTTGCAGGTACTTAGATGCCTTAGATAGATACTTTTCCCTGCAACAATGAGTAAGTATATATAGGCAGTGGAAAGACATGACTCTGAAGAGTCACGTCTCTATGTGGCCCAAGAGCCACATAGGGAAATGCCTCTTCGGAGGCATGTTAGTTAAGAATAACTGCCAAAAAAAATTCATAAGCCACCGCCTGATAATAAATCAAGGGCCCAATAATGATCAACACATAATAAAGGCAAAGCACGAGTGTATGAAACCCAATACAAGCAAGACACTAAAGTCGTTGATAATATGAAGCTTGACCATTATAAGTTGGTCAATAATATGCCCTCTTTACTGTCAATAATTATGATGCATGACAAAGGTGTAAGTATACGTATATGTATGCATACGTCAATATGGATATATGTACCTATGCTTATATCTTTGTGGTGCATAGCAGATAGTGGTAACATAATTCTGATGCTTATATCTCTATGGTGCATAGCAGTGGTAACATAAGAGATTCATGTTTTGCTTCTTCTGACGCTAAATATTAACATTGTTTGCACCTAAGGGTCCCCAGACCAGCCATGGTACGAACTGGTCTTTGGTTCTTGTTGGGTCTGCTTGTGGGTTCGGACAAGGTCTGGTCCAAAGGGGGTTTGGTTAGAACAAGACCACAGGCAGTTCGGACCTGGGCAAACCACTATTAAAAAATGAGGGACCACAATCAAATTAGATGTGAACTTGGTCTCATGAATGGTTGAAGTTAGTGGCCAACTTGCTTTTTGATGCAAATTTAATTATTTTTTGACTTCACAACCCTAGAAAGTGGATTCTAAAGGCTTTTGTTGGCTTCTAATTCTCATTTGTGATGTGCAAAAAGGTTTTTTTCTCTTGAGTTGGAACAAATAAGTGGCTGAGCAAGAGTTTGGTTGTGCAAGGAGTACGAAGATTGATTTGTGGATCTTCTTCAAGTGTTTGTGCCTCATCCTACACCTTTGCAAGCTTTCAATGAGTGGAAAAAGTAAGTTTTTTTTTTTTTCCATTTTCTTATGTTTTCGTTTAAGTTTTTTTTTTTCCCTTTTTTCGTTTCTCTTTCATTGTTCATAAGATCTAGCTACTCTTCATTCTCTTGTTTTTATATTGAATATGTATAAAATTTCTTGCGAAGGGAAAAGGACCTAGAATGGCATCTACCTCTTCCTCCGTAGACAATATTGAACAAAGAATAAAACTCTATTCTGATTCTCCTTTGTGAAAGTATAGTAATATTGTAAGTCTCCTCCCAAGAGGTGGTGCATTCTGTTGGAAATGTTAGGGTTGTGATATCGAAATGAATAGCTCATATTGTTGGGCGTTAGGCCATTTGTGTGGAATCTTGGGAAGAGGAGTGACGAATGTCCTAGGAAAAAAAAATGCACTCAATACCAAATGAAACAGTATTAAGATATATTGCAGAGCATGAAGTAGCTGAAGAGAGAAGTACATAGACAAAATACAACCATTGACATCAAAAGTAAAAGAAGGCAAAGAGAATGCAACACCCCTCTCCAAGTATTGTGTTAGAAGATCACCCCTTTTATACTAGTCAAGCTGACCTTGATATTGAAACTGAAACACCTATTACACACACAAAAAAGGAACCCTTGGAAACTACATTTCAAAATGAGAGTCGATAAATTGCCAGCATTTATGTGGCAAGTTTTTTATATACAAATGGGATACCTACTTGCTTTCCAAATTGGAAGACATTGAAAAATGCTAATAAAGCTCCAAGAGGGTATAAGATTCTCGATTATGAGAGAGCAGGAACCACCTTGTTGGATAGTGAGGTCAAGGAGATTGATGATTCACTAAAGCTTACAAGGGATTCATGGGTTGAGAAATGGGTATTAGTTGTTTTATATGGGTGGAAAGATGCAAGAACTTGTCCCTTGCTCAATGTCACAGTGGTGTCCCCTGAAGGGACAATATTTTTGAAATCTATGGATTGTGAAGGACGAGTAGAAGATGGACCATTTATTGCTAATATTCTCATCTCTTCCATTGAATAAATGGGAACTAGAGACATTGTCTCGCTCATAACAAATAACACACAAAATTGTAGTGTTGTTGGTTGGTTGGTTGGAGAGTGACATCAACATATCTTTTGGACACCTTGTGCAATCCAATCACTTAATCTTTCACTACAAAATATTCATAACAAAACTGGGTAGATCAAAGAGGTGTATGAAGACACCGAGGACATCTAGATGTTTTTCACAAACCACCACACGTCTCAAGAAATATTTAGCTTATTCTCACATTTGGAGCTATTGAAGGTAAGTGTACTTGAACTCAAGATTGTAATTTAATTTAAAAAGATAAAATTAGTAATTAAAATTTCTAATTTTGATAATTTAACTGTGTAACGTGTATTCTTTTTTAAAGTAAGTCTCTAGTAGTTTTTTTTTGCTCTAATTTATGTTATAGGGTGTTGAGATCAATTTTGGTTCAAAGTGAACATGAAAGTTAATCATCTTGAGATGACTTGTGCAAGTGAAAGTAGCACTTTAGCATATGGTAATCAACAATCACTGGTCCATATGGAGGCCAATCAACACTGAGAGTGTAACCACAATAAAACAAAGGGTGTTGGTTGACTCATGGTGGAACGTGTGTAGTAATCTCATTAAGTTCATTATGCCCATTGTAAAAATGCTTTGACACATTGACATGGATATGCCTCGCCTCAGAGAGATCTATGATGACATAGACTTAATGCTTGAGAAGATCAAACAAATTATAAATGAAAAAGAGCAATATCACTAGGGAAACTTCTTCAAACAATTGCTTCTTGCAAGCAATTGTTGTAGTTCTACATTTGCTTGCCTATGCATTGATGACCAAAATATTATAGTACCCAAGATACTGATATAATAGGAAGGCTACCGTGATATAGAGATTTAGAAATGTCTGATGGGTATACGGTAGCATTTGAAAGACTCTTTCCTGATGATGATATGCAAGATTTGATTACATATGAGTTTACACAGAGTTTGTGAATGCAAAAGGTCTAAGTAATAATGCACTTCATCACAAGTTTAGGAAGGATGCTCATCGTTGTTGGTACCTCCATGGCCAAAGATTTCAAATGTTGTAGCCTTTTGCAATCAAAGTTATATCACAAGTGAGTTTTATTTAAACAAAGAGGGGGAGATAAAGAGGTGAGATATAAATGTAGAGCTTGTGGACTTGGATGCTTCCACTTCTTGGCTTGCACTTGATGAATTTGAAGATTTTGACACCAATAATATTATTGTTACAATCGATCTCATTGGCCTTAAATTTTTTTGTGAGTTAACTAATGCAAATGAAGAGGAATATTTATAAAGTTTTAATCCATTGGTTGAACTTGAAACAATGATACTTGAACTTGATGTTATGATGTATCATTTGACATTTTAATGTTTTGAATCATTGATGTTGAACTTGGAGTATATGATGCTATGATAGTATAATCATGATTCATGATGTTGTAATTACAAGTTTATGGTGTACACATGCACACACACACACAAGGACGCACACACACACACACACATGCATACACGCATGCACATGCATGCCCACACACACACACACATACAAACGCCCGCGTGTGCACGAATACATGCTTGTACACGCACACACGCATGCACAAACACACACACACACACACAAACAAAAACATAGACACACACGTGTGTGTGCACAAATACATGCTTGTACATGCACATGTGCACACACACACACACACACACGTACACGAATACACACTTGCACACACACATATGCATGCACAAAATCATGCTCATTTTCAAAATACTTCTACGCACACACACATGCACAAACAAACCCATGCTCATTTTCAAAATACTTTTGCGCATGCATACACACACACATTCTCATTTTTGAAACATTTCCATATCTGGGAACTAGTCCTTTGAACCTAAACTTGAACTTGGACAATTCAGTACTTGCAAACTAGTCCTTGGAACCTAAACTTAAACCTGAAATGACAAGAGACTTGTTTATAGTCTTTCTAGATATAAAGTTGTTGGTGGATGTAACACCCTATCCATGAACCCATGAGAAATTAACCTGACATTGAGTTGATCCATTTTTCTTGATAAATATTAAACAATATGAATGCAAAAGCAAGTACAAAAATAAGTGAACTTCATTGACTCATGAAAGTTATTATATTGATGTACATAAACTCAATTAACAATTCCAAGGGTTCTATGGAATTTTTACTTTATACTACATTGATAAAAGTATAAAGATCAACCATAATGTATTCACATGATATATCTTACGTTCATTTTAAAACCCAAATTCAGTCACAACAAAACACTCAAGCTAACTAACTACTCACAAAAAAAACACTCACATAAACAATTACCAACTTTATGATCATGAATGTAACCATAGATCTTAGTGTCGTAACATGGGTTCCAACAATAGATCGAGCCTCAACAAATAATTTACCTATGATAACCAATTGACAAAGTACCATCTCAAAACAAGCTAAGCAGTATTCGACACATAATGTTTAGTTGCATAGAATGGTTCTGCAATGTAAAAGAGTTGTGTTCATGTTTTTGTTTCAAGCTTACTACAAGTCCCCTAATGGATGTACAAATCCAATAGTTTCCAGTGTAGAAACTCGAGCTCTGCTAGTAGATGGAATGCCTTGTCTGGGAACCTATGAAAATTTAACCTGGCTTGACACTAAATTAATGTATTTTTATTTAGTTTTAAAAATACTAAATAATACAAAAGCAAAACAAATACAAATACAAGACAACATCACTAATATATGACACACCATTATATCAATCTACATTAACTCAATTAACAACCAATCCCGAGGATTGTTAATGTTCACAATTGTCTTCCTAAACTGCTGCATCGTCCTCTACAATTGTCTTGAGTGCATCTATTGGGGGGCTTGTCTTGTCCTCCCCCTTCCTTCTCTTCCCTTGTGCATGATCTAGTCCATGTTGGCATGTTTGGTGTATATGCTTACCCAACTTTGCCTGTGTAGGTTAATGGTGCAACTATATTGTGTGATGGCCAACTTGCTTTAGGTTCTCTAGTGCCTTCCCTCATGTGAGGGTAAGCTATTTGAGAGGTTATGCCTTACAATGTTGGTTTGAAGGAAAGAGAGAAGGTTGTGATGGTTAATTTTGGCAACAATGGTAGGGTTTCAAACACGAAGAAGAAGGTTTTTGAGCGTGCACCAATCCTTGTGACCAAGTCTACTTCCATTTTGTTGGGAAAAGAGTTAGAAGAGGAAATATACTACAATACCTCTGATTTCTCTTGCTATGCTTTAATCTACCATTTTCACTTTTGGCCCAATCTTTTAGAGCTACATTCCTGGATCATTGTTCATTGGGGGCCCCTTCTTGCAAGATTTTTGCATATCTTTTTTATGGCATTGGGATTTTTGTTGCAAAATTGGAAGGTGTTGATGACAAATAAAATTTCATGCAATCATTTCTTCTTTTGGGAGGACAAATTTATGCCTGTAACTAAGCCTTAGTGTGTTGAATTCAACCCTACTACTAAAACATTTAATGTTGTTTCTACTTGGGTCCAACTACCTAATCTCTTGCTCAACTATTGGGTTGATTCTTTCTTGAGAAGGTTGGTAACAGTCTAGGATATTTTCTGATGGTTGATGAGGAATCTTTTGATATTTTTCATTCCACTTAAGCTTGTATTTTAGTTGATTTGGATATTTCTATGGGACTTCCAAGAAAAAATAATATTGAATCCTCCAAGGGTTCTTGGATCAGCCTTTGGATTATGAAGGGATTCCCTCAAATGCAAAAGATGTTTTAAGACTAGTCATGTGGTAGCTCATTGTGAATTTGAAAAGATTAAAATTCTGCTTCTTGGTGGAAAGGTGTGTTTGCTCAGCATTTTTCTTTTGAGAAGCCTTCTTCATAGAGGAGCTTTTCCCAGGTGGTTTCACAGGATTGTCTTTCCTTTTCGGCTCCTCATGTTCGAAGTTTAGACAATGGTAATGCTAAGGCCAGTTTGGGTTAGATAAATTCTACTTGTGCTTCTCTAGCTATTGGTTTTGTCATTGTTGGCCTTGATTCCCAAATTGTTGTGGATGGCTCATCCTCTTCACCGTTGGATGTTGTGGTGAGTCATGAATAGGTTCTTCTATGGCTTCTGTGTCCAAGGAGATGCCTAAGTTAGGTTCGACCCATTTAGTTGTTGCTAACTCTATTTCTTCAAGGGCTACTAGCACTTTCCTCGTTGCTAGTCTCCACTCTTTGGGAGTGGGGTGTTCTGTGCTTGATCATATTTCTTGGTAGGATAAGGTTGCTAAGGGGGAAGTATGTTGGATTATGGTTAAAAAGAAGAAATATAGATCAACTTCACTCTCATTTTACATGAACCTTGGATCCCATAAGGGTAAAACAAAATAAAATCTTAATGGCTTATGGTTGATTTTGGGGATGGACTATATTTTCATGTGTCTGATTGTCTTTTTCATGAAAAAGTTGTCATTGGTGGTGGGAGTTTCTTGGTTTCTCCTTTGTTTTGGTCTTTTTTTTCTCTAGTGTTGTCCTATCCCTTGTAATGACCTGTATTGATTATCTTTTGTTCTAGGTTTTAGGCCCCTCAAAAACCTTTACTCTAAAGGGTTTCAAGGCCCTTCAAAATCTACTTTTTTGGATGCATGAGCATCCAATGATGTAAGGGTAATCCTATATCACCCAAAAATACATTGAGTCATAGTTTCTATTTTACATGTTTATATTTTTGGATACTCATTTGTGTAAAACAAAGATTCCAACTCTCATATTTCCATTGCTACTTTTCTAGGTTAGTGGTTTTGAGCACCTTGGGATACGTGCAAATGTAGAAAATGAGTTCTTTTGTTATAGAGCCATAATTATGAAGATTTAGAGAGTGTAAGTTGGAGGGAAGGTTGTAATTGAATTTTGAAGCACTCTAGAAAAAGAATTAGGTCAAAAAGGTTTCATAGTTTGAAAGTTATGGCAGTTTTAAGTTGCCCGTAGACCTCTAAGAAATGCTTTGGAGCCTAGTTTTGGGGAAATAAAAAACCTCTAAAATGGGGGCAACCATAGGCAACCCATAGGGCTATTGAGTACTTAGAGAGCTTTCTATAAATGTAAATGGTTCATCAATCAGAGCCTCGGTCAAAAGTTATGCCTCCCAAAAGTTGGACTACCATCTTTAAAACCTTCTATTTTTGCATCGACTTGTAATGTGACTTCTAGAAGCTCTGTTTTGGTGCTGGCTGCTAAATGCCAAAATGTAAAATGTATTCCTAACCCTAAACCTAAGAAAATCTACTTAAGGCCCATTTCTGAGGTATAAATGTAGTTTTTGGTGGAGTTTGGGAGAAGGTACTGTGATAAGGGTTTTTCTCCAGAATCTAATAATATTGTAGCCCATAGGGCATGTAGTTGGATCTATTTTCACTGTAATGCATGTAGTAACTTCTTATTTCAAATAATATAAATCTCCTTTCCCATTGTGTTCATTTTTGTCTCAAGTTTTGCCCTCATCAAGTGGTATTAGAGCGGGAGCTCATGAGTGTGTAAACATATCATCGACTATGAGGCAATTTGCATTGGGATTGTGGTTGTGGGTTATGAAAGAGTGAGAAAATGCCTCCACAAAGAGATCATAGTGAAACAATTGGAGGTGTGTCCCTTCAGGTTAGAGCCCTCTAGAGGCAAGTGCAAGCATTTCAAGAAGAGATTCGTAGATGAATGAATCTTGTTGTATGGGATGAAAGTGATGAGGAAACTAAAGAAGGAAACGATGTACATGAAGGAGAAGGAGAAGGAAAAGTCCTTAAATGAGAGGATGAAAGGTTTTTTAGGGCCATTTCCAAGCTTGGAAATAGACCTAATCTTGGTCTCAATGTTGTTGTTTTTGGGAAATCTTAACCCAAAGGCATTGATGAATTGGATCAATAAATTTGATAAAGATATTATGGATCCTGATAGGGTCAATTTTGTGAAGACAAGATTGAAGAGTCATGCAAAAATCTAGTGGTAGGAGATTCAATTGGAGTGAAATAAAAGAGGAATGGAGAAAATCACAAGGTGGGATCGAATGGTGGACAAACTAAAGAAATAATTTAATCCCATTGACTATGAGCTTGATTTGTTCATGAAGATGCAAGGGTTAAAGCAAGTGAGAAAACCTATACAAGAATATACAAAGGATTTCTATTGAGTCCTTATCAGGATAGGGCATGTAGAAGCTAAAAATGAGAAGGTTGCCTATTATTTTAGTGGGTTAAGACCAAATATTCAGGAGGAGCTAAGTTTGGTTAGAATGACCAACATTGAAGGTGCATACTAGTTTGTCTTGAGGGTTGAGGAGAATCTAAACAAGAGATTTGATGGAAAAAAAAGACGATGAAGCCAAGGAGGAAGGAGTGGTGGGAAGTCTTTTGGAGGCCAAAATGAAGACCAAAAAGAAAAATGAAGATGTGGTTACCAACCAAAACTAAAGGAATGAAGGTTTCAACTATCCTCATGATCAAAATTATGGAAAGCAACAAGGAAGCATAAGAGAAAGAGGAAAAGTCTCAGGAAGATGAGGCTTCCGTGGTACATGTTTTCATTGTGGAGAAGAAGACCATCGAGCTTATGAATGCCCTTAATGCCAAGGAAGGATAGATCGAGAATTGAAGGTCAAAGAGATGTCCTAGTTAACAGAAGAGTCTTTTTGAGTGGTGAGAGTGAACTTTGAGAAATGAGGTGTTTATTTCATACTATGTGCAAGTGTGATGGTAAATGTTGTGATGTGATTGTTGATGATGGGAGAATTGACAATTTGGTGTCAGAGAAGATGGTCATGAAGTTAAAGCTCAAGAGGGAGAAATACCCACACCAACACCAAATTGCCTTAGTGTAGGATAACCACAAGGTTCTAGTTAGTAAACAATGCTTGGTGAAGTTCAAGATTGGAATGCACCACGATGAGATAATCTGTGACATCTTACAGATGGATGCATGTCATATGTTGTCTAATAGAGCATGGTAGTACGACATACATGCTGTACATGATGGTCATGCAAACACCTATTCTCTAATAAAGGATGGAGTTCGTCACAAGCTCAAACTCCCATTAAAGGAAGTAGAAAAGGTATGTGGTAGTGCTAGGGCATGTCTTGTTGATGGAAGAAATTTTATGGATGATATGAAACATCATCACTTGTATTATGCTTTAGTTCCTAGAGTGGATAAGGAAGGTAGTAAAGATTTTCTAGTAGAGGTTTCAAGTCTATTGAATAAGCTTGGAGATATTGTCGCTGATAATGTCTTTGAGGGGTTGCCACTAGTAAGACAAATCAATCATCAAATAGATTTAGTCCCTACATTTAGTTTTCCTAACAAAGATGCTCATAGGATGAATCCTATTGAGACTAAGGAGTTGTATATAGAAGTTCATGAACTGTTGAGGAAAGGTCTAATTCGAGAGAGTTCGAGTTTATGTGTAGTACCTACAGTGTTAGCATGAAAGAAGGATGGAGAATCAAGGATGTTTATGGACTCTAGGGCTATAAAAAAGATAACCATCAAATAAAAGTTTCTCCTACCAAGGATGTATGATCTTATTAACTATTTGAGTGGAGCTCAATATTCACTAAGATAGACCTCAAGAGTGGCTATCACCAAATATAGATAAGAGAAGGTGATGAAAGGAAGACTGCATTGAAGACCAAGGAGGGTCTATATGAGTGGTTAGTCATGCCCTTTGGACTAACTAATACACCGAGCACCTTTATGAGGTTTATGAATGAATTATTGAAGAAAATTGTGGGAAAATTTGTTATTGTTTATTTAGATGGTATTTTGATATCCAGTAATGCTCTAGATGAACATTTGTTGTATATTCATGGAGTCTATGAGAAGCTAAGGGAAGAGAATATTTTGATTAATTTGAAGAAGTGTATCTTTGCCAAAAGGGAGTTAGTCTATTTGGGGTTTGATGTTAGGACCCAAAGAAGGTGAAGGCCATCTTAGAATAGCCTACCCCAAGGTCTGCCACTAAGGTAAGATCTTTCCATGGTCTGGCTAGTTTCTATAGGAAGTTCATTAGAAATTTTAGTAGTATTTGTACACCCCTACTAGAAATAATGAGGTGGGATGGAAAATAGTTCAAGTCGATTGCAAGAATTGCAAGGAGTTTTGAGATGCTGAAGAAGAAGGTGATGAGTAACCTATTTTAGCACTCCTAGATCTTAATAAGGTGTTCTAGGTGGATTGTGATACTAGTGGTAGTGCCATTGGAGCTATATTGAGACAAGAAGGCAAGCCTATTACATACTTTAGTGATAAATTAAATGATGAAAATAAGTACTCTGTTAATGATCAAGAGTTCTATGCAATAGTTTATGAATTAAAGAAATGAAGGCATTATCTATTGCCAAAAGAATTTGTATTGTATACTGATCATTAGGAATTGCAGTACCTAAATAGCTAAGGTAAATTGAATTAGAGGCACTTGAAATGTGTAGAGTTCTTGCATAGCTATACATTTGTATTGAAACATAGAAGTGGATGATCTAATAGGGTTGCAAACACATTATGTAGGAGACAAATATGACTAACAAAAACATAGGTTGAGGTGGTTGGGTTTACTGAACTCATGACTTTATACCCTAAGGATCCCAACTTTGCAGAGGCATGGAAGGCTTGCAAGGAACCTATTTCTCTAGATAGGACAAGGTGGCTAAATTACATGATCCAAGATAATATGTCATTCAAAGGGATTCAAATGTGCATTCCAAGGAATTTTTATGAGGGAGAACTTGATCAAGAGAAACATAGTGGAGGAATGATTGGACACTTTGGTCGAGATAAGACCATTGCCAGTGTCAATGAATATTATTTTTGGCCTCAATAGTCACCTGATGTGAAAAGGTTTGTGGAGAGTTGTCAAGTGTATTAGACATCTAAAGGAGTCAGTCAGAATATTGGACTATATCAACCATTTCCTATTCCATCAAGGCCCTGGGTCATAAGTATGGATTTTTTTCTTGGGTTTCCAAGGACAAAAAAGGGTAATGATTTAGTATTTGTGGTGGTTGAAAAGTTTTCAAAGATGTCTCATTTCATTCCTTGCCACAAGACCATGATGTGATTCAAATTGCAGATTTTTTTTCAAAGGGTTGGTGAGGTTGCATGGTTTTCCAAAGAGTATAGTTTCATAGTGAGGCACAAAGTTTGTTGGGTATTTTTGGAGAACCTTGTGGAAGAAGTTGAAGAAGAGTTAAATTTTAGTTCTACACACCACCCACAAGTTGATGAGAAAACTGAAGTATTGAATAAAAGTTTGGGTAATCTGTTGAGGTGTTTAGTAGGTGATAAGCCCAATGGATGGGAATTGATTCTACCACAAGAATAATTTTATTACAATAATTTTGTGAACATGAGCACTGGTAGGTCACCATTCCAAATTATGTATGGGAGTAGTCCAGGAAATGTACCAGAACTTGAGGAAGATGGAGCAATGATGGATGACTAGTGCTGAGGCCGAGGATTTACTAAACATTTCAATAACCTCCATGAGAAAGTGTGTGACCATATCAATAGGATGGACATGTAGTATGAGGCTAGGGAAGATCAAAGTGGAGGCAGAAGGAGTTCCAAGCTAGGGATCAAGTTATGGTGTACTTTAGAAAATAACAAATTTCTAATAGGCACCTACAACAAGCTAAAGATGAAGAAATTTGATCCCTACAAGATTTTGAAGAAACCTGATTTAGGGAATGCATATGAGGTGGAGTTTCTAGATGGAATCCATATTTCCTCTAGTTTCAATATTGCAAATTTAAATGAGTATCATGAAGATGGTATAGGGGAGGAATCGATACTTGAGAAATTTCCAATTCCTACTACTTAGGAGGAGATTGATGAAATCCTGGATAGCCGTATGAAGAGTACTCGAAAAAGGCAATATGTAGAGTATCTTGTGAAGTGGAAAGGTCAACCTATGGAATAATCAACTTAGTTATCCAAGGTAGAGATTGTTCATCTAGGTTTTTATCAACCAACTGAGAAGTGATGGGGCCACTTTTCAAATTACCCTAGGTGTCTGATGTAGGAGCATCCAATGGTGTAAGGGAAATCTTATATCACCCAAACAAACATAGGTTTAGTGATAGTTTGTATTTGATGTTTTTTATTTCTGGATAACCATTTCGGAAAAATAAAGATTTCAACTGTTAGATTTCCATTGTTACTTTTCTAGGTTAGTGTTTTTGGCCACTTCAGGATATGTGCAAATGTAGAAAATGAGTTATTTTGTTATAGATCCATAATTATGAAGAGTTAGAGGGTGCAAGTTGTAGGGAAGGTTGTAATTTAAATTTCAACCACTCCAAAAAAAAATCCCATAGGGCTATACAACACTTAGAGAGATTTAAAAAAATGTAAAGTACAGTTCGTCAATTAGAGTCCTGAATCGAAAGTTATGCCTCCCAAAAGTTGGACTATTATTTTTGGAACGTTCTTTTTTTGTACCAAATTCCAATGTGACTTTTAGAAGGTTTGTTTTGGTGCTGGCTACCAAATGTCAAAATGTAAAATGTATTCCTAACCCTAAACCTAAGACAAGCTACTTAAGGCCCATTCTTGAAGTATAAAGATAGTTTTTGGTGGATTTTGGGAGAAGGTACCGTGAGAAGGGTGTTTCTCTAGAATCTAATAATATTGTAGACCATAGGGCATGTAGTTGGCTTTTTTTGACTATAATGCATGTTGTAACTTTTTTATTTTAGATAATATAAGTCTCATTTCTTAAAGTGTTCATTTTGTCTCAACTTGTACCCTCATCATTTTTCTTAATTCAAAACAACCCCAAGGATTTCAAGATGAGTTATTTTTAGCTATGTTAATTAAACTACCAAGGTCAAACATGATATAATCACATGATACATCTTACATTTATTTTAAAATCCTAATTGTGTTAGAATATAAGGTTGGTGGTTGTCATTGACATCAACTTCTTCCTCTCAACCTTTAGTGTGTCAATGGTTGTGTACTGACAACTAGGTGTATTGATTGGTTACATTGATTATCTTTCATTGATAGCCTATGTATCGAGTGCTGCGTTTTACCATTGGCTGAACATTAATTGTTGTACCATTTTATGTCTTGGTGGTGGTTTGCATCATTCTTGGTGGATCATATTTTGGATCAATCCTTTTGTGATTTATGGTTTTAATTTGGGTCCTAAAATCTCTATTCCTAGCATTTTCATCATAATTATTGATAAAAGAAATAGACATATGAAGATTATAAAAATTTTGATTATAATTTTGATAGTGGATGAAGTAAAAGGCATATAAGAATAACCAAATATTTGGAGAATATACCTATGTGTAGATAGCACGTTACTATGATATGTAAGAAGTGTACAATTAAGAAAAACATAGGACACAACTATCCTCCCACAAAAATGTATAGTTGATCAATTTTCAAAAGATCGAAAATATCATGATTTTTTTTGAAAATTTTAGCATTTGATCTTCATGATCTACATAGTTTGTAGCTGAAAACAACAAAAAATTTGGAAAAAAATCACCATGTTTTCATGAATCTGGAAAAAAATTAGTTTGTTTTTTCTTTGGTGCATTTTTGTGGGAGATTAGCCCGTCCCAAAAACATATTAAGCTATGAAAACAAACATATTCTAGATATGGATAGAAACATTATTAATAGAATAATGTTCCATTTATTGGGGATAAACAAGGCAATAACCACCAATTTCCAATGATGAGAGGATTTAAGTACAAAGCAGTAGTGATGGAAATTTACAATGCTTGTTGTATAGATTTGTATTGATATTGCTCATTAAAAATATACAGAGCAATAATTATCAAACATATTTGAAAGGCTCAATGATATGCATCAAGGTTTGTTCGTACACGAGAAACACAAAGAAACCATTATAATTTGGCAAACAAGCAAAGATTGACAATATCAATGACTTTTTTATATAGACAGTACATATCATCAATGCGCGACTTCAGAACATGAATCATCAGCAATGAAGAAGCTCAATTAATAGAAAGCCAATTAATACTTTGACCATATATGAAGAGACCATAATAAGTTCATGTACAACAATGAAGATTTCCTTTAAAAAGGAAAAAAAAAACAAAAACAAAAAATATAAATAAAACAAGTAAAGTTTGATATGTTAGAAGGACCGGGAAAAACTTATGGCAATCACAAAGAGAGTAAAATGAAGGGATTGAAACAAAGATTATCTCCTACTTATCAATTGATGAGCTTAAGGGGCTTTCTAATGAATGGTTCATAAGGCACAACACTTGGTGAAGGTTTTGCAAATGGGGTTGCAAGCTTTGGGTTTAACCATGGAGGAAACTTTGTAGTTAAGTGCACTTAGGCTGGAGTAGTACTGGGATGGGTGACCTCCTAGGAAGTCCCGATGCTTCACCCCTATGAGCATCACCTAGATCCAATGAGTGTTAAGTGCTCCATTTATTCTCATGAGAGATGGATTCATGTTGAATTGCTACTCATGAAACATGGGTCAATGAGTTTGACTCAAAATCACATAGTTAAATCTTGATAGCAATATCACAACAAAGATATTTGTCATATTTTCATTCAAAGTTTAGAAAATGAGTTATGATAATAATGGAATGATTAGAGGCAATTGAATAAAGGTCAGTGTTAAATATCACATACTAAGGTAAGTCAACTTAAACTATTTAATACTTGTAGTCTAGGAATGAAACTTTAGTATTTGATGTTTAAGTTGTGACTAAAAGACCAAGGAAGGATAGCAAGTCAGTGATGTGTCATCACCTAGTGAGCAGTATAAAATCATTGAGATATTTGCATTGAACAAGCAACAAAGAATGATAAAATTATAAGATTTGTGTGTGCTAGAAATCCCATTGAAAAAAGTCTTAATTGCTAGGCTATGCAATAGGTTTCAATAACATAAAGAAATGCATATATTTCTTCTAGAAAGAAAGGAAGACAATTCATATTCATGAGAAAAGCAAGTCTCAACGTTTTCACAATAGACTGTTATAGGTTGCAGAAATATTGTCAGGGAAGTCAAAGTTTTTAGAAAAAATGAGTCATCATTCAAATGTAAATATGGGAAACCAATGAAATATGAAAATAGGGGACAAGCCAATCTCTAGACAAAATGCACTAGAGACAATAAAAAGTTACTTTTTTTCCTAGATTTACAAAAACTTAGTAATTTTTTTCCATTTTTTTGTTGTTGTTTTCAACTATAAACTATGCAGATCATGAAAATCAAATGCTGATTTTTTTTGGAAAAATCTATGATATATATATATATATATATATATATATATATATATATATATATATATATATATTTAAAAAAAATTGGTCAACTGTATAGTTCGTAGCGATAGAAAACTCCACATCATGGATTGCATCCTTGATTAAAATGATTCAAATTTTAAAAAGGATAAATATCATAGAATAATTTAAAGACAAGGTTACTTTTAAAAATCTAACATAAGAGTTAATATAATAGGATAGAGCCTTGTAGTCTTAATATATTTTATATTAAACAAACAAAATTAATTCTTGAGCATAATAAATAAGACATCTAAAACTAGCAATCGCACCTAAGAGTGCAATAGGTATGCTGAATAAATTTTGAAGGTCAATTATAAAAAAGATCACAACCTAAATTATAAAAACAACTGTAATCTTAATCATTACATAATCCTAGACCATGAAAACCTAACTATAACTCTAAGTTTAACAAAAATAAATAAATGTCTTCCAAAGTCTAACTCTAATTTTAACCTTACCCCTACCCCTACCCCTACCCCATAATACTAAGTATGCTATGATCCCTTATACTAACCATAATTATAACCTTACCCTAATCTTAACTCTAATCCTATGCAAACATTAGAATCTTAAAAAAAAGAAGATTATAATCTGAATACTAAACCCAGTCCTATCTCCAATAATGACATAAAGCTAAATCCTTATCTTACCACTAACCCTAATTATGAATCTAAATCAAATCCCTAACCTTAATCATAATTACAACCATGGTATAAACTTTAAAAGAGAACCATAACCATAATTTTAAGTCCAAATCCTAATAATAATATGAACTATGATGTAAATCTTAACCCTAACCATAATAGTAACTATAATCCTAATCCTAAAGTCTAAAAACATAATTTAAATCTTAACTTATCAATAACCTTGATCAAAACTTTAGTTCTAGCTATGATAGTGACTAAATTGTTAGATTAATATGTACCAAAAACTATAATCAAATATAAAGAATGTTAATAAATATTAACAAATTAAAAATTATTAAAATCTTTAAGTTAAATATAATAATGATTTTTTCAAATAACTATATTTAGATAATTAAACAATATCTAAAATAGTTTGTGCGCTTCCATAATTTTATTGAAAAATAGACCAAATATCATTCATTGCGCCCTATGTTAAAGCAATACTTCAAAAATATAACTAAAAATAAACTATGTTTATAAAAATTAATTATATTATTCTTATTTTATACTAGATTTAAAATTATAACAAATATTTAATTCATTATTTATTATATTATCTTCTATTATACTATATTTAATAATATACAATTTACACAAAAAATATAATATTATTTTAAAAAGATTTAAATCTAATAGCATTTTATACCAAATTACTTATTTTACATGATTCATTATATATCTTAAT